>CM052543.1:69035710-69074898 GCA_028533065.1 Trachops cirrhosus
GAAAGCATTATGCTAAGCGAAATAAGCCAGGGAATGAAAGACAAATACCATATGATCTCACCTTTAACAGGAACCTAAACAACAAAACAAAGAAACAAGTAAAATATAACAAAGGACACTGAAATGGAGGACGGGATGTCATTGATGAGAGGGGAGAGGGGAGGGAATTTCAGGGGAGAAGGGAAGGGTTTACAGGAACAAATATAGAGGACACATGAACAAAACTACGGGGCTTGGAAATGGAAGGGAGGTGGGGAGGGATGGGTGGGTGGGCTGGAATGGGAATAAAAGATAGAAACTGTACTGAATAATCTAAAATAAAAAATTTATAAAAAAAATAAAATAAAATTTGTGTGAAATTATGAAGGATGAAGGGAAACCACAGCATTCTTGAAGAATCAGGTTAGAGAATTTTTTTTAGATATCAAGACTCATGAGAATTAAAATAATGTAATATCGGTAGAAGAATAAGACGAATGGACCAATGAAGTAAGATAGTTTAAAAACAGAACTGTACATACATTACTGTCTCATTTATAACAAAGGTGGCATTGTGAAACAGTGAAGCTATGAGAATCTTTTAAGTAATTGCTGTTGTATCAATTGGGTATCACCTGGATAGAGAAAAAGAGAAACTCTAACTCTATTTCATATTATAGACACTATTTTATTCCAGATGATTTATAAATCTAAATATGAAAGGCAAAAAAATGTTTTTAAAAGATAACATTGGAGTATACTTTCATGACCTTCAGGTAGGGAAATATGTCTCACACAGGAAACAAAGTTCTAACCATAAACAAGTTTTTTTTCTTTAACATACACTTATCTTTATACACATGCAAAAGTATGCAGGCTGATATATTAACCCTCCACATGTAAATGTAAGCTTCAACAATTATAGCTCATAATCAGTTTTGTTTCATCTATACTCAACCCCACCCCCACCCACCTAAAGGGTTCTTTCTAATATCAGATATCATACCACTTTATCCATAAACACTTCAATATTTCTAAGAGATAAGGAATCTTTAGAAAACAGCCAGGATATCATTATCACACCTAAAAATTACTGCAATTCCTTAGAATACTCAAATACCCAAGCAGTTTTCAAATTTTCCTACTTTTTAGGGGTGGAAGATGGCAGCCAGATAGGTGGGAGTGGAGTCCACTTCCCCCTGTGCATGGGTGAAACACCTAGCCAATTTTCTGAGGAACAGAGTGAACAGCCAACAGTACCCCAGCATATATGAAGATTGGAGATTAAAAATTGTAGCGGACATTGAAAAACTAGACAGTAAGGAGAGTACTTCAGGACAATAAGGTTCCAGGGACAAGCGCAGGGACCGGGGTGGCTGCAGCCCCAGGCCTGGTGCCCGCTGGGTCTGCCACAGGATTCTTGGGAGAGAGCCAGGTCAACGGCTCCTTCCCCTGCCAAACAAGGTTTGAGCAGCACTAGGAGGGAGCGACCTGGATGCTTAATTTGCAGGAGGGGAATAAAGGTGAAGTGACAAACACAGGGGCAGTGTGCACCCACTGACACTGTGGCTGCCCGCTGGGAAGAATTGGGCAGTGATGGACCCTGACCTGGATGGTCACTGGTCTGGTTGGAGAGTTGGGCTATGTGAGAGGCCAGGTGCTTGTTTGGAGCAGCAGGCTAAATAGGAGGAATTTTTCAAAAAGAAAAAGAGAAAAAAAGAAGCACTCAGTGGCTATTTGGGGAATTCTCCACAGCAGCCATTCCCACCTCCTGTGCCCCTACCCTTGCCTAGCCATGAGCTCACATCCGAAGTCCCAGGGACAAAGCCCTGGTGACAGCACGCACCTGACCATGTGGCCCGGTGGCTGTCCCTCCTGCCCTAGCAGCAAGGCCGAGTGCTCAGACCTGGCCTGCAGCCCCAGGGTGGGGCCTGAGCTGAGCTTGACCCTGCTGCCCAGAGGCACCTCCCACCCAGCCCCTGCACCCAGGGACCTGCAGGGCCCACTGGCTCCCTAAGAGGAACTTGGAGCTGCCCCCACAGAGGAGAGTTGCATGGCTCAGGGAGTCAGCAATCCCCAGAAAGACTTAACTCAGTGGGGGTGCTGAACTTCCCTGAAGGGGCACTGAGAGTCCCTAGCATCTAGTACAGCAAAGATTGAGAAAGTGGGTGTGAGTTGCCCCTAATTGGTGCACCTCAAGGACAGTGCAACTGGTGGACTGAAAGTATAGGCAGGGCGCAGAAGAGCACTGGGAGCTGGGCAGGGAACTGAGGAACAAGGCTGGAGGCTGGGAAGCTTCAAAGAGTGTGGCTCGGGAAGGGAGAAAAGTGAAACCAATTCCTCCTCAGCCTGCTGCAGTCAGGAAGACCTGCAGAACTGGCTTGGCTAGTTTGAAGCCAGCTTTTTAAAAAAAAATTTTTAAATTCCTTCTTCTTTTCTTTCCTTCTTTCTTTCTTTATTCCTCCTTCCTTCCTTCATTTAAAATTTTTTTTTTTATTCCCAGAAGTGAGACAATAAACACTGGAGCTGTGAAAAGGCCAAAGTTAGACCCAAAGATGGGTAATCCCAACAACTGAGACAGTGAGACAAATTTCATTTTGCTACTCCAGAGAACTTGCAAGTTATTGTATATTTGTATTATTAGTTTTTCATTATTCTTACATCTTTTATTTTATTAGTATTTTTGTATTTCTTTTCTTTCTGCTTAGTTTTCTTCACTTGGTTTGTTAAATTGTATTGTTTGACTGGTTTCCCTTGTTCTCTCTATCATAGTGTATCTTTAATTTTCCATCATTCATTTTGCTTGTGTTCCAATAGCACACTACTCTAGGTCCTGTACTTCCTATTCTTGTTATCTGTAGATCACATAGATTCTGTCATATGATTGTTGCTCCATTACTATTGTAAATAATTGCTGTTCCACACAATTGTAAATACTACACAGCACCCCTCCCGAATCTTAGCTCACTTCACTGTTTCCTGAACTTTATTACTATGGTGGTTAACTATTCTCTCACACATTACACCTATTTTCTATCCTTTACTCTCACTTTACCTCATAATCTGACCTCCCACAAGCTCGCTGCTTTCTAGAACCAACTCACAATCCTTCCCCGCTCCTAATAAGAGTCTTATCTTTTTTCCACACTTTCTAAAAAGTGGCTATTTGGATGAAATATCCCAGTTAACACTATACATATCAAAAGGATCTCCTATCTCTTCTCTACGGGTTGGTACTTTAAATACCATAGAATACACTCCCACTATCTTAAACCATTTTGCCTCCCCCCTCCAACTAATCACAAAAAAGAGTAGGTGGGAGCTGTGAATATCGGGATACCTTCTGGAAGAGGAAACCCACCAACAAAGGAACCACCAACATATAACAATGGAAGAAGGTGAAGGAGGGAGCTAACCTCAACCCAGGACCAATCTGGAAATACAACTAAATGGTAGGGAAATTACCCAGAACAAAAAACTGAACAAGAGTGAGAGAAAAACCTCAAAACCTTGCACACACAGAAGAATCAGCTTGAACACAACCTGCCCACACCTGTACAACACAATACAAGACATGGTGGACAGAGTGATCCTCAGTTAACCAGATGAAGGGAAGGACCCACCAAAGAAAGACCCAACAATTTTGAGGGACCCATCAAAATCCAAAGACACACAGAGAGCCAACATAAGTGACAGCCCAAGACCAGCAAGCTCAGGAGATTAAGGAGACTGTGTGCTGAATCTCACAGGTATTCTACCACAGAAGATTACACCACAAATGCAGGGAGTCAGAACAGACCAATTTAAGAAGCAGAGGCTAACAAGAAGAATCTCACAAACAATGGGAAGACAAAGAAACAATCCCCAAATGAAAGGAAAGGAAGAATCTCAGAAAGAATGCTAAATGAAATAGAGGCAACTCAACTATCAGATATTGAGTTCAACGTAGTGGTTATCAGGAAGCTCAATGAGCTCACAGAGAATTACCAGAAACTACAGGGGAACTACAATAAACTCACTGAAAACTATATCAACAATGAAAAAGGAAATAGAAACTACCAATAAGGGCCAAGAGGAAATAAAGAACACAATTTCTGAACTGAAGAACAGAGGAGAAGGAATCAAAAGCAGGCTCAAGGAAGCAGAGGATTGGATCAGTGAGCTGGAGGACAAGGTAGAAAAAAAGAGCAAGGAAAAGAGGCTCAGAAAGAATGAAAAGGGGTCAAGGGAAATGAAACATGAAACATAATAATATGAAACATGAAACATAATAATATCTGTATAATAGGGATATCAGAAAGAGAAGAAGAAGAGCAAGAGATAGAAAACCTACTTGAAAAAGTAACGATGGAAAACTTCCCTAATTTTATGAGAGAAAAAGTCACACAAATCTGGAAAACATAGAGTCCCACTCAAGAGGAACCCCAAGAGGCCTACCTCAAGACACATCATAATTAAAATGGCAAAATTCCAAGACAAAGAGAGAATCTTAAAGGCAGCAAGGGAGAAACAGGAAGTAACTTATAAGGGAGCCCCAGTTAGGCTAGCAGCTGACTTCTCAACAGAAACACTCCAAGCCAGAAGAGAATGGCAAGAAATATTACAAGTAATGAGAACCAGAGGCCTGCAACCAAGGCTACTTTATGCAGCAAGGCTCTCAATCAAGATAGAAGGTCAAATAAGGAGCTTCCCAGACAAAAGAAGTCTAAAAGAATACACCTCCACCAAACCAGCTGGGCAAGATATCCCAAAGGGACTGTTTTAAGGAAAGGAAGAAAAAAGACAGAGAAAGGAACACAGGTATGAAAAAATGGCAATGAATAAGTACCTGTAAATAATAACCTTAAACACAAATGAATTAAATGCCCCAATCAAAAGACATAGAATAGCTGAATGGATAAGAAAGCATGACCCACATATATGCTGCCTACCAGAGACCCCTCTCAGGACAAAAGACCTACATAGACTGAAAGTGAAGGACTGGAAACAAATATTCCAAGGAAACAGACAGGAAAAAAGAGTGGGGGTAGCAATACTCATATCAGACAAAATAGACTTCCAAAAAAGGGCCATAAAGAGAGACCCAGAAGGTCACTTCATAATACTCAAGGGAAGAATCCACCAAGAAGACATAAACATTGTAAATATATATGCACCCAACATAGGAGCACCCAAATACATAAAGAAAATCTTGGAGGACTTCAAGAAAGATATTGACAGCAACACAATTATACACAATAATAGGGGATTTTAACACCCCACTGTCAAAAATGGACAGATCTTCCAAAGAAAATATCAACGAAGATATTGTGGCATTGAACAATGCCCTAGATGAAATGGACTTAACTGATATATATAGAGCCTTTCATCCCAAAGAAGCTAAATATGCATTCTTTTCAAATACACATGGAACATTTTCAAAGACAGACCACATGATAGGACACAAAACAAGCCTCAACAAATTCAAGAAAATTGAAATCATATCAAGCACTTTCTCTGACCACAAGGGACTGAAACTAAAAACCAACCCTAAGGAAAAAACCCAAAACGCTCAAAATCATGGAGATTGAATAGCATGCTTTTAAACAATGAATGGGTCAAGAATAAAATTAGGGAAGAAATCAAAAGTTTCTGGAAACAAATGAAAATAAACTCACAACAACCAAAAACTTATGGGACACAGCAAAGGAAGAAGGAAGTTCTGAGAGGGAAGTTCATAGCAATACAGGCCTACCTAAAAAAGATAGAAACATTTTAAAAAAAACAACCTAACCCTATGCTTACAAGATCGTGAGGAACAACAACAAAGACAGCCCAGAGCAAGTAGAAGGAAATAACCAAGGTCAGAGCAGAATGAAATGGCATAGAGACGAAAAACACAATTCCAAGGATCAATAAATCCAGGAGCTTGTTCTTTGAAAAGATAAACAAAATTGACAAGCCTTTAAGCAGACTCATCAAGAAAAAAAGAGGACCCAAATAAACACAATCAGAAGTGAACGGGGAGAGATTACAACTGATACTACAGAAATATAAAGGATTGTAAGAAATTACTACAAAGAACTGTATGGTAAGAAATTTGTAAACCTAGGTGAAATGGACAAATTTCTAGAAAAATACAATCTCCCAAAACTTAATGAAAAAGAAGCAGAAAATCTGAACAGACCAATAACAGCAAACGAAATTGAAGCAGTAATCAAAAAACTGCACACAATAGCCCTGGACCAGATGGTTTCACAGGAGATGTCTACAGAGCATTTAAGGAAGAGCTAACCCCTATCCTTCACAGACTTTTCCAAAAAATCCAAGAAGAGGGAAGACTCCCAAACTCTTTTTATGAAATCAGCATCATCCTAATCCCAAAACCAGATAATGAGACAACAAAGAAGGAAAACTACAGGCTAATATCACCTATGAACATAGTCGCTAAAATCCTTAATAAAATATTGGCAAACCACATACAGCAATACATTAAAAAGATCACGCACCATGACCAAGTAGGATTCATCCCAGAGATGTGAGGAAGGTACAATATTTGCAAATCAATAAATGTAATACATCACATAAACAAAACAAAACACAAAAATCACGCGATCATATCAGTAGATGTGGAAAAAGCATTTGATAAGATACAGCACCCATTTATGATAAAAACACTCAGCAAAGTGGGAATAGAGGGAGCATTCCTCAACATAATAAAGGCTATATGAGAGACCTACAGCCAACATCATACTCAATGGGCAAAAACTAAAAGCTTTCCCACTAAGATCAGGAACAAGACAAGGCTGTCCACTTTCACCACTTCTATTCAAGATAGTATTGGAAGTTTTAGTGACAGCGATCAGACAGGAAAAGGAAATAAAAGGCATCCAAATTAGAAAGGAGGAAGCAAAACTGTCATTGTTTGCAGATCACATGATAGTGTACATAGAAAATCCTATAGACTCCGCAAAAAAAAATACTCAACCTAATAAATGAATTTGGCAAAATAACGGGATATGAAGTCAATATTCAGAAATCAAAGGCATTTTTGTATACCAACAATGAAACGTCGGAAGCAGAAATCAGGAAAAAAATTTTATTTGATATAGCAACTAGAAAAATAACATACCTATGAATAAACCTAACCAAGGAGGTAAAAGACCTGTACCCAGAAAACTACACAACACTGAAGAAAGAAATTAAGGAAGACACAAACTAATGGAAGCATATACCGTGTTCATGGATCTGAAGAATCAACATCATCAAAATGTCCATACTACCCAAAGCAATTTATAGATTCAATGCAATACCTATTAAGGTCCCAATGACATATTTCACAGATATAGAGCAAACACTTCAAAAATTTAAATGGAACCATAAATGACCCCGAATAGCTGCAGCAATTTTGAGAAAGAACAAAGTAGGAGGGATCACAATACCTGATACCAAACTGTATTACAAGGCCACTGTATTTAAAACAGCCTGGTACTGGCATAAGAACAGACACATTGACCAATGGAACAGAGCAGACAGCCCAGAAATAAACCCAAGTATCTATGGTCAATTAATATTCAACAAAGGGGGCAGCATAAAATGGACTAAAAATATCCTCTTCAACAAATGGTGTTGGGAGAGCTAGACAGCTACATGCAAAAAAATGAATCCTGAGCACCAACTTACACCATCCACAAAAGTACATTCAAGGTGGATAGAAGATTTAAATGTAAGTCATGACACCATTAGAGACCTAGAGGAGAACATAGGCAGGCAAATCTCAGATATTTCATGCAGCAATATTTTCAGTGATATGTCCCCTAGAGTAAGGGACATAAAGGAAAGAATAAACAAATGGGATCTCATCAAAATAAAAAGCTTCTGCAAGGCTAAAGAAAACGGTAATAAAATAAAAAGAGAACCAACCATATGGGAAAACATATTTGCCAATGACAGCTCAGACAAGGGTTTTATCTCCAAAATATATAAAGAACTCACATGATGCCACTCTAAGAAGACAAGCAACCCAATGAAAAAATTGGCAAAGGACTTGAATAGACATTTCTCCAGGGAGGACAGACATACAGAGCATCCAGATACACAGGAAAAGATGCTCAGTATCACTAGCTATCAGAGAGATGCAAATTAAAACTACAATGAGATACCAATTCACACCATTGAGAATGGCCATCATAAAGCAACGAACAACAAGTGTTGGAGAGGTCGTGGAGAAAAGGGAACCCTATTGCACTGTTGGTGGGATTGCAGACTGGTACAGCCACTGTGGAAAACAGTAAGGAGTTTCCTCAAAAAACTAAAAATGGAATTGCCTTTTGACCCAGCAATTCCACTGCTAGTATGTCCTAAGAACCCTGAAACACCAATCCAAAAGAACCTATGCACCCCAATGTTCACAGAAGCACAATTTACAATAGCCAAGTGCGGGAAGCAACCTAAGTGTCCATCAGTAAATGAGTGGATCAAGAAAGGATGGTACATTTACACAATGGAATTCTTTGCAGCAGAGAGAAAGAAGGAGCTCCTACCCTTCACAACAGCATTGATGGAACTGGAGAGCATTATGCTAAGTGAAATAAGCCAAGCAGTGAAATACAAATACCATATGATCTCATCTCTAACAGGAATCTAATCAACAAAACAAACAAACAAACAAAATATAATCAAAACACTGAAATTGAGAACAGGCTGACAAAGACCAGAGGGGACAGGGGAGGGGTTTATAGGGAAAAGGGTGAAAGGTTTGCAGGAACATTATAAAGGACACATGGATAATAACAAGGAGGGGATGGAAACAGAGGAGGGAGGTGGGGAGGCCTGGGGTGGTGGAGAAGGGTGGGAAAAAAGGCAGAAAACTGTTTGAACAATAGTGAAAAATATTAAAAAATTGAAAATTAAAAAAAATTTTCCTACTTCTATTTTCCCTGTCTTATTTTTTCATAAGTTTTTAGTTAGAATTATTTTCTAACATTTGTGTTATATATTTGTTGTTTTATTCTTTCATTTTTTATTTTTCAACTTCTGAAAACCAAATGTTGGAAGATTTCCTTCTCATCAGGTGATTAGAGCACATATTAGCCAGTACTATTTCTCTTTCAGGCTGCCAGACTATGTTGTTAGTCTTGGAGGAGGGATGACTTCATGATTCATCAGGTCTGCATCCTTAGGTTATGTGGGGGTGGGGAAAGAGGAAACAGGTGAAGGATCCAGGTATCTTGTTTGTGTGTGAGGTCTCTCCTGTCCTCCTAGGGGTTTTAATCTGTATATCTCTCTTCTCTTTTTCTTTGCAAAGTATGTGTAAAATTAACTGGGCTCTTTGTCCTGTAGAGCTCCCCACATTCTGAAATTTGCACCCCTGAAGTGTAATTTAGCATGTTTTATTTTGCACCTTCACTTCCTATAAGTTAGTTCTATAGAGGCTTGATCAGATTCAGTTTCAGTATTTTGTAAAGAATGTTGGGGTTGTGTTTTTATTGCAATATAGCAGAAGGAATGTAATGTATGTTTATCTCTAGTCTTTGTGATTTTTAGCACTGATCAGTGAGTTCATTTGTCACCCTGACAGAGAGAGAGAGAGAGAGAGAGAGAGAGGGAGGGAGAGAAATATCTCTTCCTCCTGTATGTGTCCTGACAATGGACCAAACCCACAACCTAAGGCATGTGCTTTTATGGGAATCAAACTTCCAAACTTTAGGTGCACAGGACGATGCTCCATCCAACTGAGCCACAGAGAACATTCACTTAAAAATTTCCCATCATCTTCTAACAAAATGGATTTAGCAGCATTAGATCCATTTGATAATTTGCCTAGATCTATTATTTCATTAAAGATTGCGAAATAGGGATTTCATTTTGTTATTTCATTTATTTTTATTGAAGTTATTGGAGTGACATTGATTAAATAAAATTATATAAGTTTCAGGTTTACAGTTTTATAATACATCATCTATATATTGTATTGTGTGTTTACCGCCCCAAGTGAAGTCTCCTATCATTATTTTTCTTCCTCTTTATCCTCTCTTCCTCCCTTCCCTCTGGCAATCACCGTAATGTTTTCTATGTCCATGAGTCTTTTTTTCTTTGCTTTAATTTTCTGCCTTCATTTGTAATTTTTGAATTTTTCTGTAATAATTTTTTTATCAACTGCTTAATCTTGATTAATTCTTTTTTTTTTAAAGATTTTATTTATTTATCTTCAGAGGGGAAGGGAAGGAGAGAGGGAGAGAAATATCAATGTATGGTTGCTTCCTGTGCATTCCCTGCTGGGAACTGGCCTGCAACCCAGGCATGTGCCCTGACTGGGAATCGAACCGTGATCTCTGGGTTCACAGGCCCGCGCTTAATCCACCAAGCTACACCAGCCAGGGCTCGATTAATTCTTGATTATATCCTTTTATTTACCAGTTTTCAGAATAAGTCCATTCTCTAGCAGTTTCCAATGCTGGATAGTGAGATTTATTTTAAGTATTATTAACTAATGAATTTTCAATATCCTTATTGATACTGCATCTTTTATCATTTTGGTGTTCAAATTATCCCATTTTTGGCCAAAGGAACACTTTCAAGTTGATGCCTGAGTTCTTTGACATATATCAGTAATCTTTGTTAGGTAATGATTTACTTCTGGGACTAGAGACACTGCTAGGTTCTTTCTTACTGTTAATTTCCTTACTCATAAATACAGTCAGTCCCTTTTTCCTATTCTAGACATGGTAATTTTGATAATTTTAGTCATTGTTTCTATTTCTTTTCAGTGGATGGAACTAATAGCTATGATTTTTTAAAAAGAGACAATACATTAAAGTTTTAATTAATATCTAGGGATACAAGGTTTTTACTTCTTTGATTTTATATATATTTTTCTTATTACATGTGTTTTACAATTTTCAAACATGGATCCAAAGATAAGTATATAATATAAAGTTGAGCTTTCTTCCCTGAGCCCTCCACTTTGTTTTGTTCCTCTAAGAAATCATTTTTATTAGTTTGTAGTTTATCATGCCATTAATTGAAAAATAAGTGTATATACACACATACATGTATGCATTTCATGCATTTGTATTACTCCTTTCTTATAAAAGGTAGCATGCTATATATGAACTTTTCCTATTTCTTTTATCCTAACCTGAGGACATTTTTCATTGCTTAAAGAGCAAGGAGGAAGGGAGAAAGAGAGAAACACTGATGTGAGTGATGTGAGAAAGAAACATCAACTGGTGGCCTTCTCATATACACCCTGACCAGGGATTGAACCCACAACCTGGTTATGTGTCCTGACTGGGAATCAAATCCATGACCTTTCAGTTATAGGATGACACTCAAACCAAATGAGCCACACTGGCCAGGGCTATGAACTTTCCTTTTTAAACTTAGCAATGTAGTTGTATATAGAAAGATTCAACATCTCTTTTGTATAGCTGAATAGTATTTCATTGAGTAGCTGCACTCTAATTCCTTTAACCAGTTCCTATTGATGAGCATTTATGTGGTTTTCAGTTTCTTACTATTATAAATAATGATGCAGTGTCTAACCATGTATGCACAGTTTTTTTAATTTTTGAAAACATAGTGATTTTGTTGGGTAACTGCATGTGTATTTTGCTAGATATTGCTAAATTATCAAATAAAATATTTTATTAAATTAAAATTAAGAATGCTAATAAAAGACATCAAATTGAGAATGAAAAGGCAAATAACAGAGCAAGAGAAGTTATTTTCAACACATACATCTGACAAACAGCTCTTTCCAGAAAGTGTGTGTGTGTGTGTGTATAAATCTTAAAAACCTATAAGAAAGAGAAAGACAATGGTTTCAATCTCATTAAAATCATGAATACAAGCTGAAATAAAAACTTGTTGAAATGGAAAAGACTACTAACACAATGTTGGTGAGAATACTAAGCAATTGGAAAACTGGTAAAAATGTGGATTGGTACAGTCTAGAAAGCAGGTTGACATTATCTATTGATGTTCATTTCTGTCCAGGATGTGAATCATCCCTTTGTCCAGCTCCATGGTGTAGCTGCTTCCTGCCTGTGAGTCACACTGTAGATGTCTTGGAGATCAGATTGATTGTTTAAGTATCACAGTGCTTGTGTTACTTAATAATGGCCCCAAAGCACAAGAGTAGTGATTCTGGCAATTCAGCTACGTAAGAGAAAAGCAGTAAAGTGCTTCCTTTAGATGAAAAGGTGGAAGTTCTCAACTTAATAAGGAAAGAAAAAGATTGTATGCTGAGGTTGTTAAGATCTACTGTAAAAACAAATCTATCTGTGAAATTGGAAAAAAGAAATTTGTGCTAGTTTGCTGTCGCACCTCAGAGTGCAGAAGTTATGGCCACAGTGTGTAAGTGCTTAGTTAATATGGAAAAGGCATTCAATTTGTAGGTGGAAGAAAGATGAACAGAAAACATGTTCTGATTGATGGCAATGCATTGCACCAGAAAGCACCGAGCAGCCTATATGAAGTTTTCAGCAAGAGATCCTCTGGAACAAGTGACAGCGAGCCATTAACTGCAAGTGAGGGATGGTCACACAGATTCAGGACTAGGTCTGGCGTTTTATCTCATCACAAAAAGAAGGGTGAGTATAGTACAATAAGATATTTTGAGAGAGAGAACACATTCACAAATCTTTTTATTACAGATTAATGCTATAATTGTTCTATTTTATTTTTTTGTTAATGTCTTACTGTGCTTAATTCATAAATTCCTCTTAATCATAGGTTTGTATGTATAGGAAAAACATAGTATATATAGGATTTGGCACTATCCATAGCTTCAGGCATCCCCTGGGGATCTTGGAACATATCCCCTAGGAATAAGGGAGAACTCCTATAGTTAGAGCTTGGTATTTATTAGCCATTAGTATCCTATTTCTCTCTGTTTTCCTGTTGTTGTTGTTATTATTATTATTCTCCTCCTCTCAGATCATTCTCTAACTTTTAAAACAAGAAAGAATCTCTCTCTCTCTCCTCTCTCAAGGCTCCAAACTCACACTAGGAAGCCTTCCTAGGGAGACCACATTTTTCCTTTGAGAACCATTATCAGAGCTTGAGCCTGGGAGCAAAAGCTGTTTTGCCAGCTGTTCTGTATATGCAGATGATGGGAGGGGCTAACAGACCCAGCTGTTCTAAATGTATTTCTTCATTTAATGGCCCTGATGGTTGCCTCCCTTGGTGTCTCTGACTCATTGATATGTTGGACAGATGTTTTCACTGCTATGGCTTCTCTATCTATCTGACACCAGGGATTTCCAGACACTATAAATTTGTCCATGTTTTAAATCTGTTGATTGACTTCTTTATTATTTTTAGTACTATTAAGGTTTTATCTTTTTAAAAAATTTACTTTTTGTCATTTCAATAGAACCATTGGAGACAGGAGGTAGATATATGTGCTCACATTGCTACTTTGAGCAGAAGAACTGCTCTTCCAGCTCGTTATTTGTTTAGAATTAGACTGTATTCAACTCCTGTCATTTAGACATGTTGTCTGATTACCAGTTCTCTTTCTATAAGAAGATGCTGTATCTTCTGTCCTTGAGTTTCTCTTAATTTCTATTAGCTTTCTCCAGCACCTCCTGACTAGGTCTGCCTTTCCCTTTCTGGGCACTACATGCTTTAAATCCCTTTTGGAGGCTAATCTCTACAATGGTGTCCCAATTTGGCACTGATGTTTGAGTAATTTGAATTAAATATAGTGTCTCCTCTATTTTCTTTACGTATTTTCATCTAAGCAATTTTCTGCAAAATGTATCACATCATTTCTCCCATGGATTGTCAGTTGATACAAGTACTTGGTCATTAGAAAAATACTGGCCTTTTGCTTAGCCTTGGTCTCCCAACCCCTAACTGCTATGTCTCTTCTAATTTCCAGTGATGGCTGAAAGAGCAATTTGTGGCTTGTAGATCCCTCCTGTAGTAATTAGGTAGAGGCAACGAAGTGGTAGAAAAGATATAAATTGAGAGTAGGAGTAACTTATACAGTCACAGACCTTTCATTCAAATTGTAAATTCTCAGAGGGCATGGTAAGACTGGGCTCAGTTTAGGCTTGATTTGGTATCCAATATATCTCACATTTGATGTAGGCATGGCAGTAAAAGCTTCTATACAGGGATGATAGTCATCATCAAGGGCACAGATACCTCTTCACTCCGACTGGTCTCTGATATGGATGACAGGCTGCAGAGAAAGGATCTGACAAGTGCTAAACAGCAATCTAAAGGTCAGTTCAAATAATCTGGGGCTTGAGGGTCATGTCCTATTGCTTCTGTAGGACATGGAAGTGCAAAACAGAAAACCACTCTAATGTTTTTTTCTAAGATTGAGTAAATCCAGCAAAAAAACTCTGTGTGTGTGTGTGTGTGTGTGTGTGTGTGTGTGTGTGTGTGTAGCTTGTGACAGCTAATGGCAGGCCAGGGCTCACATAGACTGAGGGGATGGGGCTCTGATTGACTCCAGCCAGGCTGGAGGTCACCCTGCAGAGTAAGGCAGGGGGAGGTAGTAATTAGTGTGTCATCTTTGTTTCTTCAAATTGCTCATCTGGTTTTCAGTGTAGCTTCCATCTCTAAGACCTATCACTCTTTGTAGTGGGCCTCATTCATAAAATGAGTGACAGGTGAAATAAGCACATCTGAGCTCCTCCTTCCCAGCCTCTGATCCCATGAGAAGAGCCAAAATGAAGCAGAATCTTGAATCAAAAAGGCCCCAGGGATTGCAACAGGTGACACTAGCACTTCTGTCTTGGGCTTTTTTAAAACAATTTTGACAGATAGTGATGCTACTGGGTGCTGACAGATCTTGCAGGTTCATCTTGCCAACTGCTCCTGCCAAAGCTAGAAGGTGAAGGAGCAGCAACAGATGCCAGCATTGCAGCTGCAGCCATCTGCTACAAGATAAATTGCATTGCCAAGAACAATGCTGGAGAGAGGAGAGGGAAAGAAGGGGGCACACTTGAAATGAGCCAGCCACTCCAGCTTAGTCTCCAGGACACAGTGAGCCAATGGATGGTTTCTTGGTTTGCTTTCCTAAGGTAACTTTCCACACCACCCCATCTGCTACTTGGCCATCTCCAGCTCTGTCATTTCCTGGTGAATGTTTATGTGGTGAGCAATGCTGCTTTTTGGGAAGTGCTTTACAGAGTCTACACACCATTAGGATTTGTCTTCCAAGCAGAGATTAGGTCACCATTTGACCCTCTAGTTCCCTGATCTCTAGTCTTGTCAATTTAAAGCAGTTCTTCTCTTCCTGGGATCCTTTTCAATCCCAGTGTAGAAGCTAATGCTGCATATGTTTAGGTCTCCCCAATATAAAAGTTACCATGACTTTTCTATTAATATGCAGCACAATGAAGGCTATGAAAATATTCTAGGATGTTGGCTAAGTCAACTTCTCTAGACCTCAGTGAGAGGTAGAATTAATAAATTCTAACATTTATTGAGCACTTAATATATTTCAGGAACTAATGTAAACACTATGTTAACTTATTTAATCCGTACAACTCTGAAATTGAGGCACAGAGAGTTTAAGTAATTTTTTCACGTAGTTAGACATGGTAGAGCTAAGATTCAATTCTAGACAAAGCTGTCTTCAGAACTCATATTTCTACCCACTATAGTATACTGCCTCTCTAGTTTCCCTTCCAGTTTTAAGATTCTCTACTTTTCCTCAAGGCTCTAGCTTTGTTTTTTCTTATTATGGAAGACACAACACAATTGTTAGAGTTCAGGACTTTACATAATTTTGAATTTCACAATCCAAGTAGAAATGTAGCAAATCATATTTAGATTGTTAGAACTCTGCCAACTTCCAACCTTTTCCTGACTCTCTAGTGCCTGGAACTGCTAGTCATCTACCACATCACTCCTTCTCTGCCTCCAGGAGCACCCACTGACTTTTCAGCTCAAGCATCAACAATTTCTTGCTACCTTCAAAGTGTTCCAACTGTATGAACTTATGTTCACTGTGTGATATCATTTCTACACATCTCTCCTTATAGTAAAACTTGCATGCTTATTTTCCTATCTTCCCACTTTATTTTTCCCTGAATATTTCCTGTTTCCGTAAGGAAACTATGGTTTTACATGTATTTTCTTCTCAGTTTACATTGGGCTTTCACATGCAATGGAAATTGGCTCCCCACGACAAAGCCATGAGGCATCTGCCTGGATTATTACAAGCACAGACTGGTCTTCCTACCTTCAGACTTGCCCACCCCAATTTCTTTTTCCTCATTGCTGGTAGAGGAATCTTTCAGAAAGAATAAATCTGTCCATATCACTACCTACTTAAAATGTTTCTTAGTGGCTTCTCATGCTTATAGGATCTTGCTATTTTCTACTTTCTAGTCATTTTCTCCTCACTCTCCTCTCCTTACCCCATGACTCAGTAATGTTGAACTAGGCATAGTCCCCAGGACCTATCACAACATCTCACACCTCTGAGCTTTTCCCATTGCCCTTACTGGGGTGTCACCTGCCCTCCCCTTTTGTTGCCTAATTTCTGTTGTCCTCTATATTCAGGGGCCAGCTTTCCGGACAGTTTCTCTGCCCACCTCCCTGCTCTAAGAACACACTCCCTTTGTGTGCCCATTCACATCCTCACATCGATCAGTTTGTTGAAATGATGTCTTTGTTATGTGACTTCTCTCCCAAACTACATTTATTCCTGGGGTGAATCAGCTGTATCAAATACACGTTGAATCCCCAGGTCTTAGCACTGCTGACTTCTGCTAAGTAAAGTCTCTTGACCTGAATTGTCCTGAATCTCCACTTTATTGATCAGTAAACTGAGTCTGAGAGAGGTTAAATGAACTTCTGCCAGTCTCATAGTTAGAGAAATGACAGAGCTAGGACTAGATTTCAGGACTGGCAATGCCTTGGTACTCTTGACAAAGTTATTCTAAATATGTGGAATAACCTTTCTCCTATTTTATATGACAAATCTCTCCCTATTTTTTAAATAGCATCTCAAGATGACCTTCTCCATTTATGTTCTCCCCAATTCAAGATTAAAATGAATCTGTTTAGTTAATTACCTGCTTTATATTATTTTTTTCCCAGTTGCTTCGTCTTTAGATCAGGAACTACTTCTTTCCTCTCTGCCTCATTACCTAAGTACACACAGTGGACCCCAATCAAGGCTTGCCTTCTTACTGAAATACATCAAAATACATACAAATCTCAATGCACATAAATAACACACTTGCCCAGTTTGTAGAAGTAGTTATTAAGCCCTGCTCTGTGTTTTGGACTGGCAAGATAGAGACAGACATGAGTTTATCATGCTAGGATCAGTCAGTCTTCTGGATGCTTTCTATTAAAACTAATGCTCTGGGTGTCTTTCCCCCTGGTGTGGCCTAGACCCATGGAGGTGTTCATTTCATATCTCTCATTGGAGCTTCTGGAGCTAGAGATGAAGGGAAGGCCCAGGAAAGAGGAGGAAGAGAAAGGCTACTCTTCGTACCAGTCAATCAAGTTTTTCATGTTTTGGAGAATCCCAAGTACATCCTGCTCTTCAACTTTTTACTAAGTAGTCTCCTGAGATATGGATGAGGAGAAACCATACTGTATCCACCTTTGGCTTGCAGGTACCAGACTCAACAGCAGCTTGGCCACTGCAGCCACCTTAATACTTTTACCAGAATAAGAGATAACACTGGCCAATACTTGAATCCATTGCATTATGTCAAGGGAATGCCAATTAGTTTAGTATAAGTAGTCACTTTTCCAATTAATCTCTGCTCTCAAACAAGACAATAGTATTTGGAGCCTTTCTGTGACAAGAACTTCATGCTGTATTCAATGAGGAAATAAAACACTTTTTTTCAGAGCTCTGGAACCCAGAGACCTGGTCAGCCCCATGCTCAGGAAGGGTACTTCAGGACTCAAGTATGGTTTATCTTCATGGAATGTTGAAAAGGGTGGTTGCAGTGGAAGGAGGTGGGCTGTAGATATCACAAAGCCTGAGTTCAAATTCTTGTTTTGTTATTTTCCAGCAGTGTGAACTTAGAAAAAATATTCAACTTTCCACATTTTTGTTTGCTAGGAAAGTTGAGATGATGACTTTTGTAAATGTTAAAAAACACTGCAAATGTTCCCAGGTTGGTGCACCTTGGAGCATGGTAAGAACCCCATAAGTGATAGGTCCCTCCTATAAATGGCAGGAAGTTTTCTCATTTCTTGCCTGCCTTTGTGATTCTGGCTATGTGCCAGATTCTAGATGCAATGCCTCCTCTGCCCCTTCCTTAGAAAACTTCTTCAATTTCTCTATAGCCTTTGTCGAGAGCAACCTTTACTGGTGAATGGCTTCTATGATGACATGGCCATGGATAGTAAGGGGTTAATGTGTCATTTTTTCCAGGTGACATAGTTCCATTTTATCAGGGATTTTCTGGAAATCAATGCCGGGAATGTTTGAGTGTCTTAGTTTGAGAGTGGGGGCTTTTCCTAAGTCAGCAGATGATTAGCATGTTTGAGGGGACTGACTCTGATTGAGATACCTCATGCATCTGAACTTTATTACTGGAGGATGATTCAACTTGGACAAGAAAAAGCTGGGATTCTTGATTCTGAAAGAAGAAGTCATAAATATAAATCTTGGTTTTACCATTTACTGTGTCACTTTAGTCAGATAACAAACTTTTTGAGTCTAGTTTTTTTATCTATAAAATAAGAATAATGATACTTGTCTTTTAGAGTTTATGTGAGGATAGGCAGCATTTGATATAACTGTCTAGCTCATACTATGGATCAGCAAATGGCAGCTACCATTATAGATCATGGAAAGGTTGAGCTAGAGATGTCTGACAGCTGGTAAGCTCAGTGAATATAAACTATGTCAGTAGTTTTCAATTAGTTTTACTAGTTGCAACTAATAATTTCACAACTAGTTGTGATGATCTGATATCATGTTAATTTCAACATGAATCATAGATAATTTTTTTCTACTGATAGTTAAAGAACCAACATTCGGGGCATTTTTTGAATCCTACTCTCATTTACTTGTCTTCTTATGTACTTTCTGTTTTGTTTTGCCTTATTTTATTTTATTTTATTTATTTCATTTCATTTTTTTCCATCACAATTTATCCCCCATACCCTCTTTTACCTCCTCTCCCCGATATGCTTTCTTGAGTGGGAGAAAAAGGTGTGGATTATTAACCAGTTACCTAGAAAGTATGTGTATGAGAGTGTATCTCATATTTGAATATTCTTTATTGTATATATGAAGGTGTAAAAAATGGTTGGAAGTCACTGTGGTAACAAGAGGGCCAGAAGAAGCAACTTGTCAGGTGGGTACTGACAACATCCTTCCAGGCTTCCTGATTCTCTTAGCATAGGTACTCTGCCTTCAGAGAGTTATGTGAGTGTGCACAGCTGACCATATGACCCATGCTCTGTCTCTTTCTTCAAACTTTGGTTTTGAATGGTATGAAGACATTGTCTACCAGGGTGTCCAACCTATTGGCATCTCTGGACCACACTGGAAGAAGAAGAGTTATCCTGGGCCATGCATTAAATACACAAACACTAACAAAAACTGATGAACAAAAAAAAGTTTTAAATAAATTTATGATTTTGTGTTGGGCCACATTCATAGCCATTCTGGGCTGCATGTGGCCTGAGGGATGCAGGTTGGACACCACTGGAAGACCTTTCTCTGTATATCAGCTGGTTGCAACTTTCATTCTTTGGGGTTGCTCACACTAAAAATGTCCTGCAGCCCTCTAATGGCTGAGTGCTTGAGACTCCTGGCTTCACTGAACAGGACTTTCACATTGTTCTTTGATATGTGAGCTTGAGAATTACCGTCAGTAGAGTAAGGTCAGTTTTAGGAATGGTACTTATTTGCTCCACAGAAGAGGCTAACAAGCCCTCCTTACCCAAGATACATTCAAATAAAATACTCTATGAGCTTATGTTGTAAGTAGGGAGAAGCCGATTTGCCATCATGAATGACCCACTTCCCCTATGCCGAGGTTGAGCATAACTTCTACAGGAATCTAATGTGCTGTCTTTGCTTCTTTATTTCTTCCTCTCTCTGATTTTTCTTTATAGCTCAGGCATAGGTAACAGGTACATAGCAGGCACCAGCAAATGTTTCTCCACTATTTAAATAAATGACCAAAGAAGCTTACATTTGTTTAATCTAATTCCAGTGTTTAAGCATAGGGAGACTTCTTTAAGGAAAACTGGAGTAAACTGTTCAGAAGGGTTTAGGATTGCACCAAGCAAAAAGCAAAGCAATAACAAATAAGTTCTGATTGCCACAGAAATGATTGCCTCAGTGGTTTATGAGTGGTTAGATAACAGAGAAAAAAGGACAGAGTGGTTATGGAGCAGGCCTGGAACCATCCTAGCCATCTTCACATCTTTTCTCCATACTTTCTAGAGGCACAGAGAATATAGTTCACACAGATAATAAATAGGAGATCTAGGATTTGAAACCACATTTAAATTGCTTTCCTCATCTACTCACTCATATGTCCCACTTTAATCCTGAGGAATGAGAGGATGTGGCGTCAGAGTCCCTTTAATTGTGAAGGAAATAACTAGGCTGTGTTGCCCCAATCCATTTAAAAAAAAAACAAAAACAAACTACATCCTTATCTTGAAAGGAAATTAGGTTGGCAAAAATATACCATTAGGCAATGGATATATTTGATTACATCAATACTAAGGATTTATGCTTAAGCTAGGATACAATAGACAGAGTTAATTAAGAGATGATAGACTGGGAAGAGATGTTATAAAATCAAAAAGCAATTAATATCTAAAATATACTAGGAATTTTTCCATTCAATGGAGTAAGGTAGGAATCACAATAGTGAAAGGGCAAAGAAACCCAACTGTTTTTTAAATAGATGAGGTGGCTCCACCTCACTAATAATTAGAGATGTGTAAATTAAAACCACCACTTTCTTCATTTTACTAAATCTGGGTGTAAATTGGATAACATTGAGTGTTACCAAAGTTGTGGGGAAGCAGGAACCTTATTCACAACTAATAGAACTGTGTACTAATACAGGCATTGTGTGAAGCCATCTGGCAGTCCTCAATGAAGTCAAGTCTGCCTCTGCCCCGTAATCCAGCAGTCTCATTCCTGGGGATATAGCCCAGAAACATCCTTATGTAAGTTCACACAAGGACATGGCTGACATATGGAAGTGAGAAGATGGGGCACGTCTGTGGTAGATGCTGTGTATGGATTATGTTGCTGAAGTTAGGAGCAATAAGCATACTCAGCAAAATGAAGACTTTGAAAATGAGATCTAGAGTGAAAGAGGTAAAGAGAATGACGTCTGTTGTGCAATACTATTCCAGTAAATTAAAGATAAACTTGTAAGTTTTACAAGAAATATTTTTCAGCTTTATTGAGGTATCGTTGACAATGTTTTAAGATACTTAGTGGACAAGTGATGATCTGACATATGTATTCATTGTGAAAGGATTCTCTCTATATAGTTCATTAACCTACCCATCACCTCACATCATTTTTTGATGAGATAATTTATGTTCTACTCTGTTAGCTAATTTACATTATATAATACAGTGTTATCACAATAGTCATCATTGTGCATTAGATCTTTAAAACTTATCTTATAGTTGAAAGTATATATACTTTTTTTACCAATCTTTCCCTATCTCCTTCAACCCCAGCCTACTTTTCCACTCTCCATTCCTATGACTCTGACATTTTTTTAGATCCCAAATATAAGTGGTAATCTGTACTATGTATATTTGTCTGGCTTATTTCACTTAGCAATCCCCTCCTTGTCACAAGTGGCAAGATTTTCTTCCTTTTAAAGGCTGAATAATGTGTGTGTGTCTGTGTATGTGTGTTTGAATTCATCCACTGATGGACACCTGGAGTGTTTTCATGTCTTGGCTATTGTCAATAATGCTGCAATGAACATGGGAGTGTGAAGGCTTCTTTGAAATAATGGTTTCCTTTCCTTTGGATAAGTATCCTGAAGTGGAATTGCTGGATCACATAGTAGTTTTATTTTTAACTTTTTGAGGAACATTTATACTGTTTTCACAGTGGCCAAACTAGTTTAAATTCCCATTAATAGTGTACAAACTGTCCCCTCTTCTCCACTTTCTTGTAAGAATTTATCTCATGCCTTTTTAATAATAGCCATTTTAACATGTGTGAGGTGATATCTCATTGTAGTTTTGATTTGCACTTCTCTGGTGATTAGTAATAGTTATGTTTGCATATCTTCTGTATAGAAATGTCTATATCAGTATCCATTTTAATTGGGTTATTTGTTATATTGCTATTAAGGCACATGAGTTTCTTGTATATTTTGTATATCAACCCTTTATTGGATAGATGGTTTGCAAATATTTACTGCCATTTAATAGGTTGACTTTTTATTTTGTTGATAATTTCTTTTGCTGAGCAGAAGCTTTTTAATTTGATGTAGTCCCACTTCCTTATTTTTGCTTTTGTTGCCATTGTTTTTGGTGTCAGATCTAAAAAAATCATTGCCAAGATCCATGCAAAAGAGCTTATCCCTGTGTTCTCTTCTAGGAGGTTTCCAGTCTCAGATCTTACATTCAAGTCTTTAGCACATTTTGAGGTGACTTTTTCCTTTTTATTGAATTTATTGGGGTGACACTGGTAAACAAAATTATACAGGTTTCAGATGCACAATTCCTCAGCACATCATTTGTACACTTGAAAGGTGTTCATCATCCAAGTCAAGTCTCTTTCCCTCATCATTTATAGACTACCATCTTACACCAGAGACAAGAAGAAACTCAAAATGGATTAAAGACTTAAATGTAAGCCTCAAAACAACAAAAAATCCTAGAAGAAGACATAGGCAGTAAAATATTGGCCATTTCTTATAGCAATACTTTTTCTGATGTATCCCCTCAAGGAGGAAAATGAAAGAAAGGATAAGCAAATGGGACTACATTAAACTAAAAAGGTTATGCACAGCAAAGGGAACCATTGGCAAAATGAAAAGACAACCCAGTGAATGGGAGAACATGTTTGCCAAAGATATATCTGGTAAGGGGCTAATATCCAAAATTTATGAAGAATTATACAACTCAACACCAAAATAAATAAATAAATAAATAAATAAATAAATAAATAAATAAATAAATAAATAACAATCTAATTAAGAAATAGACAAAGGGCCTGAATAGACACTTCTCCAAAGAAGACATACGGATGGCCAATAGATATATGGAAAAATGTTCATTGTCACTAATCATCAGACAAATGCAAATTAAAACCACAGTGAGATATCACCTCACATCTCTCAGAATGACTATCATCAATAATTCAATAAACAACAAGTGCTGGTGAGCATGTAGAGAAAAGGGAATGCTGTGAGCTGTGTAGTTTGGGCTAGCCACTGTGGAAAGCAGTATGGAATTACCTCAAAAAATTAAAAATAGAACTGCCTTATAACTCATTTTGAGCTGATTTTTGTGTATAGTATTAATCTTTAAGTTAGGTAAAATTTACCAGTGCAACCATCTGGTCCTGGACTTTTCTTTATTGAGTGGTTTGAATATAGATGAAATTTCCTTACTAGTAATCAGTCTGCTCATATTTTCTATTTCTTCATGATTCAGTGCTGGTAGGTTGTATGTTTCTAGATATATATCTATTTCTTCTAAATTTTCCTGTTTATTTGGAATGTAATTGTTCATAGTAGTTTCTGATGATCATTTATATTTGTATGGTATGTTTTAATGTCTCTACTTTCATTTATATTTTTATTTATTTGAATCCTCTCTCTTTTTCTCTTAGTAAGTCTAGATAATAGTTTGTCTATTTTGTTTACCTTTTTAAAAAGCAGCTGATAGTTTTATTGATCTTTTTATTGCATTTTTAGTACCTATTTCATTTATTTCCACTCTAATATTTGTTATTATCTCTTCTGTTAACTTTGGGCTTAAGTGTTCTTTTTCTTTAGCTTCATGAGGTGTAAAATTAGGTTGTTTATTTAAAATCTTTTTTCTTAATGTAGGCACTTATCACTATAAAACTTTCCTCTTAGACCTGCTTTTGCTATCTCCAATAAGTTTTATTATGTCATATTTATTTTTCCTTTGTCTAGAGATATTCTTTTTAATTTCCTTTTTGATATTTTCTCTTGCTCAATGATTATTTATAGGATCATGTTTATTAATCTCTATATTTTTAGCATGTTTCAATATTTTTAGATGTTTCAATATTTTTTCTGTAATTGATTTTTGGTCTTATACCATTGTGATCTGAAAAGATACTTTTAATATTCTTTAATTAATGAAGACATGTTTTGTGGCATATCACATGCTCTATCCAGGAGAATATTTTATGTATGTTTGAAAAGAATGTAATCTGCTGCTGCTGGATGGAATGTTCTATAAATGTCAAAGTCTGTCTGGTCTAATGTGTAGTAAGTCTAATGATTTTTTCTTGATTTTCTGCTTGGATAATCTATTCATTGTTGGAAACGGGGTAATCAAGTTCCTGATATTATTGTGTTGTTGTCTATGTCTCCCTTAAGAGCTGTAAATATTTTCTTTATATATTTAGGAGCTACTATGTTAGGTGCTTAAATATTTACTAATTTTATATCCTTAAGCTGAGTTGATCCCTTTATCATTATATAATGATCTTCTTTGTCTCTTGATAGAATCTTTGGATTCAAGTCTGTTTTGTCTGATATAAACTTAACTAGCTCAGTTTCTCTTGGTTTCTTTTTTTTTATTGTTGTTTAAGTACAGTTGTCTGCATTTTCCCCCCACCCCAGCCATTCCTACCTCCCTCCCCTGATTCCACACCCCCCTTGGTTTTGTTCATGTGTCCTTTATAGTTGTTCCTGAAAGCCCTTCCCCCATTTTCCCATTAACCCCACCTACCTCCCCTCTGGATAACTGTCAGATTGTTCTTAATTTCAATGTCTCTGGTTATATTTTGCTTGCTTGTTTGTTTTGTTGATTAGGCAGTGAAAGACAAATACCATATAATCTCATCTTTTGGTTTCTATTTGCATGGAATATCTATCTTTTCTCTTTCAGTCTATGTTTGTCCCTAATGCTGATGTGATTCTGCTCTCTTCCTTTGTAATTTGATGATTTTCTCTGATGACAATATGCTCTCTTATGTGGAGCATATAGTTGGGTCTCGTTTTGCTTTTAGCCATTCAGGCACTCTATGACTTTTGATTACAGAATTTAGTCATTTTATGTTTAATATAATTATTGATAGGTATGGAATTACTTTTTTCATAATTCATTTGTTTCTTTTTCTTATGCTCTCTTCCTTTGTAATTTGATGATTTTTTGTGGTAATATTATTTGATTCCTTTATCTTTATCTTTTGTGTTTCTACTATAGGTTTTTGTTCTCCAGTTACCATGAGGCTTACATAAGACTTATATTTATAAGTCTACTTTAAAATGATAACAACTTTAAACATATGCAAAAGCTCTACACTTTTGTATTTTCTTTCCACATTTTATTTTTTGATGTTAACAATTTACATGTCTTACATTATTTCTCCATTATAGTTTTGTAGTTATTATAGTTATAGTTATATTTAATTTTTTGTCTTTTAATCATTATACTACAGTTATAAGTGATTTATCAATCACAATACAAAATTAATATCTTATATTTAGTTACTTGTTTACTTTCACCAGTGACTTTATGGTTTTATATATTTTTCTGTTATAATTAACATTCTTTTGTTTCATCTTGAAAAACTCCCTTTAACATTTTTGGAAGGCTGGTCTGATGGTGACAAAGTTTTTCAGCTTTTGTTTCTCTGAAAAATGATCTCTCCTCAGCTGTGAAGGACAGTTTTGCTAGGTAGAGTATCCTTGGTTTGCAGTTACTTTGAATATATTATAACATTCCCTTCTGACCTGCAAAGTTTTGAAAATCTGCTGGTATTCTTATTGGCATACTGTTGGTAACAAGTTGTTCTTCTCTTGTGCTTTTAAGATCCTTTCCTTGTCATTAACTTTTGATAATTTAATTATCCTGTGTTTGTTGTAGGTCTCTTTAGATTTACCTCTTCTGGAACTCTCTTAGATTCCTTGATCTGGATGTCTCTTTCTTTTCTCCAGGTTACAGAAGTTTTCAGCCATTATTTTATTGAGTAATCTTTCTACCCCTTTCTCTCTTCATCTCGGACTTCTATAATGCAAATATTGGTCCTTCTATGATGTTCTATATGTCCATTAAGTTAACTTAACTCTTGTTTATCTTTTAATTTATGTTTTTCTATTGGATGACTACCACTGTCCTGTCTTTAGTTCACTGATCTTTTTTCCCACATGAGCTAGTCTGTTGTTTAAGCCCTCTATTGAATTTTTCACTTTGGTTATTGTATTTTTCAGCTCTGTGATTTCAGTATGGCACTTTAAAATATTTTCTATCTCTTTAGTAAAGTCTAATTTTGTTCATGCATTATTATCTTAACCTTGGCAAGTATCTTATGACCATTTACCTTGAACTCTCTATCAGGTAACTTACTTCATTTCATTAAGATCCATTTCTGGAGATTTATCTGGTTCTTTTGCTAGGTACCCTTTTTGCTGTTTATTCATTTTCCTTGACTCACTGTACTGGTTTCTGTGAAGTAAGTAAAATAGCCCAACTTTCCGAGTCTTGACAGAATGACTTCTTGTAGAATATGAACTACATCCATCAGCCTGGCCTTAGCTCCTGGTCATTTCAAATATTTGATTGTCCATGTAGCTCCCAGTAGTTGAGCATGTGCCAGGACCTATCAGTGTCCCACAGGGAAGGATCAAATTTTATAACTAGATGCAACCTAGTTGAGAACTGGACCCTCAGGCAGCAGCTGGAAACTTACAGAGTAGAAAATAGGGGGAAGGCAAGAATAGTAGGGGAAATGTAGAAGCTAAAGAACTTACGACACATGGACATGAACTAAAGGGGGGAATGTGGATGGGAGAGGGTGTTCAGGGTGGAGGGGAATGAAGGGGGGGTAATGGGAAAACTAATAGCATAATCAATAAAATATATTTTTAAAAAAGTTTCTTCCAGAGACAAATTGGGAGGTGCGATTTTTGCCTGCTCCTTCTATGATAGACCGGGATGTAGAGCTGTGGGGTGATTTTTCTGCATCCATTAATAATTGCTTCTTTGCTGAAGTCCTGTGCGACTTGCAAATGAAAGTCTTGTTGTCTATCCAACCCAGGGGACATGGGAATCTGTCTCTCAGGTAGCAGCTGCTAAAGCTGTGGTACAAGACATATGTATTAATTCCTTCCAGGGAGATACTGGTGACATAATGTCAATCTGAGGGAGAAAGCAGGGGAGTATCTACCAGATTCCCTTGTCTCCAGGAAGAAATATAGCCAGTTCCTACATGTCTGCTAAATTAGAAGCATGACCCACTGGCAGAAGCTTTTAGGGTATGCATATGGATCCCTCTCAGGAAAAGACTGAGATGTGGGAATTTTTCTTGCTCTCTCTGTGCTAGCCTTGGTTAGGCCCATTAAGACCTACTTCTTTGTTTGCTAAAGTCATGTGGGCCTTGTAAATGGAAGCCCTGTTGGCTATCAAAGCCAGTCAACCTGGGGGTCCATCCCTTTGGGAGTAGCACAGAAGGTGGTGCACAGACATGTGTTCAAGCTCCTTCCAGGCAGATGCTGGTGACAGACTGGACTAGAGGAAGAAGGAAGGGGAAGTGTCTGCTAGTTTTCATGGTCTCTGCAGAGGACTGCAGCCTTCACCTTGTAGCTTGACCTTCAGGAAGCAGCTTTCAAAGTATGCATTTTTCTTGTTTCCTCTGCTCTGGGCTGTGGGCTGATTGCTCTGGCAGGTCCTCACATGCTCATTAACAACTACATCTTTCTTTGCTGCAGTTTTACAATGTTATAGATGCAAGCCTGATTTGATTTTTTAGTTTGGTGTTTTGGAGGTCCATCTCTACTGAGTGGGATTTTTAAAAGTTGGAGCACTGAATGTGGGATCCGAACCCTTCACTCCTCAGGAAGAAGCTAGGAATTGGGCATTCCCTCTCAATTGTCTGGGACTGTGCCAGGAATGTGGCTTATAGTGATAGTGTGTGTCAGCCTTTCCAAGCTGTTTCAATGTGGGTATTTTCTCATTTTCCTGTTGTATGGCGGTCTTTCAGCCAGTTTCTGGATTTCTATTTTTTTTTTAATTAGGACACAAAGTTTTATTTAAATATTTTTTGGGGGAGAGAAGATACCATACTTCAACTCAGTGAAGCAAAACAATATTAACAGTACCAAAGTCTTTTATTTCTTTGCACTTCTCACGCTATGCGGAGTGAATTCATAGGGAGTAGGTTCGATAGGAGACTGTTCTGTGTGGTGTGGGCCCAGCTCCCAGTGGAAAGCAGGTCTGATGCACAGGACCCATGCCCATGGATAGGTTCTCCCATGGGGAATCAGGCCTGCAATGTACCTAAGCCGCTTTGAGACTTGCTTTTGCTAAAACTCCCTCACTCTGAATTGAGACAGCAAGTGCCTACTGTAACTTCCTAAAATCCATGCTAAAATTCCCCAGTATGGAGTGTAACCAGTTCAACCACTTTTCCCTTTGCATTTGCAAATATCCTTCTTCTCTCATGTGATTAGTGGCATCATCTGCTTTGTTTTCTGTGAAAAGTAACCACCTAAATTGAACCTGTGCATAGTAAATGAGGCCCACCATGTAAGGGTCCAGAAAAGAAATAAAGGCCTCTCATGGTAAGGACCAAGGCTTTTTCTCCTCTTGAGAGAAAAGCCATGCTGTCCCTTTTCCTCCATAGGACTCAGCAGTCCATGTGAATTTTTCGTGCCTCATCCACAATGTGATGGACCCCACGAGCCGGGGTCCGCATCACGGTTCCAGCAGCTCAGACTCCTTTCCATTAGTTTTCACACACTGTGCATCTCTGGGGAGAGCAGGCTGATGCTTCAGTTGAACCCAGGTACCTTTCTCTTTGGCTTCCTTCATTTTCTGGTCATTTTTCTTCACACTTTCAGGAAGCTATCTTGGCTCTTAGAGTGCTTAACATGCTCAATACATACTTTCTCTTAGAATCTTGCCCTTACCTTGTTTGTTCACAACAGTGCCCACTGCATGCTGGGTGGCACTGTAAACTCCTCCCCCTTTGCCCTGATAACAATTGTGGGGCATTCCTTTTTGAACAGTGCCCATTCCCTTCCTGTCTACAATATTATTTTTCTTGTAGATTGACATGTATGTGGCCATAGGAATAACTGTGTGTTTTCTAAAAGTCCAGGAGAACATATTGCAGGTGCCTTCCTTTCCTTTTGTTTTAGTCACCTTGGTGAATTACTGGATCATGGTGGTTTTGGCCAAAAAGAAAGCCTGGATTTCTTACAGAAGTAATTGCCATATATTTAGTGTGTTTGTGGGAGTAGGGGAATTCAGGGCCCTCCTACATTGCCATCTTGGTCAGCCCTCTCTGAAAAACTTTTTTAAGAAAGAAAATAAATGTGGCCCTCAACTCCTAAAATATATCATTTTTGAGTTGTAAACTCCTAAAAATACATATAGAAATATCATATACATTTTTCTTAATGGAGGCATAAATCACTTTATCAGATATACTTCTAATGTATAAAAGCTTTTATGTATCCACAAGTCTTCTGAATACATTAAAGATTAAGTTGAATATGTGGAATAAGTCTATAATATTTTTGCTAGAGCAAAAATTGTTTTTTAGACAGAACAATTATTATACTTACTTGTTTCTTACTTTTTCTTTTTGCACCTGTGATTTATTAGTGCAAAAAAAATCAGCTCCCCCCCAAAAAAAACAGAGGCAATGACCATTCATTTGATGAAGCCTTTCATGTTCTCTCAAAGATTTTATCACATGCTTCATTTTTTCAAGGAGTATTACTGAGGGATGGTAAAAATAAGGGTGATCTGCAATTGGTTCATTCTATATGAATGCTGAGATTTGCAAAAGTACTTTCTTCTTCATGTAGATTTTCTAAAGAGGGTTAGGAAAATTAAATGGATGTATATCAGTGTGATGAAAACCAACCTTCATCCTAAATGAAATAAACAGGCATATCCAGTGGAGGATGCAGGCAGGAGCCTGGTTGCAAGTGTGTTGTCAGAAAACTGGCAGAGATGAAGGCAGGGCTGACATGGGGCAGGAATATCTCAAACGGATGCCAAAGAAGCAGAACATTTTCATGAGGGTCAGTACAAGTGGCAGATAAATATGGCTGCAAATGCTCAATACTGACTCCAAGGCAATTAATGAAGTGACTGGCTCTGTTTAAACTGAAAGGACAGAATTATCCACAAAGAACCTGAAATGTTGACACCTCCATTTTTGAGGGAAGAAGACATAAATCTCAGGGTCAGAGATTAGATTTCTGTTAGAGAGTGACATCTGCCTACATTTCACAGTGATCTAGCATCTGTACATCATTCAAGAATAAATGTAGCACCCTTAGCCGTGCAATGTGGAGTGCCTTTCATGTTTGCAGCTAAAGACTTCTCTTTGCATTCAGCTCATTTCCAAGGTGGCATTGGGGGCTGGTGACTAGCAGGAATTATGGAATCTATTGGATTATATGTCATTCATTATGTAATGGATATTTGTTACTTACTCTGACAGCTCAATATCTTCTTCTGTTTGGAAATATGGACCTGTCTCTCTGATGCAAGCTGTCCTCTCTGCGTCCCTTGCAGTTAGGGCACAGGTTTATAACTCAAGCTTTACTAATCAGGTGCAGCGGCTCTGAATCTGGAGTCAGCAACTAGTAGTCCTAAGTATCTAGGATGGAGGGACCTGAGTTTCCAGGGGCAACAGTAATAGCAACACAATCGCTATATCCACTGACTAGTGTCTATGATGGTGGTAGGTGTAGTGAGGTGACTGGAGTTCAGAGGTAACAGTGTCATCAGAGGTCTGGTTTTGTTGTATGGGGATTTTGGCTGTGGTATAGGTTAATGGATTAGCTTCCCTTGTTCTTAACTGTTTTTCACATCTGGCCTTCCTAGAAACTATGAACTCTCCAGAAGCATTTCAGTGAATTTGTTTTCTGTTTATGTCAGTCAGAGTTGGTTGCTGTTGCAAACAATAAAGCAAACTTAGGATACATGTCTGAGTTTCGGTTGCTAATTGCTTTCTGGAATCAGGTTTTTGGCCTGTGGCTTATCTACATCTGATTTGTCTCTAAAAGGGTCTAAAGTTATTTTATAAATAGCTTATCATCATCATCTTTTAAACTCTGTGATTTCAATGTCATATATTTGCTATTCACAAAATCAACATTTAATAAACACTGATTATGTAGCAAACATTATGCTAGAAATGGGGTTGACCAGTAGCTCCGGGTCTCATGGTGATCACTGTCTGAGAAGGGGGATGTACAAAAAGAATGGGGAGTTGCAATATTGTTACCGTGAAAGACAGTGGGCTATAGCACATATAAGAAGCTCATCTAACCCAACCCCATGGGGACTGAAAAACAACATATATTATATATATCTTCACCTGAATGTTCTACTTTTGTCTTAAACTCATCTTCATTTTCTACTTCTGCCCCCTTACTTCATGTTCTTATATTATATTTCCATTATGACACCATAATTCTCCAAGTTATTTAAAACTACACCTGGAGGATAATTTTTCAAAAAAATCTTAATTCTTTCTGATCACTTAGTTCACAAATTACAAACTAAAGACACATATTTGCAAACCACACCTGAAACAATAGTTTCATGAATACTTTATATGATGGTCTCCATTATTTTCTATCCTATTCTATTATAGTTTGTATTTCAAAAAAATGCTACATGCAATCCACTAAATTGATTATGAGTCACTAATGTTTTATTGTTCATTCTTGAAACACTGCTTTTTTCTATATATTCAATCATTTACTTCCAACTAGGTTGTTTATTTTCACTTTATCTTGGCCTTTCCATGCTTAAATAGTATCAACAGCAAAAAAACTTTCCTTCCACCCACTTTCCCCTGAACTCTATTCTCACCATTGCCCAGAATATCTCCACTTTCTTTCTTTTCTATTCACTTAAGTTTAGATTTCATCACTAGTTTGCCAGAGAAACTGCTTTTAGTAAAGTCACTAGCTACCTCTATATTTCTAACTCCAAAGGCTATATAGGGTTGGCAAAGGTAGGTTTACAGTTGTGAGCACACAAAACACATTTCATTCTTGTATTATTACTTATTAATTATTATATTATTTTCCATACAAATGACTATAAACCGACTTTTGTCCACACTGTAATTCAATTATTTTCTTGCTATCTCCCTTCTTCAGAAACATTTCAGAACATGGTTACTGTGGCCTCCACCTACTGGTTTTTCTTTTATTTCTCTGGTCTCTTCATATTTTAGGCCCTCTTTTCAGGCCAATCCTCTTCCATCTGGCCATTCAAAATTTCTCAAGACTTCCAGTTTTTTCTCACTCTGCAGTCTCATGTCCACAGCTCTCAGAGGAGAAGGCTAGGGGAAACTGGTTTCTGCCATTGAGATGCCAGTTATCCAAACAAACCCACCATCAATAGTGAATGTCAGAAATGAGATGGAATGTCCTGATTCTTCTGATCATGATGGAAATGAAGATATCCTGAAGAATGTCCAGAGGCAGAAAAGAATATTGGATTTCAATATTCTCCCATAGAAATGAATTCTGCAAATTTTTCTCTAAGATCCTGCTTAGTATTCACTCTCAAACATTTTCTAAGGCTCCCAAAGAATTTGGTAAGTAACATCCCATTACTGTATATCTTTGGTAGAGGAAATATGCCTTGTGGACTTTTCTCCAGATTCTGGATGTAAATAAACAAAGTTTATATTTGGACTTAAATAGAATTTATCTAATACTTGCCATGTGCCAGACACTGCACTGTTTTGATAGTTGCAGATTTCATGTGATTTTCCCAGTGACATTGTGAAATAGATATTAACACTTCCATTTTATAGGTAAGCAAATTGAGACTTAGAAAGATTATGCAATTTGTCAAAGATATCTTTTAAGAGTCTGGGTCCTGAATGAAAATGCATTTCAAATCTCATATTTGTTTTCTACCACCCTAAACAAAGTGTTTTAAATGTGCCAAATCTCATGAAACACAAGTTTTCTTCCAGCTTAAAATCAGCAACTGCTTGAGATAAAGTGAGTAGGCTATTCTACAACTTTCTGTTTCTCATATATGAACTAAGCGAGGTATGAGCCATATAATTTCAGGTCACATAACTGACTGGGATTTGACTGAAATTTTTTCAGAGTATATGAAATCACATACTTGTACATAACTGCACATGATAAAATAGTCCTAATAAGAGGTAAACCTGAACTCTCATATTTGAGGACCTCAAGACACATGAGGGCTGCACTGGTGCTTTAATTGATCAGTATGGTGTACTTCTCTTTTAAATAGTTTTGAGATTACTATTAGGCATGGTGGATATTCCCATTAATTTGTTTCTGTCCTCATCACTCCCCATCATTACAGCCAATTCATACCAGTCTATGACCTGCCTGACCTCTGAAGGCATTTGAGTTTGAATCCCTGATTAAAGGCTTCAGAAGCCATTAAAATTTCACTTGAGGATGTAGTGGTTTTATGACCTGAACATTTTAGACTTCACCATAGAGAACAGAATAATTATACAACTGATTAATTTCACTGTAGCTGGATTATGCTAGGCCAGTTATATTTAAGACATAGTTATTAGTCTCCAGGAGCTCACAGACTAGTGAGGGTATAGACATATAGAAATATATATACCATGCAATGCAAGAGGTATGCATAGGTAAAAAGACACTCTACACTACAGGTAAAGAATGAAATCTTCAACAGAGCATGTAACTTCTGAATTGTATCTTGAAATTATAGCCCAAGTTTGCCAAAGCAGTCAAGAAAGCCTGTATTTGACACATGAAAAAACATAAATACATTAAAGGACATGGCTTGATGGGGTGAAAACAAACTGTCTGGTCGTGATCATGACATGATGTGCATGGAGCCCTGATAAGGGTTGGAATAAGAAAGGGAGTGTTATACAGATTGCAAAAGATCTTGTATATTGTATTAATGACCTTAGGCTTTATTCTATTGATGATGGGGAATTATTAAGTGATTTTAATTGATTAATAACATGAATGAATTTGTGTTTTTGAAAGAAACTCTTTGAAGTTAAATTCAGAAGGAAAAGACAATCAACACAGAGCTCGTGGTGGGAGCTTATCCAATAGCACAGATAAGAACTATGAGGGCTTGAACTGAGAAAATGGCAATTGATAAGAGGAAGCATAGTTTCAAAGGATTATTAAAAGATAGCAGGGAGTATTCAAAGTCATGAAAGGCAAGGACCTACAACCTAGATTACTCTATCCAGCAAAACTATCATTTAGAATGGAAGGGCAGATAAAGTGCTTTCCAGATAAAGTCAAGTTAAAGGTGTTCATCATCACCAAACCCTTATTATATGAAATATTAAAGGGACTTATCTAAGAAAAAGAAGATGATAAAAAATATAACAGTAAAATTACAACAAACTCACAACTATCAACAACTGAACCTAAAAACAAAAACAAACTAAGCAAACAACTACAACAGGAACAGAATCATAGAAATGGAGATCACATAGATGGTTATGGGGGGAGGGGAGTCAGGAGAATGGGGGGGAAGGTACAGGGAATAAGAAGCATAATTGGTAGGTATAAAATAGAGAGGGGGAGGTTAAGAGTAATATGGGAAATGGAGAAGCCAAAGAACTTTTATGTACTACCCATGGACATGAACTAAGTGGGGGGATACTGGAGGGATGGGGGGGTGCAAGGTGGAGGGAAATAAAGGGGAGAAAAAAATAGAACAAGTGTAATAGTGTAACGGGGTGTGGCCAAGGGGGTTCTCAAATAGGGATTTGTAATGGGGTCCAGAACTCAGGATGTCCAGAAAATATTAGAAAAAAATATGTATAGGAAGTCCTCACCCCCACAAGTTTGAGCTGGGGGATGGGACACATGTAGCAGGTCCATTGAGAGTTGTTTTGAATAACAACAGTTGTGGGGATAACCTCTAGAATGGTCATTTAACATATCTATAACCTTTAACTCATTTCATAGATATGTTAAATAGCTGTGGCCATGCTTTGAGCTGGCGGGGGATGGGAGTGACTTCAACTCATGACGTAACTGGGAGGCAACTCCCTCTGGGTACAACACCTGTGTAAAAGCTTGCAGATGATTGGCTCCATGCCATGGGGCCATGCCTACCTGGACTTACTATGGCAGCCCAATAAAGCTGGAAGAATATAGGAATGCTGGCAGGTGTAACTGATTGTGGGAGGAGTCATAAATGGGGCTGCAAAGGAAGATTGGTGCTGGGATTTAAGCCCAAGCATGGCAACTGTACTGGCATTTTGGGACCATGAAGCTTTGGTGAAAGTTGGGACCGTGCAACTTTAGGGTGCTCCATTTTTGCCGAGTGGCTTAGGAAGCAGGAGAGACTTTGCCTGGAAGAAAGGGGGTGAAATGATTCTTGCTGGTGGGCCATGAGAAGGTGCCACATGGTTTTGGATTAATTGGAGATTGCAGTGGTGACACAACTGATAGTGCTAGAACTGAGGGGCTGCCTGAACCATGGACTTCTACTTCTTTTCCTGAGATACGGTACCCTGGTCTGGGCAAAGGGAAGAAGGAAGGACTGTGTGTTTGTGGGTATTTAAAGGACTTTAGTATTTTAATGAAGACAATAAGTCATTACTCTAAGTTTGTATAACTTTTAAAATAAATAATCCCTTTCCTTTTCACCAATCTCTGGCATTGACAGACATCTTTCCCTGGTGGCGGGCAAGGTGAACTTAGTATGGGGGGGGGATCCCTGGAGCACAAGGGTAGGTCCATTCGGTAATAGTATATCATTTGCACCCCACCCTAGGTCTGTTCTATAACAATAGCATAGTCAATAAAATATACTTAAAATAAAAATATAATATGTTCTTTAAAAAATAGAAATTATAAAAAAAAGAGATAGGATGGACCAAATTGAGAATAGAGGATTAGGCTTAGGCACAGTGATCTAGGCTGAAAATGGATGGCTGCTGCACACTGATCTCACTTGGGGTGACCAAAAAAATAGTAGTATGGAAAACATTTTTCCAGAGGATGATGATTTGGGCAGTATACTTTATCATCCACTTTGTGTGGAGAGAGGAGTGCCCCAGAATAAAGATATACTTAAACTTACTGGCTGTGGTCAATGGCTTAGTTGATTGATCAGGGTTGCCATGGAAGGAGCAAGATAGGAATATTATTTTAGGGAAAAAAAGGTCTGGGAAGAAAAATGTGGGGTAACCTATGGGAATGAACACACAATATAAAGATCTATGTATTATTATGTTAATGTCCACCAGGAATCTTCTGAATGAGACCACCAAACAACCAAATGAACATGAGGATATAGATATTAGATGTCAGCCAGCCTCTGTTTTTCCTTGTGTTTGCACAATAAGCTCATGAATGTAGTAGATAAGGGTAGAGAAAAAGGTCTTGAATGTGTCTCCTCTCACTAAAGCTGATCTAACGTTGGCTGCTGCTGAATATCTAACTTTCCAGTAACAGAGGCCAATGCTGAACTTCTTTGTACAGTACCACACCTTGAATACTATCTAGTTACTTGGAGTCATCTTTAATTAATCTAGCCCATTCTACCTTAGAAAGGAATATATTCCATCATGATTTGGAATGACACATATACTGGGTATGTTTGCCTTCCTGCCCTACATCACTCACTATATGAGGCCTCACAGGATGTCTGATTTACTGATATGAGATGCCATATAATATTGTCTCAGGCCAAGGGACCATTTTACAGAAAAGAAATGATGGCTGTGGCAATGTAACCAGGGAGACTCCTGGTCCTTCCACTTGGCACATTGTCTAGAAAGGCTTTCTGAAGGCACAGCTAATACATCACCATAAAGTGACACCCTGTGATGATAAGATGTTATTCTTTAGGATTTGGAATATACCTTAAATCTTAAACCACTGTATGGTGATGTATCCCCAATTAATAAATTCAATAATCAAGGAGTAGAAAATAGGAATAATTCCATTTGCCATCATTGCCAGTAACCCATTTGAGAAACTTTGTGTTTCTTATTCCTTTAACTTTACATTTGTGTGCCTAGAAGACCTGGTACTACAGTCAGTCCCACAAAACTTAAATCCACAACTAAGTGACCATAACTCTTGGTCACTTTGTGATCCTGGTGTTAGAAGACCACTAAACAAGAGAAACTGAATATGATTATCATGAAGAGGTAGGACTGCTGCTACATGGTGTGTGCATAGAGGAATATGGCTTATGGTTAAGTGTTCTGCCAAAGGTGACTGGGTGCAGTAATCTTTTAATTTTATTGGCAAGTCCAGACCTGAAAATTACCAGGTCTCCAGGGCTTAGAACCCTTGGGAAGGAGGATCTGTGTATCTTACCAGACAAGCCACCTAGACCAGCAGAAATCCCAGCCAAGTAGGAGAGGAATCTAATGTGGGTAGTGGAAGAGGGAGATGATGAGTACCACTTATGGTCTCAGGAACAATTATAGCAGGAGTGTCAGTAATTCTTGCCACCAATTCTTCTCTTAGCAGTTTTTTAGAACTGTGAGCATCTAGAGTTCTGGAGAAGCTGTGTCTAGTTACTGTGAACCAACAAGAGAAGTAAGTGGATTTAAAGCATACAAGTATCTAATTAGTTACCTTGTTCTGCCCAGATCCTCTTCATTAGTGCACCAATTCCATAGGTTTTCTGGCTGCTAAAGATCCACGACTGACCCTTTTCCAGATAATTGTCCTCTGCTGAACAGGAGTCATTTTTGCAAGAGATACATCTCCAGTTTCATCTCTAGAAGAAGCCAGCATCAAATAAGTGACCCATATAGGTATACAAAGAGCCTGGTGACCTTGAGTAAAGATGCTACCACTAGTTAGCAGCATAATATACACCTTGTTTAGCATATTTTCTTTTCCTATTCTGCTTTCCTGACTCCCTTTCTCATGTGAGCAGGTTAAATCAGTTGGACAAGAATTCTAGTCTCAGGCTGTCTTGGAACTTGACTTCAGTCAGCTAGGAGAGACATAAATGAGAAGACTATAAGTAATAGTTGCTTGTGTGAATGCATGAGAATGCTCAGGAGAGCAGATAAAATGGAAAGAGGAATAAAGACAAACTTTGAAGAGTACTAGGTTTGGATGGGATTTAAGAAAAATAATTTAGAGCAGAAGATAGTAAAAAGAGAGGGAGAAGGGACCAATGAGAAAGAATTCGATGGTATAATAATAGGAAAAGGGGAGAGAATATTTCATGTCTCATCAACTTCTCTGGGTTACAGAAACAAGTGCATAACCCCTGTCTTGAATGTAGAAAACAAAGAAGAGTTTAACAAAAAAGATTGTCAAGTATAACAATAAGAGATGAGAAGAGGCTATCAGATATGATGTTGGGAAATTTACCGGTTTCCTCAGAAAGAGGCGTTTCATATTTGCTATAGAAAGTCTGTGTTCTTATGGATCAGTTGATATTTATGGTGCCACTGAAGGGATTCTATGCTTTGCTCAAGTCTGCTTTTCAACACTGTTCAACATAACACCATTTTTGCTAAACTAAGTTGAGGGTATAGGGACTAAGCAGAAGTAGCTGAAAGATCTGTATGTTCTATTGTGCTGCTAAGCATGAAGATTGGTCTATGAAAAACAATGTATTAATTCATAAGTGATGTTACAATAAATGGCTGGCCATCTGTAAAAAAAGTAGGCTTTAAATTCACTTTTGACATTTAAATAAATTCCACATAAACCAATGATTTAAACATAAAAAAATGAATAAACACCTCAGGGTAAAAATATAGGCAAACTTTTTATAGTTTGAGTGTGGGGAGTGTCTAAATAAAATAAAAGATTGCAGACTGGTATGACCACTGTGGAAAACAGTATGGAACTTCCTCAGAAAACTAAAAATGGACCTGCCCTTTGATCCAGCGATTCCACTGCTGGGTTTATATCCTAAGAATCCTGAAACACCAATCCAAAAGAACCTATGCACCCCAATGTTCATAGCAGCACAATTTACAATAGCTAAGTGCTGGAAACAACCCAGGTGCACATCAGTAAATGAATGGATCAAAAAACTATGGTTCATTTACACAATGGAATTCTATGCAACTGAAAGAAAAAAGGAGCTCATAC
>CM052543.1:69075398-69121166 GCA_028533065.1 Trachops cirrhosus
GGGATGTTGCGTAGTATTTATAATTGTATGGAATAGCTATTATTTACAGTAATATTAGAGCAACAATCATATGACAGCATCTGCTAGATCTAGATAATAAGAATAGGAAGTATGGAGCCTTGAGAAGTGTACTAATGGAACACAAGTGAAGGAAAGTTAATTAGCTATACACTATGAATGAGATAATAGGGGAAACCTATTAAATGATACATTATAACTAGCCAAGCAAAGAAGACTATACCAAAAGAAGAGGAATACTAAAATACTATTTCAATAAAAAGTGTAAGAAAAATGAAATAACAATACAGATATGCTATTACTTGCATGTTCAAAAAAAATGAAGGAAATAAGCAGGAGATGGAATGAAGAGATAAATTTGGAAAGAAAGGGAGAAGGATCAACACCAGAAAGAAATAGAAACATAAGCAATTGAACAAAATAACAATAATAAGAATTAAAATATTAAAAGTTACTTAATAAAAAAATCAAGCAAAAAAAGAAAAAAAAACAAAAAGAAACAAAAACGAAAAGAAAAAAAACCCCTTTGTTGGTTTCAAACTGGCCAAACCAGTTTTCCTGGTTTTGCTGGCTACAGCAGACTTAGGGGTGAATGCTGTGGCTTTTTTCCCCTTCCTGTTCAGAGCTCTGTCAGCCTCTGGCTCACTGTCCCCAGGTCCAGCCATGTGGGCCCAATGCCCCAGGACGGGCCCTGGGCACCAGATCTGTGAACTCCCAAGCACTCCCACCGGAGCCCACTGGGGAGCGTGTGCACACGCCCCTTCCAGGTTCAAGGGCGTGTACTCTGTGGATTCTGAGGGGCTCGCACTTTCCCCCAATCCACGGCCTGGGCACCAGGGATCCTGCAGAACGCCCATGCTTTTTCCATGCTCATGGCTGCAGGCACCAAGCCATTTACCCAAAAAATAACCCTCTCCAGGTTGGGATGCCGGCACAAGACCCGGGGGTCACCGGACCCAATATTAGTAGTGAAGATGTATTGCCAAATTCCAAGTAACAGTACATCAAATACTTAGTTATAATCACTGCTTTGATTGGGTTCTGTCCTTCACATTACATGCTGTGAGATATTTTTAGTTCCAGAGTCACTTTTTTAAGGCAACAGATAACCAGTTATTCTCTGTCAGAGGACCCCATATCATTTGGCAGTGAACACACCTTGCAGTGACAACAGGAGTCAGAGATGTCTTTGAAGTAAGTTTGAGTCAGCCTATGATCCCAATACCATTTCTTCTTTTTCTATTTTCTACCATTTTCTACTCCCATAACACAGGTACTTGGACAAAACCTGACAAGTCATCTTAAGGCTGAGTATCCTTCAGGGGTGTAACTGCTAGAAAACAGTTCTGACTCATTTGTCACTGTCCATCCACATGGGGAGCATTCTAGTAATAAACCCATCTGGGTCTCTGCTATGCAGACAGATGGCAATTGATTGTTCTTACTAAAAATTACAGTCTGAATGGTTCTCTAAAGATACTGCTGCTGAGCATATGGCCAAAGTTTAAATACTTAAGATTACAGGCTATCCACAGACTGCAAGGATATCAGTGAAGGGTTACTAGAAGCATTCTGACTCTACCTTCTGTGTGTTGATGATAGAGATGAGCCCTGCAGAGGACACACAGTTCCTTTCTCATTTAGATTCATTCCTTATGCTGTTTTGAGGGGTCTTGATATATTCCTGAGGTGGTTGGAGTTTGAAATATTTGCCCTTCAGCTTCTCTGGTAGGTTGTGGAAGTTATAGGTGTTTTTTCATCCCAAGGAAGTGTTTCTTTAATTATAAAAGCAACACATGATTATTATAGAAAATTTATGAATATAACACTTGAAATAAAAAGAAAAGTCAACCTATTATTACTACCACTACTTCTATTACACATACACACGAATGTCACAATCTTGTTATCTAGAGACAATCACAATTTGAATTTTGACCTTTTTCTTTTAGGATTTAAAATTTCCTATAACCAGGTGTTTTGGGTAGACATATCGATTCTCTCCAATAACTATCTCTTTCCCTATTTGGTATTAGAACCCTATTGTCTTAGGTAGTTAATCATAATCATGATAGATTTAAACCAGTTTTGACAATTCTGTTCCACTTTGACAATTCTGTTCCACAACCCTATTGTCTTAGGTAGTTAATCATAATCATGATAGATTTAAACCAGTTTTGACAATTCTGTTCCACTTTTGCCAGGGAGAGTATGTGTCCCAGGACAGTGAGATGCATGAGGACAACTACTAGATGGGGACTGGGGAAGGATTTTATCTCTGAGTAAAAAATAGAGTAGATGGTTGCCAGAGGAGAGGGGAGTTAGGGGACTGAATTTAAAAGGTGATGTGATGGAAAAGTACAGGTTGGTAGTTACAAAATAGTCATGAGGATGTGAAATACAGCAATATAGTCAATAATATTCTAATAGTGATGTCTGGTGACAACTGAGTACTGGAAATACAGGGGGGAAACACTTTGTAAAGTATGTAACTACACTATGTAACTACTATGCTGTACACCTGAAACTAATACAATATAATTTTGAATGTAAGTTGTAATTGAAATAATTTAAAAATTAGAATCAAACAAAGGGAGTTCTGAGTGTTGACATTTAAAGCTATTTTGTCTGAAGGATTAGCAGTCACTTGCAACCAGGAAGTTGTATGCCTTGGGATGCAAGTCAATACTCCAGGGTGCTAAAGTGGGGGATCGAAAGAAGCCTGAGTCTTTAATGATTCTGGGAAGCTGTCCAACAAATCCAGTTTCCTGTTAGTAAATGATAACTGCCAAAATGGTGCAAAGCAGTATTAGTTTTTGTTACTGTTGTTACTTGCTGTTGAACACATGATCTCTGATGCACAATTATTTTTTGAAAAGTAGTGCTGAACAAAGCATCAGCTGTGAGGCTGAAAAAGACCCTTGTTATTAGAAGTAGAACAGTTAGAATCTTCCAGCTTAGTGAGGTATCATTATTTATGCTTTGTGCCCTTTAGACATTGTATTTTGATTAAATGTTACCCTAATGAAGAAAAATGCAGTTGAGCTGAGGATATTCTTTCTTTATGTGCATATGTGTTTTGGAGCACAGATTCTTCATGAATTATTTGCATTACTGGCCTGCTTAGAATTTATTTTAAAAAGTGTTGGAAGAATTGTTGAATGTGATAGTTGACATTATGCTAGGCACATTCCACTGTGGAGTCAATGAATTGCCATTTGTCTGTTCCTAGAAATGGTAGCACACAGTTCATCTGCTTTTGAACAGGGATTGTAACTTCCTGTAGGAAATGTTGTTTTGGTTACTAGTCAAATTTATCTAATTCTATAGGCATGGGTAAAGTAAAATAAAAGAGAAAAATGATGAACTTTTTATCACAGGAAAATGAAACAATGAAATATGTTTTATTGAAATGAGAATGTGATAACCTACAATATTCTAAACAGCTATGTGTTAGGGTTGACCCTAGCTCCAAAATAATGTGATTTACCAATTATTGAGCTCCTAGAATATGCCTTTCATTCTATGTTTATTTCTTTCAATTTAATCCTTACAGGTAAAGGTCTCCAATTGGTCTACCAGGGACTGTCAGGCATCCTCCCATTTAAACATGAAAGGGGGCTTCAAGTGGAATCTGCTGTAGTTAGTCTTTTCTCCCCATTGTTCTCTCTTGTATTTCCCTAGGCATGCATGACAGTCACTTGGATTTCTCCTGGTGACTATGTGACCAATTCAATTCTATTTATCTGATACCATTGAAGCTGAGAAGAGTTAGAAATCAATGTGGAAAAATAATACCTGATTCACACTATACAGAAAAAATCAATTTCCAAGTAGATTATATATCTGAATGTGAAGAAAACATGGGAGAATATCTTCAGAGATTTGGGTGTGGAAAGATCTTTAAAGAGAAAACAAAATTCACTAAATATAAAGCAAATGATTATTAAATTGGACTACACTAATATTAAAATCTTCTTTTTCTTAAAAAAAATAGCATTAAGAAAGTATGGTAGACATGCTAATGTGTCACTCAGATTCCTCTCCAAAGATGAACATATTGCCTCACTTGCTGGGAGCGGTGTTGGTAGCCAGCCAGAAGCTGTCAGGGTATTCAGGAGTTGTCTCAGACCTGCCCTACCAAAGACCACCCTCTTTCTGTCACATAAGTCAGTGAGTGATTAATACAGGAGTATAAAGGTCTGGCTATCTTCGCCCAATTGGGACAACTCTAAAAGGCCATTCTCACTCCAAAACTCCTTGTATGCTCAGCAGAGGCTGTTGTTGGTCATGCATCACAGATATACTTCTCTGGTTCAATACTATTTCTCGCTTTTCCCTTCCACAGTTATTAGCTATAGGAGACTTCTTAAATATTCTGCATGCTAAACTTTGCCTGAGTTTGCCTCCTGGTTACTCAATCTGTGACAGAGAATAAAAATAAAAGCCACAGAGCCAGAGAAAATATTTATAATTCATATAACTGAAAAGAAATCAAAAGTGCAATTTATAAAAAAAACTTGTAAAAGTCATTAGGAAAGGTAAAGAACCCAGTATAAAAATGGGTAAGAGATTTGAACAGTCAGTTCATAAAACAGAATACCCAAAATGATCAATAAATTTGAGAAAAATGTTTAATCTTATTAGCTAGCAGAGAAATACAAATTAAAAAACAATGAGATACCATTATACATTCTTCAGAATGGTTAACATTAAAAAGACTGTCAATAGAAAGTACTGGTGAGGATATGGAGCAATAGGAACTTTTAAACATTGCTATTGCTATTGGTATAAACTCTTTGGAAACTGAAACAACAGATTGGGATTATCTATTAAGGCCTATAGGTACACATGAGGACTAGCAATTCCACTCCTAGGTTTACACACACCCAGAAGGAATATTTGCATATATTTAGATCTCAAGATAATGGTTATCTATGGGGTATAGCGATGGGGAACAGACACAAAGGCAGAATTGGGCGCTAAAAATTTCATGTGATTATTCATTTGTTTTCTGCACTTTGATATGTGTTAAATTCCACAAATAAAGAGGTAAAAAGAATTGGCTGTGAAACCTAAACCAAAAGAGCTCTAAAAAGATTTTAGCGCATCATAATTAAAATGCCAAAGGTTAAAGATAAGAGAGAATCTTAAAAGCAGCAAGAAAAAAGCCATTAGTTACCTACGAGGGAGCTCTGATAAGACTGTCAGTGGGTTTCTCAACAGAAACCGCAGGCCAGAAGGGATTGGCATGAAATATTAAAAATGATGAAAACCAAGGACCTACAACCAAGATCACTCTACCCAGCAAGTTTGTCATTTACAGATAAAGAGTATCCAAGATAAGGAAAAGCTAAAGGAGTTTCTCATCACTAAACGATCATTACAAGCAATGTTAAAGTGACTTCTTTAAGGAGAAAAAAATAAAAAATATGAATAAGAAACATTACAAAGAAAAATAATTCTCACTGACAAAGGCAAACAAAATGAAAGCAGTGATCAGCCAACATTAAAGCTAGTACAAAGGTTAAAAGACAAGAGTAGGATGATCATGTGTAGTTACAACAGTAAATTAAGACACAAACACACAAAAAACTGAAAAATCATGACAAAAAATAAATGTAGACTGGGTGAGTAAAAATAGCAGTGATTATAGAATGTGTTGTAACTTAAGCAGGCATCAACTTGAACTAGAGTGCTATAAACAGCTTGTTATATATGAAACATATGATAACTGATGTGGATTCTGGCCCACAGAGTCTGTGTATTGTGTCTGAGATGAACAAATTCACATGGACTACAGAAGTCCTGTGGAGAAAAGGGAAGGTACGGCTGCTCTCTAAGTGCGAGAGGACCCCCACCCCTGCTTGGACAGGCTTTTATTGCTTTTCTGGATACATTACATCGAGGATGGTCCTCATTTACTATGCACAGGTTCATGTTAGGTGGTTACAGTTTACAGATAACCAAGGAGAGGATGTTGCTAATTTAAAGAAAAAGATATTTGCAAATGCAAGGGGGAAAGTGGTTGAACTGGTTACACTCCATACTTGGGAGGTTTAGCACACATTTTAGGAACTTACTTTAAAGATATGCAGTAAACATTTGCTGCCTCAATTCAGGGTGAGGGAGTTTTAGCAAAAGCAAGTCTCAAAGCAGCGTAGGTACAATGCAGGACTGATTCCCCATGGGAAAACCGATCTGTGGGCTTGGTTCCTGTGTGCTGACTTGTTCCCTGACAGTTTTCTGAATCAGGGGCTGGGCTACATTTGCCACTGCCATGAGGAACTGTTCCCTATAGGTAACCACATACTATATATATGAAAAGAATTAAACATAATACTACAGAAAGTTAACAACATACATGAGAACAAGAGAATAAGAAAGGAACAGAAAATAACTACAAAAACAACTAGAAAACAATAATATAGCAGTAACTACACACCTATCAATAATTATTTTAAATGCAAATGGATTAAATGTTCACAAGATGAATGGATAAGAGGTGGTACATAAATACAATGAAAAATTACTCAGCCATAAGAAAGAATGAAGTCTTAACTATTTTCAACAGCATGGATGGAACTAGAAGGTATTGTACTAAGTGAAATAGGTTGGGCAGAGAAAGACAAATACCATATGATTTTACTTCTATATGGAATCTAAACAACAAAATAATTAAACAAGAAAGACAAAAGCAAGCTCATAAATGCAGAGAACAAATGGATGGTTGCCAGTTGGGAAGAGGTTGTAGGAGCTGGCAGAAAAAAGTGAAAGGATTAATAAATGCAAATTGGCAGTTACAAAATTTGTTATGGGATGTAAAGTACAGCTTTGAGAATATAGTCAATAATATTGTAATAACTATGCAAGGTGTCAGTTTGGTGAAAGACTTACCCAATCCATGGGGATCACATTATAAGTTATTTAAATATCTAAACATTATGCTTTATACCTAAAACTAATATGACATTGACTGTCAACTGTAATTAAAAATTTTTTTTAAGTTTAAAGATTTTACTACTAGAGTAATGAGAAATTTCCCTTCCTTAGTAAAGTAAGAGTAAATTAGAGAAACAATGAGGCATAAACAGAACGTCTACAATGCTGTCAATGTTGGAGGGGAAGAATAGCTTAAAAAATGTGATTATGATATCAAATCAAGATAGTTACAAATACCATATGATCTCACCTATAAGTGGAACCTGATCAACAAAACAAACAAGCAAGCAAAATATAAACAGAGACATTGGAATAAAGAACAGACTGACACTAGCCAGAGGAGAGGGGGGATAATGAGAGAAAGAAGGGAAAGGGTCATCAAGGAACATGTATAAAGGACCCACGGACAATGCCAAAGGAGGGTAGGATTGAGGGTGGGAGGTGAGAGTGGGTGGGAGGGCGGGAAGGGGATGAGGGAAAATGGAGACAACTGTACTTGAAAAACATTAAAAAATAAAAAAATAAAAATTTAAGAAAATGTTTAAAAAAGAAAGATACTTATTTTCCAGAGTTACATCAAAGTCATGCTACATCATTAAATGATTACAGCAAGTGTCAGCATTTCAGATTATATGATAGTGAAAGAAGGACTGATTCTGTCACTCGGTTTCCATGGATAAATTATTTCGCTTCTGAATTTTCATATCCTTGCTGCTAAAATGTTCACAAGCCCTCATGGTGTTATTGTAATAAGTAAAGTAAGGTACATAAAGTATCTGTGCATCATACATATTCAGTGATAATGGTTTCCTTTTCACCACACCCCTTTCATGACCTTGTTGTATTTTTGGCTTATTGTAGTGGGCATTGGGATCGATTGTCCAATTTTTAAACCACTGCCTCTCTGCTATGTAGCAACACTGTGGCTTTTAGAGATATGCTCTAGTTTCAGTGGTGTTGTATGGTTGATCTAAGCTGTTCATGACAATCCCTAATTCTTTGCCAGTGATTGATTCTAGAGTAAAAGTCAAACTTTCCTGGGCAATTCCCTTTTTAGAACTTAAATTCAACCTGAGAATGAAGATAACCCATGGCACAGGGCATTCCTGGAAGCATTGTAGGGAACCAAAAGCTAAAATTCCACTCATAACACACCTGAAGCATCTCCTCCACTTTTCAACTTCTGGTTATATTAATAAATAAAATGTCATATTTCTTAAGGCCTATGTGGGTGGGGTTTCTGTTATAGTCAGACCATCCTAACTGATATGCTCATATTGACTTACTACAAAAATATTGTTAGATCTTATTTATATGAAATAAACTATAGTTGATTTGGGAATACAGAATAATTATCTTAGGAATTAGATGCCAATTACATACCACTTAATTTTAGTCAGGCTGTTTTGATTTATTGGGAGTTTTTTGTTTAGAACTCATATTAGCGATACCTCTTTACAAAGTTACAAGTTCCAAAAAAATCCCTGCATGTGTATGGCCTTGCCTTTCCCAACACAAAATAATTCGGATCCTGCCCCCTCCTTCTTTATAGCAACTCCTCTCTCTCTGTCTCTCTCTCTCTCTCTTTATATATATATATATATTATATATATATAATATATATAATATATACACACACATATATGAAGTACATATATGAAGTTTTATATATATACACATACATATACGTGTGTGTGTGTGTGTGTATAATCTCCCCCACTGCCCCTCTCTATATATCTTTGTCTCTAGGTCTCTGTCATTTCTTCCTCTCTTATCTCTTTGCCTCACTTTGTTTTTGCATCTCTCTGTCTCTTTGCCTCTATTTGTTTCTTTCTGTGTATTGTCTTTCTTGGTCTCCTTTTCCCTGTTTTTGGCCTCTTGCCAGCACAGGGAAACTGCTTTTCTTGGCCAGAAGAACTAATAATTGTTTGGAATAGTGAATGACTGATATCTGTTTCTGACTATTCTCTTTTCTAACCCAAAGGTTTGTGGTAGAGATTATGTAGAATAACATATAAAGTGTCAGGTATACAGCAGGCACTAAATTAAAGGCAGTCGCCATTACTCTTCTTTCTTGAATTCTCTTCCTCCCCTAGATAGCCAAAAAACAAAAGGGCCATGTTCTCTCCACACTTTGATTAATATGCCATTCTAAAGTGTGATACATGATTGAATATACTTGGTGTTTATTTCTCAGTTATTGTGAACTCTCTAGAGAGCTTTGTTGCACTCTTCTAAGGTACTTTTCACTTCTACTGATTAACATATTTTTTTCATTTCTTGTGATGTTAAGTCCAGAAGAGAGAAGTGAAGTAGTAGATAGAAAGTACCTTTGGAGCAAAATACTCATTTCTTTCTTCTGCCCAACTGGTTTGTGGAATGTTGCCACAAACATATTATTTCTTCTTTACTGTTATTTATCTTGTCCTCAAAATTCTCTCTGCACCATGTATTTCCATACTCAGATTCTAGATTTTGTTAAAAGAATTTGTCATCTTGACTTAGAATCCTCTTTTAAAACCCATCTTTAAAATGTTTCATTTAGATACTGTACTCCCTCTCCTGATCAATTCTAGTCATGAGTTCTATCCAGCCAAATAATTCTCATAAGTATGAGAATACTTATAATATTTTATTCATATTAAAATATCAGCTATTTAATACAGTTGATTAGTCTATGGAGTGATATTAGGACAATTCACTTGTTTAATATATATTTGTGTATCCTACCACATGCTAATGCTAGATGCTAGGGTCTCAATGGTGAATAAGATAAATCTATCCTCCTCATATTCACATAGTCTACTGTGCTGGGTTAAATAGTGTACCCCCAAAATCCATGTCTATCTGGAAATTGTAATGTGGTCATATTTGGAAATAGGGTATTTGCAGATATAATTAAGATGAAGTCATACTAGCTTAGGGTGGACCCTACATTCAATATGTTGATGTCTTTATTAGAAAGAGGATTATTGGACACACATACACACAAGGGGGTGAAGTAAATGATGAATTAAGATAGACAGAGGAGAAGGCCATGTGAAGTTAGAGGCAGAAACTGGAGTGTTACATGTCTAGAAGCCAAGGGATGCCAAAGGCTGTCAGCCACTATCAGAATCTAGGAGAGATGCATGGAACAGATTTTCCCTCAGAGACTCTGGTAGGAACCAACAATGGTTTCACCTTGATTTCAGACTTCTAACTTCCAAAACTATGAGGGAATATATAACTATCATTTTAAATCTACTCAGCTTGTGGTCATTTGTTTTGGTAGCCCTAGGAAATTAACTACATACAGTGTTCTTTCTAAACTCATTTCTTACTAATTTCCCTTTTTGTTTCTTTGTGGAGGAGGTCTCTATTCCACTAGTTTTTTTTTTGCCTTTTTATTGATTTTATTGGGTTGATACTGGTTAACAAAATTATACAGGTTTCAGGTGCACAATTTCACAACGCACCACCCGTACACTGTATTGTGTGTTCACCACCCCCAAGTCTCAGTCCATCACCATTTATCCGCCCATACCATCCTGCACTCTATTCCACTAGTTTTCTCTCCATGGTTCCATTGTTTTGACATCTGAGTATTATCTAGGCACTTGTCTTCATCTCTCTAGGAAATTTATTTTAAGTGTTCAGGATCATAATGAAAATTCATTTTTTATTGTTTTCAATGGTACATGTCCTTTGCCTGCCTTCAGTTATGGAATCATAAATCACAGTCTGAAAACTTACTCTTTTCAACTACTGTTTTTATATCTATCAGCTCCAACCTAAAGTATGACTTTGAGCAGGAAGATGAAACACTCTATGCTTCTAGTCCTTTGGTAATATACTCACTACATGTGGTCTTTTGGCAAATGTCATCCCATTTAGAATTTAATTCAGTTTGACTTATACCCTCTGTATCACTTTTGTCTTTATGAAGAAAATGCATGCACATTGAGTATGGAAAATATTGTTTTCGAATTCTCTTTTTCCTTTTTTCCCTTTCAGAATATTTATCACTGAAATGAGCACAACATCAGTACTTAATACCAACCCTGTGGCTAATTTGTTTGACACTTGTTTTTTTCCCAGAGAACTTTTCAGGAATAGGTGGACATGCATTATTCAGAAGGCTGTGGGGAAAGCTCTGGTTGAGTCCTAATGATGTTCAAATTTGTGAGGATAAAAGTCAATTCCCAGGTTTTGCCACTAAGACATTTTGGACAATTCTCTCAGGAGGATCCAGGCTATGACTTTTTTTTCTACTGAGTAGATTCAGGTTACTGGGGAATACCCATGATAGACTCAGGGATCTCTGAGATTCTCATAATGTCAACATTAGTGCAAGCAATCATCAAGGTGGAAGATCTGTGAAAGTCTGGTTCTTGTGGTCACTTCCAGGGATAGATTCTGTTTAAATTGAGTGTCCATGTGCATGTGAGAGACTTGTTAGCACCGTTCTCCATTAGGAATAAAAAATTACTCATTTCTAGCTGACTCTAACTGATACCCATTCCTCATATCAAAAGATTTCATTATTACTTAATCAAATATTAGAGTTTAAAAAATTAAGTTTCTTTGTGTTAAGCTTTTGGAAAATTTGTAAATTATTCTGAAGATATAGTCCCTTTTCTTGGAGAAAATTCCCAATGAAAATATAGTCTTTGAGGCATAGATTGCTTAATTGAAATGTTCAACTTCTGAAAAATTAGGTTCAAATTTTAGCAAACATAATATGATTTTAGTCTTACAAAAAAGTAAGACTAAACTTTAACTTTTAAGTATTAAAAATCCAAATACCACATGTTAGAATAAGCACAAAGACATTATCAAATTCTTGCTTTTTTAACTCACATTTTGCTTGAAAGCTGTTTCTAGGTAGTAAGAGAAACTAGTCAGAATACATACTACCAAATTAAAAATAATTGTTGGTCTCAGGGACCCAATATATTTGTATGCTATAATTTTTTAGTTATAACTTAGACTGTATTGTAAGCATACACAATGACATAGAGGCAATATTAGTCAAGCTAACCATATACTAAATTTCTATTTCTGCAAAGAAGTTTATGTCATGGTTGTGCTTATGTAGTTAATAATTATTAAGTATTTTAGTCTATTTAGGCTATTACAACAAAATATCACAGACTAGGTGACTTGTGAGCAGCAGAAATTTATTTCCCATAGTCCTAGAAGCTAGGAAGACTAAAATCAAGTCACCAGCATGCTCTCCTTCTGGTAAAGCCCTCTTCCTGGTTCATTGCCAGCACCTTCTCTCTGTGTCCTGACATGGTAGAAGAAGCTAGGGAGCTCTGCAGGGTCTCTCTTATAAGAACACTAATTCCATTCATGAAGTCTCCACTGTCATGGCCCAAACATCTTCTAAAGGCCCAGCCTCCTAATGTCATCACTTTGGGCATTAGAATTTTAACATAGTAAATTTCTGAGAGACACAAACATTCAGACCATATCAGAGTACGTTAGAAGTTTAAGCATTGTTATAGTTAATTCTGATGTTACAAAGATTTGATTTGGGACCTCATTTCATGGGTCTTACAACTCACCTGGTAAGAATGATAAAATAGTACAAATGTGATGAGTATTTGTCATTCTGTTGGCCTTCCTTCTTCAATTCCTCTTCAGGGAATTTTTCACCTCATGAATCTTGGTGGAAGCTAGGGCCTATCTCCCACTATAGAATCTGAGCATTTCAGATATACAGTTTCCCAGTCAACCTTGCACTTAGCACATGACCACATCAACTAGTCTCTTCTCAGAAGGTATCATCACTCTGACAGAAAAATTCAGTGATGAAGTAAATTATCTGTTGTTTGTTCTTGTAATGTCAATTCCTCAAGAAGCCATGTAGCTGGCAAGACCCAGTATCCATGATCAGTGCCTGTGGGTCAGGATGTGATCCCTGGAGGGATGGAAGTAGCTGCAGGGATGGAGATATATATATATTCTCCAGAACAGGCCTGTGTGTATATACCGTGTTTTTCAGACTATAAGATGCACTTTCCCCACTCCAAATTTGGGAAGAATAATGGTTGTTAATGCTGCTGTTGAGTTCTCTTTACATTTACATTGGTGAAATATTATATTGTTATTAAATATTTTACCACATTTTTTGCTTCAGAAAATTTTTCCCTATTTTCCTCCTCTAAAACCTAGGTGCGATTTATGGTCTGAAAAATATGGTATATGTACAAAGTGATATATATATTTTCCAGAACAGTCCAGTAGCCTGATTTTGAGCAATATTTCTGGTCACCTACCCCCTGGCCTAATTCTTCTGTCTACCTGACAATTCTATTAGCTGAGTTAACTCATTCTTCTAAAATAAAGTTTCTGCTTGAATAATACGGAGTTAGTTTTTATTTCTTAATTAACATGCCTAAGTGGTGATTATATATATAATCATTTTGTGAAAGTTCCATGAGAATAGTAGAAGAATAAGATTACCTCTGGACTCTGGATGGGGTCCTTTCAATGGCCTATATACCCCTAACACTAAAGGGCATGTGGAGAATCCCTGGTTTCCCACCATGCTATCAACTCTGACAAGTTGACTAGCCTAACTTAGCATGCTTGGGTAAAACAATAATTTTCTTCATTTATAATCTGTTAATTGTTAAGTTCTATAGAATCTTGTGGGAGATATAAGTTATTCTAAAATACTTTTAGCCTAGATTTCTCTGAGGCATAGGAATTTAATACACTGATTATACTATAAACATGCTTCATGATACTTTTGCTCTATGATGGATTTGGGAAATATGTTAGCTAGATTAATGAAGAGAGTAAAATTACATAATTTAAGTTAAAAGGAATAAAAGCTATTCCGAGGCTGAATTAACTATGTTCTCTTTTTGACCAGGTAAGTAAGGCAATTACTGATCTTCCATGTACCTTTTGTTTATAGTGCTTTGATCCAATAGAAAGTGGGCTAAAGAGATAGGTTGGATGCTCTAAAGTTGTTGGGGCCAGTCTACTATTCTTTAATGGTCAAAAATGCCAAAATACAAATTTCTGTCAAGTGCTTTGTCATGCCCATTTACTGGCAGTCATCCAACCATACTTTGGGTTCTGTAATGCTGTCTTATAATATTGTTTCTATATTATAAACATCTACTCCAGAGTGCAGCACCTCATTAGCAGCTTGGAGGAAGGTGTGCAGAAAGCAATTGAATAAAGACATGCTCTCCTCCAGTCCCACATTCACCAGTTTCACTGGACTCTCTGAGGGTTTAGAAGAAGTCAAGTCATGTACTCAGGTTGGAGATTTTCCTATCTGTCTTACACAGACTGATCGAAGGATATCAATTCAGCAGTTGTTTCAGAGCATTTGCTTTGTGTCCAGGCCAAAGACTAAGTACTCAAAGAGTTCTTTTTTGCATAAGTTTGAGCACAGATCAGCTATTCCAAAGAGTTGTGTTAAACTGCCTTGGAAGGCTGCTGGCCCCACTTACAGTCAATGATTCCCAAGTGCATTTGTTGAACAATATTTGTAAAACTCTGTCACCTTCCCTCCCACACTCCTCTAAAATACCCTAACCTACACTGTACATTATGCAATGCTGAAAAATCATGGAATGTTTAGTCAAGCATTGCTCTAGCTCAATATTTGTGATGTATTCATTTGGTTTAATATTTTATGTTGTAGGTTGAAGGATCACTAAGGATAAATACTATATTTGTTTTATCTGTTTTGGAACATGTCTATGCTGGACAGCTTTGGTCAAGGATGATCTAAACCTTTTTTTTTCAATTGTACAATTTTGACATGGATCCAAAATAAGGCAACTAACTTTTTGGTAATCTTAAAAAAGACATCATTAGACCATATATATTCATATGAGTGTGGTTCTATTTTTTTAATACTGTATAAAAATAGATGGAAGTTATAAAGGATGATTTGAGAGCATAATGTGTAGGTATAAGAGGTTAATGAGAGGTAAGTTTGACAAGTTGGATTGGTACCAGTTTAGAAAAGTCTTGATTCTTACATAAAAGAATTTAGATATCATTGCATACATGTAGGGAAAATGTTCTAGATCTTTGAAGAAAGAGGTGGCATAACTGGATTCATGCTTTGAGACGATAAATCATGCATCCAAGTGCAAGCTGGATGGCAGAAAGGCTAAGTGTGGATGGAGGTGGGAGGCAGTGTGGCCTTACTGCTCTTGACACTGTTCCGAATTGTTGAATTGAACAAACATGAGCTGACCTTTCCAGCTAAGGGTCCTTGCTATTATTCTGGGACTTAGAAATATTATCTAGTTGCCTGAAAACTGAAACAAAAGTAAATGTATTCATAGTTTCCATTTACCCATGGGAAGTTGGGTAGCTAAAGCTGATGAACTGAGAATCAAGTGCTGGAGAGCCAGAGAACATTACAGGGGATTGTACTGAACAGTGATTAGGCTTCTGTGGTATACATCTTGCATGTCTATTTCTATCTCTACCTCCACCTCCACAGGGCTTAAATATACGTTTAATATCTAGGGATTTACATAACCAAAGATTCATAGAAGCAAGAATTCACAAAGAAGGAAGTGCCAAAGGATGAACATTTACTGATGTGAACAATTGAAGAAAAGAGTCTAAACTTTTAAGAGGGAGGTTCTCATTTCTCAAGTTTGTGAGATTGTCCACAGATGAAGAAATAACCTGAATAAAGAGGGCTGGGTAAGTCAAATATGACAATGTTGACTTTTACCTGAGCCCTGTGCTCCTAAGAAACAGTGATGGTTAAGAGATCTCCCCTCCCTTCCTGCTCCCCCATTCTTTTGTGCATAGGGAAATGCTGTTTTCCTTTTTCTTTTTCTTTGGTAAAGAATTTCCCTTCCTCAGATGACTTTGGTAATAGTCAATGGATGTTTCTTTTTGTTTACCTAAGACAATGTCAGACACAGAAAAATTCCCATTCTTTGTCTCATAAGTGGTTAGCAGAGCTCTTTGTACCCACTGGCCAACCTGAACAAAATATCTGTTACCTTGACTTGACCAAACTTTAGTTTGGCTTCTCTTCTTCCCCCAAGACCTTGACCCACCATCAGCCAGAGCCAGCATAGAAGCCCCTTTTTAATGTCCTGAGCATTAACATCAGTTAACAGGGAAAACATTCCCTGATCAACTATCCCATCAGTCCGTCCCTTCATCCACTTACCCACATCCATTTCTTCTAGCCTTATTCATTCCTGCTGATAAAATAAAAGCCATTTTCTGCCTGGCTTTCGAGACACTTGCAGATCTCATAGAGTGTTCTCTGTGTTACAATAGTATGTCTATTGTAATAGTCCTTTCCCTCCATCTTGCAATAGTCCTTTAGAGTAAGGTCTCTCTTTACTTAAGTCCAGCATTATTTTTTTCTCCTCACACAAGGACTTCTTTTTTCATTGCTTTTAAAGATAGATAAAGGGGGAGAGAGAAAGGAGAGAGAGAGAGAGAAGGAGAAACATCGATGTGAGAGAAAAACATTGATTAGCTGCCTTCCCACACACACCCTGCCTGGTGATTGAACCCACAACCTGAGTATGTGCTCTGACCAGGAATTAAACCTATGACCTTTCAGTCTATGGGATGACACTCCAATCAACTGACCCACAGCAGCCAATGCCAGACTTATTTTTTTATTTGACAAGTAGAACATGGAGAAAAAATTTCCTGAAGAGCCTGGAAGAGCCTGGAAGGGGTCTACTGCCAATCTTGTTCCCCTCCTTCCTGGAAATCCCAATAAAGAAGAAGATACATTGTAATAACTGAGTTGGACAACCTATTGTCATCATAGAATCATCTAACTAGAATGAACCTTAGGGATGCCCCATGCATCAATTTTCTATTGTCATGTAACAAATCACTTAAAATTTAGTAGCATAAAACAGCAATCATTTATTCAGCTCAGGATTCTGCTGGTTTGCAACCTAGTCTGGACCCAGATTTTTATCTCTGTTAGACTGAGCTGGGATTACTTATGGGTCTGTGGTCAGCTGCCAGGTCAGCTGGGACTGGCTGGTTTAGGAGGGCCTCGGTGAGATCCCTCATGTGTGGTCCACGTGATCTCTCACCTTTCAACAAGGTAACCTGGGCTTGTTCACATGGTTGCTTTGTAAGGCTCTAAGAGATTGAGTGAAAATGTGTACGGCTTATTGAGCCCTAGATTCAGAACTGGCATCATGTTGCTTCCAATGCATTCCCTTGACCAAAACAAGTCACAAGACTGGCTCACATTTAGAGGTGGAAAAATAGATTTCAAGGATTGAAATAATTATGGCCTTTTCTGCAATATACAGTACCCCCCATGGTAAAACAGTTTGCCCAAATTCACTTCACTAAGTGGCAAGGCTAGAAGTGAAAGAAATGCTGTGTGTTTTAATTCAGTACATTTTGCTGGTCGGTCACAGCTTTGTGGTCTCTAGATAGCATTATTCTCATTAGAGATTCCTGACATAGAAGAAAAAGGAAGACTATTGTTTTCAAAGGATTCACCATGGAAATCACATGGGAGGAGAGAGAAATAGGGCTCTTCTATATGATTGTACAGGCTGTACCCTGCATAAGGGAGATGGGCTGTGAAGGAGAGCAGGAACTGAAATGCAGTTGGTGCTCTGCACACAAGCCATGTGCTCTTGCACAAGGTTTTTACTCTTGGAGAAAGGATTTCCTTTAATACTTTCTATGAAGGCACTCTTTCTCAGCAAGGCAGGGGCCCCCTGGGCCCCATTTTCTATCTTCTCAGATCTCTCTGTGAGCTGGGTTTGGCTTTGGACACACAACTCTCAGTACTGCTAAGAAGCTGAATATGAAGGCAACTGTCCCAAGTTCTCCCAAACTGGCCATTCTGAGTGGCAGCCCTGATATTTTTGCATTTGGAAAACTGTTAATGAAAACTAGTGTAGATACTGAGAGATAACTGGTGATAAAAAGAGGTAAATCCAATTTTGAAAGTTTATGAAGGAATTTCAGGAACAGGAAGGGCCTCCTGAGTGTTTTTGGTTCATCCCACACTTGGCTTCCTATTCATCTTACCACTTTCCTCCAGCCCCTGTACCTCTCTAGAAATAGCATTCTGTAGGTGTTGTCAACCACATTGGTTATGTGCTTTGTCTCTGTCACCTCCCTAGCAACTCATTCCTTATGTTCACTGATTTCTGTGGGCTGTTGTACTTGAATTTCCTCTGTGCACATGGTTTCTAACCCTATGAAATCTGATTTCTTTAGTTTTAAGTCTCTGAAGATAATTAGAAAGAAATTGATGATAAAATAAAGCATTTGATGTTCCCTCAACTAGGGAGATCTTCTTTAAAAATTCCCATAAGTGTTTTCAGACAATCGCTTCTGTGCTACCAAGCTATTTTCTGTGCAACACTCATCCCATGACAACAGCATCTTGTGTTTCACTGAGTTGGGGAGACATTCCACACTTGTGTTCCTCTCCTGGAGCATCACATGCATATTAGTATGTTAGAGGAAGCTTCTCCAGAAATGAAGTATACTTAACATTTTTAAATGCCCTTAAACTTATCTGCTCATAAAGACCTTTATTCTATTAAACTTACTAATATCTAGAAGATCTTGTGTTCTGTGCTGTACATTTTGGGAAGTGCTATTCTATCTGATATGGCAACACACAGAAGCATGAAGTTTAAATAGAAATTAGAAAGGGTTAAGAACCAAGTGGTTTGAACTGTGACTCCATCTCACTCCTTACCATGACTTGGAGGGGACCAGTTTTTCAACCCCTCATAACTTCAACTCTGTTTCACCTTCTTCATGAGGCCTTCCCTGATCCCCTTAGGCTTATGTGGCCTTTCATATTCCTGAAATTCTCTTGAGTCCTCTGTGCTACTAATTTTGCCTTTGTCTTTTCCACAGAAGCTTGTGACATTCTGGATTTAATCCTGTCCCCTATCTGTATGTGGGCTTTTGCAGAATTCTCCTAATTTGGACCTCTACCTCTGATGTGGGACTTCAATCCCCATCTTACTTCCAGGCCTACCCATACTCTGGCACTGAAGGAATTATTCTAAAAGTGAAATCCAAGTATTTAACTCTTGCTTTAAAAATAGTTTTTTTCATGAAGTAAATTTTATTTAGATAGGAAAATAAACAAGGCTTCTTTCTTTGTAAAATAGTATGACTTGTTTTCCATCACATTTTGAAAATAGCTAGTTTTTTTTACAGAAATTCTTTTAACTATGTTAAATTATACATTTAAATATGTTTATACAAACACCCATATATGTAAAAAATAAGCAAAATTTAAAAATGCACTAAAAGGTTAACAGTGGTAATATTTGGGTAATAAAGTCTTTAAAAATCTTTTACAAATCCTTATTGCCTATAAGCTAAAATTTAGTCTTTTTATTCTGGTCTACAAAGCATACACCAGTCTGGTCCCATTTAATTTACTTGCTTTATTTATTACTCCTGACCAAACACCTGATATTCTAGCTACCCAGATCTCTTGTTGTTTCTTAAACATGATAAACACTTTGCACACATGCTTATACTCTCTTTGCCTTTTCTACTTGGAAACACCTTTTTGTCTCTCATGCTCAGTCCTGAATATCACTTCCCTAAACAACAAGATATCTTTTTTACATTCATATAGACTTTGTATATACCTATATCATAGCACTTAGTCACAATGCATTCTAGATACACATGGTTCTATATTTACAATATATTATGAGCTCTTTGATTGCAAGGTCTTTATCATAGGCTTTATGGTGTCTCAATGCATAGCAATGTTAACCATATAGAAGACATTCAGTAAATATGTGTCATTAGATTGAAAATGAAACCCTTCCAGCTAATACTGGAAACTATCTTTATGATGATATAGTCAAAGAGATGGCATATATATGGCTTCCTCCCTCTAACACTCTCCCCTTTCAAACTAATAGTAACCAGTGCTAATAAAAAATAGCACTTTTCCCACTGAGTCCAAGTGTATTTTAGAATCCATATCATCACATCACTCTAAGAAGTCACTATTGATTGGTTAGTGTCAGCACCCAACTTGAAATCTATTTTCCATTCTTGATATATTTGAACTCTCTTACAGTTGAGAAAAGTGGCTTAATGAGTTTTCCATACATAGGAAATAAATATCAAACTCATGACTCGAATCAAGGTTTCTGGGTTTCTACTCTAGTGTTCTTCCCACTACCCTGAGATACCCACCTTCATTATTTTTTACTTTATTCCTGTATTTCCTGAGCTCTTCAATAAGTTCTAATTCTCCAAGGGAAAGAACTAGGGAGTATGTGTTTTAGTGCATCTTGTTGTCTTGCATATTGTAGGAACTCGATGTATAGTTGCATGGATGCTGAATGGACAGATGTGCTTTTACTGTGTTTCTCAGTTCTGCTGTTCCATTTTGCAGCATCAACTTTGGCATCACAATGACTCTTCACTTATGAAATTGCCAGACATGTTGTGATCACTGCATTTGCCATCAAGATTTCACCAAGTGCCCCCACCCCAAACTAGGCAGGCTATAGTAACACCTTAGTCATCATAGCAGGAAAAGAAAACACTTTTGTAAATCACGCAGCACATCAAGCACACCCAACCTTCTCTTCCCAGATGGGACTTGCGAACATACATTTAAACAGACAAAAAAAAATCTTTACCCCTTTTTTTCTTTTCATATATTTAGAATCAATGATGGATTTTCTTTTTCCTATATCAGCTACTTGCACATAGTGGCAAATCAGGAGAATACTGGGAAATGTGATTATCTGAGGGGCACTACTATGACTCTCTGTTTCAAGACATCTCCTCTTCACCAGCTCTGACTTTGATATACCAGTATGCTGGAAATTCCCACTATTGGAGCCATCCTTTTAAGCTAATGTATTATATTTCCAGAAGGTAATTGCTAAAAATAACCCAAATATTTGTGAACATTTTAGTAAGAAATATTTGAACCAGCTAATTATCCACAAAAGAATAAGAGTACAGAGCCTTAGGTAGACAAGTTGTTTCAGTTTTTCAAGAATTGTTGTTCAAGAACTAGAAAGCAGGGAAGGCTAAAGCCTGGGTGTTTCCTGGGAATGGAGGTTCTAAGTACTCAAGAGATAGCATGTGGACCCTGTAATGGGTGTCAAATGGGGGAGCCCTAACAGAGATGAAAAGATGGAGAAAACTATAAAAGCAATCTATGTGTCCAATTTAGCTCATGGATTGGATGACTATATGGCCAAAAATTTGGAGAGTCATGCCATTCTTTGGGTGGTATGATACTTTAAAAAATGGTTTTTTGTTTGGATTTATCCTGCATCTTCTACCTCTAACTTAGTTTGGCTGCCTTGTCTCCCACCTGAGATATTACAGGTGCTATTAACTAGTTTGCTTCCTTCTGGAACCCCCAGATAAGTTCATTCTCCACATCCTCTCCAGGTTTATCTTTCTAAATTACAGACATGATCAACATTCACTTTGTTGTCTTGGTCATTCTGTTCCCTCTGACTGGTAGGTTTCCCTCTCTTTTCTGCTTTGCCCACTACTAGTAAATAAATATGCCAGGCCCAATGCAAATGTTACTTTTTTACTGAAGAGTCCCATATGAACCAGACAATAAATACTTTCTTATCTATGTTCTATTATATTTTCTGGTAGTGATTTTGTGGTGTCACCATTTAGCATTCTTTTCAGTGGTATATCAATTTGTTTTCCCTGTCCAAGTCCCAAACTCTTTCCTATTGATTTACTTTTGGATGCCTAGCACTTAGTGCCATGCCTGGCACTTAGTATGATCTCATTAAGTGTTTTTGGAATTGAATTGAACCCAAGGTTTTTGACAATCCATTAAATAGAATAAATTTCCTATTAAAAAGTAAAGAATTCTACATTTTGTGCATTCTCAAGAACTAGAAGCACTATCTTTCAATGTATAATACATTCATGTATCTTGTTTGGACATTTAAAAATCTTTTTCTGTTGGCTAGAAGAAAATTAAATTAAAAAGGAACCTTTGTTTTCATGGAATTCTTTCTGCCTTGCCCTTCTCTTTAGATGACTTTGACTTACTTTTATAAAGATTGTTACTCCCCTTCTTTCTGAAGAGTTAGATTTAGTTGATTTATTTTCCCTCCCCTTCCTCCTTCACCTTCTCTCATTCCCCTTCCCTTCCACCAATGTTGTTGCTGTCATAAGTCATCATTATCGTCATTATTCCCCACTGCCCTTACTTCATGTGACAGATGTTTTACAAATATCATCTCACACTTGGTCTTCACAGTGTTTTTTTTTTTTAAGATGAAGAAACTGGCATTCAGGGAGGTTTAGGGACTTGCTTAGTGTTATAGATCTGGGATTTGATGCTAGAGGTTTCTCTCTCTCTCTCTCTCTCTCTCTCTCTCTCTCTCTCCTCTATTATTCAAAAAAAGACAGTATTTTAAATTCTGCCTCTCTACTTCTAGGAAGTGAATTTCTTTTGTTGTTTAATGCATGTGCATGTTTTGGGCAGTTTTTCACACAGTTCAACAGCCCCCTTCCAACTCAAACTCAAGTAGAGGCTGGATGAACTTCATTGTTGTAGAGAAAACCCTGTGCTCTTACACAGACATACATAAATAGCCCATTATTATCCCTAGATCCACATCAAGGGCCTATTCACTGTTCACTGTGTGGGTGGCTCTTTCTGAGACAGATTTTCATTTTCCTTCACTGGTTTGTTCTTCCTGGTCCCTTATTTTAGATCCAAATGTTTTCTCCTGGAAAATATTATATTTCACTGTAGTCTAGTTTCTCTAGTGCAATAGCAAATGGAGTATTTTTAAAGAACTATTAGGTTTTTAAAAAATTATTTTATATCCCTAAGAAAGCTAATTCTTAAACCTGAATAGATCATCAGAGACCCTTATCCAGGATTGGGCACACATAATGTAGATGGATTGCAGATGATTCTCTAATAGGAGAAGGAAAAAGCAACCCAAATCAAGCTAGACTGTTTTTCTTCTAACTTGTCAAATTCTTAAATTTGGGCTGAGAGCTAACTTAAGCTAGGATGTGGCCACTTTGTGGCCCATTCTGTTTACAGATAATCTTATCAATGGGTGCTAGCACTGAGAAACAGGGCTTCCTGTCCTCTCAGTGTGCACCCAGTGTAAATGTTGTGATGACTGAAGCATCTTCTCTATTACATGTTGTCCCTCATGACCTCATTGTCCACAAACTTCAATGTTCCCCCAAAGGGCACTGCTGTCAAGTCACTGTTATATTGCATTTTTCCCAGGGTTGGGCACTGCCTGTCTCAGAGACATCCCTGGTGCCAGCACTCTTTTTTTCGGAACTACCATCTGTTCCTGGGAATAGTTCTATCAACCACATTTTCTATGATTTGCTTCATTTTGTCTCAATGTCTCTTATGCAGTGCGTGATTTCTATGGAGTTGGTGTTTCTTATGGAGGACAGCAAAAAAGAAGGAGGGGGTATATAAAAATAATGAGATTGAGCTTTGCTTAAAGATGTTCTGAATCACCCACTTATAAATTGACTGTTTAGAGAGGCAGCTTTCAAAGTTGGCTGAGGAGCTAGGAGGAAAAGAAGTAAAAATAATTCACACTTAGCAGATATATATTTAAATAACAAATTCAAAGAGAAGCAGACGAATAAACCTAGATAAACAACTAAAAGCCAGCAAATGAAAATAAGAGATCGCAATTGGGCCACACAGCTGACACATGAATAGTGAATCCTAACAGGGAAAATTCACAGATGACACAGCCCAGAGGTTATCTGGAAAGCTGGGGCCTAAGAGCCCTAAAGTCTCAATGTCCCTGCTTGAGAAGACTCTGGGACCAGGGCAACATGAAATTTCCTCTTTGCCTCAGCGTGAAAGCAAAATAAATATATCTGCTCTGTGATGCCAGCATCATTGTTCTCAGCTTGGGTCTGACTCCTTTCTGGCCTCTAATTGAACTTCAGACCCTTCTCCTATGGCTTGCTTATGGAAGAGCTGTGCTCTTGTTCTTTCATTTAATCAACACACACTTAATGGCCAGGAACTATGCTAGTTGCATGCAACTACTGATTTGCACTTGTACAATGATTTATAGATTCCTGGGTATGTTCCCATACAAGTATTCCAACAAGTTGATAAAGAGGTTGTAAAGTTTTCACTTCATAGATGGGTTAGACATAGGGAAACTCAGGAAGATAAATGACTTTGTCAAGATTTCAGTTTTTGAGTGGAAAATCTGCCATCAAACACCTATTGTACATTATACCAAAGCACAGTATTAGTTGCTGAGACCCCAAAGATAAATAAGATGTGATCTCCACCCTTGAGAAAATTAGAAACCAGGAAGGGAGGACAAAAAACAAAGACTTCAGTGTGGATGATGCAAGGAAGAAACTAAGTATGATAAGAGAGGTACTGATAAGAGAAGTGTAATTGAGTGGGGTTGATAAGAATTTAAAGAATCTTTCCTTCCAAGGTTATGTGAATTGTAGCTGAGGATAGTTGAAGCCAGAAAGCAGACTCTAAGATCCAAAGGATTATGTCACAGAATGTGGGCACTTCAGATAGAGGTGACTGGCAGCTGGGAAAAGATACTGTGGGGGAGGAAATCCTGCTGGTGACTCTTCATTTGTCCAATGTAGGGAATTTTCTATTGTTAAATATGACCAGTTGGCCTAGTATTTAGAGGCAAGTGGCTAAGGATAGATTATTCAGTGAGTGAATTGAAACACTATCATTAGAGGGTTCAGACTGTGGAAGTTTTTTGCCCTGAGACCCTACTCTGAAATTGCTTGGGTCCTGGCCTGTACTTACCATGTATGTGACAAAATTCAGCCAGTTGCTTACAAAGCCAACCCTATGCAATACCTCCTATAAGCCTCCTCCTCTAATCCCCATTCCCATTGTTTCTGTCTCAGCAGGGTCTCATTTTTCATCTCAGCTAACTATTACACTGGCCTCCTATATCTTAAGTCTATACCCTACACTGCTACACAGTGACCAATCTAACTCATAGCCTTCATCTACAGCACTGCTGGTTTAAAAAACATTGGATGGTTCCCCTTGGAATCATCCCCTTATCATTGGGTGATAAGAGAAAAATATCCGTGGCATTGTTATCATAGGCAGCTAGATATTAATAAAGGGTGGAAGCAAAGGGAATCGGACATTGTTAAGCATAATCAACTGGGGAGTGTAAGCCTGTTTACTTCATTGGGAAACTATAGCGTTTACAGACTTATTCACACACTCCAGGGAACTGCTGCCAAGGGGATTTAATCCACAGAGAGGACAGGAAATCTCCCCAGGAGCACTGCCCACCCTCTGGTACATGATTGATTATTATGGGGAGCAGGGAGAGGAAAGCTCATGTACAATAGAGGTCTAACCTGGGAAAGGGATCAATTTCCTAGGGGGTGGACCCATCAGAAGCCCACAAAAGCTTGGGAAGTTGACTGGTTATTTTGAAAAAGTCCCTGGTCCATCCCAAGCCTGATATTATATAATACAGTTTCACAAAGAAGTTCTCTCTCTCTCTTTTTGGGAACATGTGCTTGCCCTGTTTATTTGGACATTCTCTCTGTAGTGACTATTTGAGTCTGGCAGCTGTGCTGGTTACAAACACAGGCTGCAGGGAGGAGGCTGGATACAGCAGTCTAGTCAGAAACAGCGCTAAGCTACCTGGATGGAGACTGAGACCACTTTTCAGCTGCCTGCAGCTCCAAAGGACTAAGCTTTAAAATAAAGCAGAAACTCTGGGCACTGGCCTTTGTTTTGGCTTTGCTAAAGGCACAGTTGAACTTTTTCCATGGTAGGACAGACAGAGATGGGACACTAGGGCAGCATTCTATTTCTACCCAAATAAATCTTGCCACACCACAGCCTCCCATGTGTTGGTCTGTGAAGTGCTTTCCTCGGGATCCTGTGAAGGACCCCCACTTCCACCCACAACAGAATGCTACTGAAGGCTAGGGTGACCAGGCATCTCAGTTTGCCTAAGAGTCCTGATTTACACCTGTGGTCTTTTTGGCATAGACCTCCCTTTCACTCTCAAATGTATCTTGGTTTGGATGCTGCCTTACTCTAGGGTCTGGACCATCTGTTGTCTTCCTACCTTTCCAGAACCATAATCCATCCACCTCTTTCTGCTCTAGTACCAGTGCTATAAGTATAGCGCTCTTAGTCATCCCCAGCCAGGACCTGCACTTCTGCAACTTGACACTTTTACACCGAAATGGCTTTTTTTTTCACTCTTTCTCATTTTATAAACCTAGTTCAGATGCCACCTTCTCCTCCAAGTTAACTCAATTCATTCCAGAAGTAATTGCTTTCTCCTTCTGGACCCAGAATACTTCTTTGATCTCTATCATAGCTATTGGGTCTCTCCACTATTTCTCATAATTTTTGTGTATGGATCAGACTCTCTCACTAGAGTGTGAATTCTTTAAAGACAAGGACTATGTTCACTGTCTTCTGATTAGTGGCTTCCTGGACCAGTGTTTTGTTCATAAAAGAGGTTCAGGAGTGGTGATGTGATTTAGTTCAGTAAATTAGGGAGTTAATTCATGGTTGCTCAGTTTTGATAAGGTTGTTCTCTCGTTGAACAATTAGATTTCCTGGGGCCTCTGTGACCCTCTGCACTTTGCCAGAGGGGTCTCATATGACTTCTTATATAACCAGGTCATAGGTTTCAACCACAGACACATTATCCTTCACCAGATATTCATTGCATAATTAATAACCACTATCCCTTTCTGTCTACTTTGTTTATTGAATACTTGTGTCCTACTTTGAGTAAACCAATATAAGTCAACCAGGGTTTATGAAAGACAATAAAGAGTAGGTGTTTGCTTTGTATAAGGATTCTTCATAGGAATGCTTTTGATAATCAATTCATGTTATGTTCTTCATTATTTTATTTTTAAAATAGTTTAAAGAATGCATTTATTAAATAAAGGCAGGCCCTGTATTTTGAAGAGTGATGGATTTTTGTCTTGATATTGGTTATCCTTTCTTAGTTTCTTGATTGCTTTGAGGTAAGTCCACTTACCTTGGACCATTATAGGTGTCTGACCCTGTTATTTCTTTGCTTTTATGCAGACTAATTAAGACTTTAGCCATAATTATTCCTGGAAGATCACCTCACCAGGTAAACATTTGTCATTCTTGTAGGCCAACCAGCATCTTTGAGCATTCTTCTATGTTTGAGAAATGTACTACTTTATGTCATGTTCTTCCATTATAGAAGACAAAATCATTTTTTTACCTTTCCTGTAGTCAGGGTTTAGGCATGTGTATTTGGTGTTTGCAAGCTGGGGTTGGGGGTACCCTCACCAAATTGCAAATTGGAAGTTAGTGCTACAAATCAAAAGGTATCTGGGCAAAAAAACAATGTGGCAAGAATGGTGGCAGTTATATCTGATTTTCTGAAGCAACAAAGCCCATCCCCAGCCTTGGCCATGTGGAGCTTATAGCTATGAGGCCTCAGTCTAGCAGTGGAAGCACTGATATTTCTAATTGAAGGAGCATTGTGGTATGATGTTACCATGATTTCTGGCTGCATAAACCTTTATTATGCTTCTCTGGTCCTTCAGGAAATCCTGCGAATGACCTAGTGTTCTTTAATGAATTATTTTCTATTTAAATTAACTGGGGTCAGCTTGAATTATTTACAACTAAGAAAATCCTGGTGGAAATAGAATTTGTGTTATGGTTGGTGCTAGTTCACAATGTTGATTATATCTCTGGAAGTGGTCGAGTGTGATAGAAGGGCTGGTGAGCCAGGAATCCTGCTGTGGTTTATGTCTCTGCAGTGTAGCTAGTTCTTGTATTGTTTAGTCCCAGAGACTTAAACTTTAACTCCCCTATCTGTTGACATTTCTTCATTTCTACTGCTCTCACCCAAAGCCAGGCTGTCATCACTCTCTCCTGGACTGCTGCACTAGTCTCCACACCTCTCTCTCTGGGTGCAGTCTGGGCCTTCTGGAATCCATCCTCCATGCTGAAGTCAGAGGGAGATTTCTCAAGCATGCCTTTGATTCTGGTGTTTCACTTCATGGACCCCTGTAAATGGTTCTCAAATACTCTTCAGAAAAAATATAAAGTCCTGGATAATGGTTTTTAAGACTTTAATGTTACAATTCAGTTTACCTTTCAAACCTGGTATCTCACTTCTCTGTTCCTCTTACTTTATGTTCCAAATATATTGGCTCTATCAGTTCCTTGAACATTATTCTAACTGCTGCAACACTGTTCCTTCTGCATAAACACTATTCCTCTCTTTATTCAGCAATTTTTGTTTGGCTCACTCTTTATAATAGGCAAGGTATCACTGGCTGCTGTAAAAGATAAATTCAAAATTCTCAGAAGCGTAAAACAATACAAGTGTATTCCTCATTTACATCAGAGTTCAATGTTGGCATTCCTAATTGATGACCTTCTTCATGGCCATTCAGGAATCCAGGCTCCTGTCCCCATGACTTCATTGTCTACTAGTCCCTTGGAAGTTCCCTCATTCAGTGTAGGATAGGAAAAGAGACAGAATGAAGAGTCTTTGAACCAGGCATGAAAGTGCTGTGTTTCATGGTCACTCCTAAATATAAGAGACAGGAAATATATGTAGTCTATTAGTGAACCCTATAGGAAACAGAAATGGATATCCCTGTCACAGAACTCATTCATTTTCAAGGCTTGCACTTTTAGACTTCTTTGATTCTCTACTCCCAAGTCTGTTCTGGTACTCCTTTGGGTGCTTTCAAATTATCATGTTTTCTAAGAGAGACATTAGAGCATAGGAGCTAAAAATGCAGGTTCTAGAACCAGACTCACATGGGTTTTCATCTCAGCTTTACTATTTGCTTGCTATTGGATTTGAGCAAGTTACTTAATTATCCATCCTTTGGGCCTAATTACCTTTTCTATAAAACTAGGGTGTTAGTGCTTACTTCAAAGTGATGAGAATTAAATGAGATAATGTATGTAATTAGCACTGTGCTGCATATATAGTAAATGTTTGCTGGACATTAGTTTTACTGAACAACAAGTGGGGTCCTGTGCCCACTGCTACCCTCTAGGCAAAATTCTGGAGGCAGAGGTTTGGTGAAAAAGGAAAGGAGCCTTTATTCAAAAGCTACACAATTTTGGAATAACAGCTTTCCCCTGCATTAGTCATTTAAGCCTATCAACTAAGGCTAAAATCTTTAACTCTTGAGTTCCCCTATCATTTATTTTGCTTTCTATTTTTTAATTACCTTTTTATATAAGATTAGTTTACAAAATGAAATAACATAAGATACAAAAGCTACACATTTTTGAAAGAATGGCGGGCCTCTGCATCACAGCGCATCCCTTCTAGAACAACCAAAGAATGATAATTCTCTACACTCTGCCAGGCCAGACTAATCCTAGGATGCACCTGGAGTTCTTTCTCCCATTTAAAACACTGTCCTTTGGGAAATGCAGGCGGCTACAGCACAAGCATTCAGGCATCCTTAAGAAAGAGAAAGATCCAGTCTCTGCCTTCCTTCTGTTTTTATCTCTAGTCCATAATTCCATGCATACTGGAGGTGTTTAGCTCCTCAGCCAATCCAAGCCTAGACTGTTTCCCATTATATCAGGCACCCTCCTCCTACAGTCCCTTCTTACTCCTCCCCAGTGATCTGATCGGATCTCTCTTTATCATTAGTACTTATAATTCCTCTTTGTTTGTCCATCATGACACATAAGAATCTACAAAGAGCATGCTTGTTTGCTGGCTTGTTCAGTGGTATTTTAACACTTGTTCACACCAGTTCACAAGAGCCAATTGTGTATATCTCTTTCAATTCCACTTTCAGTGACCTCACATTCGTAGACTGAAACAGACCATTGTGTGAGTATTTATACCATAGAAATAGGAAACACTAGAAAATATTGTTTATTTTTAAAATTATTTTTAATATTTATCTTTCAGTTATAATTGACATATGATTAGTTTTAGGTTTACAACATAGTGATTAGATATCTGTATGCTTTATGAAGTGATCACACCAATAAGTCTGGTACCCGTTTGGCACCATACATAGTTATTACAATATAATTAACTATTTCTTTGTACTGTATTCTACATCCCTATGGCTATTTTTATAACTGGCAATTTGTACTTCTTTATCTCTTTTTCTTTTATCACCCATCCTCAACCTCCTCCCACCTGGGAACCATCAGCTTGTTTACTGTATCTACGAGTTTGTTTCTGTTTCATTTGTTTGTTTTTTAGATTCCACATATAAACAAAGTCATATCATATTTGTCTTTCTTTATCTGACTTATTTCACTTAGCATAATACACTTAGGTCCATCCATATTGTCACAAATGGCAAGATTTTATTCTTTATGGCTCGATGCAGACCCTGGCTTGTGGGGTCTGAGTCATTACGGATGAAATGAGACATTCACATGGATTACCGAATCTATTCGGTAAATAGATTCGGAGGAAATGGACAGCATGGCTTTTCTCTTAAGGGGAGCAAAAGCCTTGGCCTCCGCCCTGATATGCCTTTATTGGGTTTCTCTGCCCATTACATGATGGTCCTCATTTACTATGCACAGGTTCACTTTGAGTGATTACCTTTTACAGAAAACAAAGGAGCCAATGCTGCTAATCACATCACAGAAGAGGGATATTTGCAAATGAAAAGGCAAAAGTAGTTGGACCCTTACACTCATCCTTGGAAGGTTTAGCATGGATTTTAGGAAGTTACTTTGCAGTAAATGTCCTCAATTCAGGGCGAGGGAGTTTTAGCAAAAAGCAAGACTCATAGTGGCCTTAGGTACATTGCAGGCCTGATTCCCCATGGGAGAACCTATCTGTGGGTGTGGGTCCTATGCATTTCCGAGTGGGAGCTGGGTCCATGCCATGCAGAATAGTCTACTACAATGGCTGAGTAATATTCTATTATCTATATGCAGCACTTCTTTATTTATTCATTTATTGATGGGCACTTAGGCTGCTTGCATATCTTAGTTATTTTAAATAACATTGTAATGAATATAGGGGCAGATATTTTTGAATTAGTGGTTTGACTTTCTTTGGATAAATACCAAGAAATGGAATTGCTGGGTCATGTCTTAGGTCTATTTTTAAATTTCTGAGCAAACTCCAGGCTGTTTTCCATACTGGCTGAACTGTTTGTTTTTTTTTAACCTGCACACAACAATTTCTGCTTCTGCTTGCTCCTTTACCTGGTTCTATGGGGAAAGTTCTGTGAAGGAAAAGCTTAGCACAGTACCTTATATGTAGCAAGTACTCAATAACTGTATTTTGAGAGTCTGGTTGAAAGTGTTAGAGGAACATAAACTGGAGAACCATAGAAAAGGTAGAGCAAAGTAGTTTATGTTCCAAAGACCCTGAGTAACAGGACATTGAAGAATTACTTGGTCTGCAAAGACTTGTAGTCTTTGTGATACAAAACTAGTATTACAAGAAATGTTAAAGGGTCTTCTTTAAGAAGAAAGAAAAGGTAAAACTATGAACAATAAAATGACAATAAACACATACCCATCAACAATTACTTTAAGTGCAAATGTGTTAAATGCTTCAATCAAAAGACATACTGTTACTTAATGGATAATAAAAGAAGATCCTTACATATGCTATCTACAAGAGACTCACTTCACACTGAAAGACACACACAGACTAAAAGTAAACTGAAAAGGAAATTTCATGGAAATGGAAACAAGCAAAAAAGCTGGGGTAGCAGTACTTATACCAGATAAAATGGACTGTAAAACAAAGGCTATATTACAAGAGACAAAGAAGGATCCAGCAATTTTACTTCTGGGTATTTATGTAAAGAAACCCAAAACACTAAAAAGGAAAGGCATATATATCCATATATTTATTACAGCATTATTTACAGTAGATAAGATATGGAAGCAACCCAAGTATCCATCAACACATGAGTGAAGAAGTGGTGTGCACATATACAATGGAATATGACTCAGCCATAAAAAATGACATCTTGCCATCTTTAAACAATATGGATTGACCTAGAAAGTGTTGTGCTGAGTGAAGTCAGACAGGGAAAGGCAAATGCCAGATGATTTCACTTGTATGTGAAATCAAAAATCAAAATAAATGAACAAGCAGGACAGAAACAGCATCATAAGTACAGAGAACATTTTGACATTTGGCAAATGGGAGGGGGATTGAGGAGTTGGGTGAAAAAGATGGAGGGAATTTGAAGTACAAATGAGTAGTTACTGAATAGTCATGGGGATATAAAGTACAGCATAAGAAATATAGACAATAATATTGTAATAACCATGTATGCTGTCAGATGGGTGCTAGATTTATGAGGGTGATCACTTAATAAGTTATGTAATGTCTAATCACTGGAATATACACCTGAAACTGATTAATATTGTATGTCAACTGTAATTGAAAAATAAATAAAGTAAAAACAAAACCTCTTTATTTCTGTGTGCTTGTGGTCATGTATAGCTCCTCACATGCTTATGTGTATGTGTTCATATATGTGGAAGGTACATCAAATTATATTTTAACAAAATTCCTTTTGCATATTTGTTATGTTTTTCATTTTCTGTATCTTATGATGCTTTGACATCTTGAGGGAACTTACAGACCAGGGTTGAGATGGTCCCTCCCTGGGCTAGCTAATTCCTAAAGATAGTAAACAACATAGAAGCAAAGATATTAATTTGCAAGCTAAGTACTCTCTTTATCTAACTCTCACAAACCAAGACAGTATTCCCCCTACCCTAATTCATCCCAGGACCAGGTACCAGACATCTTGACACAGCCCCTATGCCCTTAAATTTATCAGACTTATTCCAACTAACCAACCTTAAAATGTTTTTATGTCCTGCCTTTACTTTTCTGTGCAAATCCCAGTAAAGGCTTAGGCCTAGGTATTTCTCTTGCTTCTCATAGGTGCCTCCTGACTAAACCTAATGCTTCCTCTGTGGGTCTGCTTGGCATGACATTTCTCCTTCTCTTGGAAAATAGGAGTAATATATTCTTTTTTCAATGGTATTGGTCTTTCCATATCTTCACTAGTGATCTACATAAATTAAAATCTTGTAGGTACAAATGTGGTATCTGGGTGGAAAGAACTCAGATTAATTTTACTTTCTTCTTTATTCTTTTCTATATTTTATGTGTGTGAGCATTTAAAAAAATATATATATATATCATCCTGTTTTGTTTTGTTTTCTCTTATGGTTTTGATTATTTTTAAGGATTATCTGAGAACACCTGGTGTTTTGGGGAAACTTATTCTATTTTCTTTTGAGTTTTCTGGCTCACTCATGGAAGATATTTTCTTGTCTGTTCATGAGTCTGTTAGCTCATTTTACCTGGATCTCATCTGAGGGAATCTTTTGTGGCTTTCTGGAATTGTTTTCCCAAAGAGTTATCCATTCTAACCCAGTGTTAATGGTAGCTACTCTTTCTCATTTTGAAGCATTTCTGACCATACAGGTGGTATTTATGTTCAATCACCAATGTAGCATGAGGGCAAGCCATTGTTGCAAATTTTCTCAGGATTTAAAATTTTTCCTTTAGAGCACAGGTAGCAACAGACAAATTTCTTGTATTTTTCCAGAACTGGTCATCAGATCATTTTTGTTTTCTAGCCCACACTTTTAGCTTAAATTTTGCTTTTCATCTCTTTAATCTTCATCTAGAACCTTATCTTTCTCATTTTCTATTTCCCTGTAATTGTGACCTTCCTCACCTTGACCTCCTCTTCATTTACATGAGGTTCTAAATCCAACTCTACACCTTCCTTGAGCCCAGGAACTCATCCACCATTTCATTTAGACATTAAATCTCAAGTTTGTTAGTTCCTAAGCATGGCATAATGTTGATGGCCCATCATCTTTGCCACAATAACTGTGGCCACATTAACTTGCAAACTAATCACTCTGTTTTCTCTGGTTTTTAGTTTCATCTGTGTTTTTCTGGTTCCTGAGGATTTCCCTGACTTTCCTAAGAACTTAACTTACTATTTAAAAGAATCATATTTTATCAAGCTGTGCTATGTATTTTGCAATAGGAGTTCCAAATTTTATTCTGGAAATGTAATGCTTATACAAATATGGAGAAAAATAATAAATGACTTCATTTTGGAAAACAAAAGTTGTTTGCCTATCATCAAAAATTGGAGACAAGACTTTATTATGGCTTGCAGTCCCATGTTCTTTTACACTGTGACTACTAACCCATAACATCTTATAAAAAACACAGTAAAGTAGAGAAGCAATGAGCACCAGAGAAAGCAAAAGGCCTAGATTCTTTTCAATAAATTTACCACATGATCTTGAACAGATTTATTACTTCTCAGATCTTCCATTTCATTACTGGCACAATGGGAATAATATCTCCCCCATTTACTGCCAATCTTGCCATTAGGATATCCATAAATGAAAGGCTAAAAGTTCTTATAAAATGTTAAGAAAGAAAAAAAGCTGTTTAATTAAAAGATGTCTTGTGAAGGTAGAGGTCATGTTACAAGACACATTAAACCTTAAAATTTTGGTTCAAGCTCATTTTTTATTTTCCATTTATCCTCATTATTAAGATTTCCAATCTTTATATGGTCTTTCCAACCCTTCATAATATCCTCTGAACATCAGTTTTCTATCAATTATCCAAACATTTATCAAAATCTTGTCTGTGGATACAGAGAGTTCATAGACCAGAAGGGAAACAGCTGAGTGGACACACTGACAATGTAATGAGAGGAGAGTTAGGTAGACGTGAGCACAGAGGGCTGGGGGATCCAAGGGAAGGAAAACTTTTCCCGTCTATTCTTATAAAATCATATCTGTTGTACATACTGGCCCTTTGGAGTCCTACCCCTAGCTAGGTGAATTGATGATGCAGGAAAAAAATGACCTATTTTTAAATATTTTTAAACAATTTGTTCTTCCACTTATTTATGCATTCATTGCTTGATTCTTGTATGCACCCTGACAAAGAATCAAACCTACAACCTTGATATATGGTGTATTGGGATGACATTAACCAACTGAGTTACCCGGCCAGGGCCAAAAATGAGCTATTTTGACAGAGGCTGTTTAGTTTTTTTTCAGGAAGTAAGTGTTCTAGAGACAGTGCCCCAGTTTGAAAGAGTAACACCAATGGTGAGTATTCAGGCAGCCCAAACCAACAGAGAGATTGTTTGGAGCAGGCAGGCTTCTGTTGCATCTCTGGATCACACCATGTCAGTTAGCTGTGTGGACAGATGCCCTGAAGGGACCCTGAATGGACAGATCCAGCTGAGTTTCTCTTTAGAACTGGATGACTGGCACTGACAAGATCTATATTTTTTAGGATGGGTGGCTTTATGTAGAGTTTGGGAATGCTCTCTTTGATGAAATGCTATTCGTGTTTGTAACATGTACCCTTGGAACAGTATCACATGCCAGTATCAATTACAAAGTAAGTTTGGTTGTGACCTTTTTAAGTAGCTTGAAATACCTCTATCTTTTAGTTCTGAGTTTATCAAAGTTACAGGCTACAGTATATTTGTCCTACTGAGGAATCTGCTCAAGGAAAATGAACCAGGGGTTGGTGGAGAAAGTGGAGGTGGTTGTAAGGGGGTGACTAATCCTAGAATAGGTTAAAAAAGCAAAACACTCAAAGTAGAAATATTAAAAATAGAGAAGCCTCCAGGACCAGATGGTCAGAATTGTGAACAAGCCTGGGGACAAAATTAAATAAATCCTTAAGGAAATATTTTATCATGTTTTTGGAAGCCTTGATGGACACTCAGAACTGTTAAAAAGCTTCCTGTGCCCCCTCTTCCATTAAATAACTAAGATAGTGAGAGTTATCCAAAATCTGACCTACTTTCCAGGAAACTTTTTTTTTTTTTGGTCAGAAAAAAAGAGAAAAATCCATGAAATGATGTGGAGGCAGTGGGGTGCAGAGATAAAAAGGTTGGATTTGCTGTTGAGAAACCTGGACAACAGTCCTAACTCTGTCAATAAGAGTAAGATGACTGCTAACATTGACTGAGCATTAAGAGCACTATATATGTTACCTCTTCTAATGCTCACAGAATCCAGGCATATGAAGCAACTGTCCTCATTTTACTGAAGTAGATATGCTGAAGTGGTGTAAGAAAGGAAAACTCCCTTCTACTTTCTTAGGTTCTGTACCTGGTCAAGAATTAAACTTTCATAAAATAGGTTAACAGGCGAAAAAACATATAATTTTACTTAATATTTCATGTGTCCATAGGAGTCTTTAGAAGAAAAATTAAGACCTGAAGGAGCTAATTTACCTTTCTGTAGAAAGCATGACAAATTGTGGGGTGTCACAAGATAAAGGGGCTTGGGCTAGGTTGACCAGAGAATATATGGGGGAAACTAATAGAAAATAGGTTATTTTAGTAGGTTGTTGATTCCTAGCCTCTGGTGATAAGAATGTCCTCTCCCTGATACAGGGAGAGCACCTTTCTAGTGGAATATTTTGGGGTGGCATGTTCTGAATCCATTCAGGGGCTAAGAACCTTGCATTATATTCTATGGCTAATGAAGAGAAGAGCCAAGACTTGAACCTGGGTCACATTTTACTGCAAAGAATAGGCTTCTAACACTATGCTGTATTAACTCATTCACCTGATTTCCCTTGGTAGTCACTTTCTCAGCTTCATTTTTCTTTTTGCTTTTCTTTTTTCTTTCACATAATCCAGCTAGACTTGTCCAATCTATTTATAAGTAAATGTGTAATGACCAGTTTAATGCTCATCTCTTTCAGATTACAACTGCCACAAAGGCAGCAGCTTTGTTGGAACTGCAATATTTCCAGCAGCACACACAGGGTCTGACATATGGTAAAAGCCCAGTAAATATTCACTGAATGAATAAATGAACCATAGCAAATCTCTTTCTTTTACCTGTTAATCACCAGATCCAACAGCAGCAGAGTTAGATGAGACTTTTGTACCACATTTCCCTATTTCTTGAGGGACTTGCCTAGAGGGACAAAACACTAGCTTGTTTGGTTTCTCTGGGATTCTGCTCTTGGAACCAACATAATTTCTGTTCCAGACACAGCAACTAACATTGTCATGTAATTAAAATCTTTTTTTGTACAATTTAGGAAGCAATGGCACCCTTTCAAAAATAAGAACTTTCAAAAGCAGGCTTTCTCTGCCCAGTCTTGTGCTTGGCATTGTTGGGTTGGAAATGACACCAGCCTGCACCTACCACGGGCCTCAGGGTTGGTGAGGAGAGCACTCACATACAGACCAGGCAATTTATTGTTGAAAATAGTAGGGGGGAATAAGGGCCAGCTTCGGTGATCCAGGAGGTAGCATTGTGATGGTCCTTTGAAGGGAGGGCAGCAGTTGCAGTCTTGAGGCTTGGTGGAGAAGGAATATGGAGGAGGCGGAGAGCAGAAGAAAAGGGTTTGAATAAGCAAAAAAAGAGAGGAACGGCAGGCTCTAAAAAAGGCTTTTCTTTCCTTTCTGGAGAACAGAAGCTTACATGTCAATTTCTGCTTGTTTGCAGGCACAGTAATAATGGCATCAATCATTGAGCATTGATTGTATGCTATGCACTATAAATTCCTTTACCTGAATTGTATAATACCTAATACAATCCAGGAAGGTGGTACTAATTGTTATTATTGCTTTCACTTTGCATGTAAGAAAACTAAGGGCCAGACTTGTTAACAGCTGCCCAAAGGAAAACAGTAAGCATTGAGATCAACATTCAAACCTGAGAACCTGCATCATGAGATATGTTCATAAGAGGAGACCTTGTAACCATGCAGAAACTTCACTTCTTTAATATGAACTTTCCTCCTTTCTTTCCTTTTGATTCAAACTGGCCTCATCCAGCAGCCTGACTCACCTGTGTCCTTCTCCCTTGCATGTCCACTCCCTTAACCATTAAGCTCTCTGGACAATGAAATCCTGGCTGGCATCAAACAATCTTAGAAACAAAGCTTCACGTCTATTGACCACAGAGACATAGTTTCAATCAAAGTAAAGATAATCCTAGACCTCAGATATATTTCCAGACTCTGAAAAGTGGAAAACCAGATGAAGCTATGCCAAGGCAGACATCAGGACCAGACACAGTGATCAACTACTTCCTAAACTAGTGTTGACCAATTAGTAGAGACTACATCCCTGACCATGACCCTAACTCCCTCAGTCATCACCGTAACTGTGCAAACTGGGGCTCAGCCACTTGGTGCCTTCAATCTGCATGACTCAACAATTTGTGTTGAAGGAAACAGGTTTTTATTAACAGGGTTCCAAACTTGGGGGACGGGGTTTGCTGAGAGGACTCCTGCTCAGAGCCCTCCTCTCCAATGAGACCCAGAACCTCCCTTGCTCCCCAAAAAGCTTCAAGCCAAAACCATGCCCAGAAGTTCCCAATATCCTTATCTGTCCAACAGCCAGTCACTCAGACAGGTGTCCAACCCCTCTGGAATGTGCACTCATGGGTTTCAGAATCACCATCCTCTCACAGCAGCTGTCTCCTTCAGGATCTGTGGCATGCTGTTCTCAGTCTCCATGTAGTGGTTCAGGAAACCATGTGCTGTGTTACACTGTCCCAGAGGCAAGACAGTGACTTCTCAATACGTCCTGAAGGAAAGTAGAAGTCTGCAGCTCAGCATTTCTGGTCACAGTTCAGCTACAAGCATCTCTCATTATTCTGGGTGGCCAGGCAGGTCTCCACAGCTCCATCAGCTCTGTCTCTGTCTTCTTCAGACAGACCTCATGGCAGACTGACCTTCAGACCATCCATTTCAATTTTGAATCCTTGGCTCAGAATTTCCTGCATGACCAAACATCTTGCCCTTCCTATGGTGGGTTAGTGTCTGCCACTTTTGTCAGCTCTCCAGTGTCTTTGACCCTCTTTGGGCTGCCATTTTTAGCCAGGGCAAGAGTTCCCAGTGAGACATGAACATCTGGGGAGGGCATCTGTACCTGGCCCCATAGATCACACAGGCACTATATGAGCTTCCCCTTGGCTATGTCAGAGGTTGCTGCATGTTCTCAGTCACACACACAATTCTGTGGCTTCTGAAATCTTCCTTTCAGAAAGGAACAACTGTTAACCTACCTTTGTTATGTAATGTACCTTAAAGCTGTACTCTTCACTCTGTGGGCATTCTCTGCTGTGCCCCCTCCTGCCTTCCTGAAGCATTTGTGTGTGTGTGTGTGGGGGGGGGGCTCCCTGCTGCCCTCAGGGAACCCATGCTGTGCACCCTGTTACAATCATAATTAATGATTTTTTTCCTGTATAACCCACCCCCTAGAAGCTGTCAGGGAGCTGGGTCTTGGAGTAATAGCTCATTTGTGTCTTCAGCCAAGGGCCACTTCCTAAAAATAAACCCTTACTTTCTTTGCCGTAAACTCCTGTTCCTGTCTTATTGGGTTTTGATGCATGCAGGCAAAGGACCCCTTTAGTCCAGTAACAACCTTTACATGGATTTGTGGTGAGTCATTTCTCAGCTTTCATATTGGTGCTGCATCAGGAGAGACTGTTGAGTGCTCCCCTCACAGGCAGGCTTCTATGTCTTTTCATGCCCCTCTGAGCTCAGAGCCCATATGTGTGGAGTCTCTGGAAATACAAGGAAAGAGAAAATCATAAACCAGATTGGGTCCTAGTATGCAGATCATAGTTATGGCAACCCCATACCTCAAAAGAATGGCTAAATTGGAGTGTGGTTTAGACATCCTAAACTCACCAGGGTAAACTTAGAAACTATGAAGATTAGAAGAGGGATTGACAAACCCATGAGTTCTCTGTAGCTCAGAAGGAACCAGGCACTAACATTGCAAGGAATGAGGCTCATATTGCTACCACTCATCTCACTCCCATAGGATGAAATGTGTGTTTCTTGAAGGATTCAGAAAGCTGGAAAAGGTGTTATAAAGAGTCCTGTGCTGCTGGGAAAAAGTCAGCATCATTTGGGACAGGTTAACACCTCCTCCCAGGGGAAGGGGCCGAATAGATGATTTATAGGGGTCTCCAAAGTGTAGAAAAAAGTGATCTGGATTGTCATGAAACTGAAGAAAGAGATGAAAAATGGTTTACTCTACATCTTAGTTGTGTATCTCTTTCTAGCTATCTGGAAAATGGCTATGCCTGGGTTTTTCTCAGCAATGACCTTGCTAATAGCATTCCCACAACTATATCGTGAAGCCATTGCAGCTGATGACTTCTCTCTGTGTTTCAAATGAACTTTGAATTAGTGAGTATTAAGATAATGAAAACTTTCACATGTGCATGTTTTGTCTGGTGTCCTTAATTTTATAACTTCCTGTAAGATAGATATTGTATTTCAAATGCCTTTTATATTGTTTATGGAACTAATGAGTTCCAGAGTTTTTTCCAGTGCTAACAACAATTCTGAAATTCACTTGCTTCTACCAAGACTTTTAGAGGGTTACTGGGGTTCGTGTGGGAGTAGGAAAAGCTGAGAAATGTGTTCTGATCTGGCAACTATCAATGTAATAGAGTCTCTTCCATTGGTTATTAATATTATGGATGAACGATGAAAAGGTGATTGTAATGGGGTCCAGAGCATGGGTTCCCTGATAATAGGAACACCTCCACAATCCTGCCCTCAGGCAGGATTGGGGTGGCGAGGGGTGCCCACATAGCAGAAGGTATAGAGTTTAAGCACACATTATATAACAAAAGGCAAGTTAATAGCTGTGCCTCCCTGAAGGGAAGTGGGCTGTTGCCCAGGGAGAATTGTGTACATGACTGTAAGAATACTCAGGGACTTGTGACACAGCCAAGAGGGGTGGATGTGCACCCCAGATGCCCCTGTGTCACTGGGAACTCTTGCTCTGACTAAAGATAGCAGCCAAAAGAATGTAAAAGACACTGGGGAATTGAGAAAAATGATGGACACTAATGCACATAGTTCCATAGGAAGAGACACAAGGTCTGCAGTGAGAGAGGAAGTCTGCCAGGATGTCTGAAGGTCAGTGAGTATGCCACAAGGTCAGGAGGTCTGCCTGGAAGTCTGCCTGGAGAAGCTGGCAGTGCTGTGGAAACCTGCCTAGTCACCCGGATTTGTGAGGGATGCTTGGAGATGAACTGTGGTGGGGAATGCTGAGCTGCATTCCCCACCACATTTTCTGAAACACAGTACTCCTGAGTGACATATTCTGAAACTGGTTTGGTTTGGCAAAGGTGTTTTGGGATGTTTTTAAAGGGAGTGGGACTTAATGGCAGAAATTTGCTATTATTCTAAATCTGTATAACCTTTAAATAAACAACCCCTTTCCTTTTTCACCAAAGTCTTGCATTGGGAGTCATGCTTCCTGGTAGGCAGTCAAACCCCAGAGCTGTTCCAGACCACTATTGGCTCATTCTGTAACAAGATGACTATATATTTATTTATTTTTTTTTTTATTCCTTTACCATCTTAAGGATTCAAATTTGTATCTCTATTTCAAGTTTGATATTGGGTTTGGTGATTAGCAAATCTCAGGAAAGTTGGGGTAGAGTTTTCAAGGACATTTTATAGAATTGATTTATATTTCTTTTTAAAATTTTTTAACTGTTGTTCATGTCTTTCACATCTGCCTTATCTCACTTAGCATAATGCTCTCCATATCCATCCATGCTGTTGCAAAGGGTGGGAGCTCCTTCTTTCTGCTGTGTAGTATTCCATCATGTAAATGTACCATAGTTTTTTCATCCATTCATTTACTGATGGGCACTTAAGCTGCTTCCCACACTTGGCTATTGTGAATCATGCTGCTATGAACATTGGGGTGTGTAGGTTCTTTGTTTGCAGATCACATGGTAGTGTACATAGAAAGTCCTGTAGATTCCACCAAAAACCTACTTGACCTAATGAATGAATTTGGCAAAACAGTGGGATACAAAGTCAATATTCAGAAATCAAAGGCATTTTTGTACAACAACAATGAAATATCAGAAACAGATATCAGAAAAAAAATCTCATTTGATATAGTGACAAGAAAAAAAAAGTACCTAGGACTAAACCTTACCAAGGATGTAAAAGATCTATACTCAGAAAACTACACAACACTGAAGAAAGAAATTATGGAAGACACAAACAAATGAAAGCATGTACAATGTTCATGGATTGGAAGAATTAACAACATCAAAATGCCCATACTACCCAAAGCAATTTATTGATTCAATGCAATCCCTATTCAAGTACCAATGACATATTTCACAGATACAGAACAACACTTCAAAAATTTATATGGAACCACAAATGACCCTGAATAGCCACACCAATTTTGAGAAAGAAGAACAAAGTAGGAGGGATCACAATACCTGGTATCAAACTGTATTACAAGGCCACCATAATCAAAACTGCCTGGTACTGGCATAAGAACAGACGCACAGACCAATGGAACAGAATAGAGAGACCAGAAATAAACCCAGGTCTCTATGATTCATTTTTCTTGGTGAATTTTTCTTCAATGCAGAAAGTCCAATTCTGAAACATTAGGTAACAGAACATTTTCAACTGTCAGTTTATGAATTGCAAACCCTGTTGTTTAAATGTTCTCCAGAAGTGATCAATATCAAAGTCACTTTCTTCATGAGGAAAGAAAACACCTTCCCACTATCCTATTATGAAAGGGGTTTGCTCCCTGAAGGCAGAAGTAGGCTCAAAGAGTTGCAGGAAGTGGGGGAGGAGGGCAGAACTTGTGACAAGAGTGACATGATCAATGTATGAATGTCAGGTCTGATTCTCTTGTCCTTGCTTTGAACTGCCAAAATGTAATAAAGGAGATTTATTAATTCCTCCAACTTCATGGTGTTTTTGCCTTTTTTGTCAACATAGATCCTGCTTCTGTATCTGTCATTTCTAGGAGACTTAGCCCATAGCCATCCTGACCCATCTAATAAAAAGGTATTTTGTTAAATGATGATCTCCTGTGTTAATATTTATAGAAACTGGGGGACTTTGCGGGGGGAAGCTTCATGATTTTCTTGCTGCATGTACTACAGTTTTTTAAACCATTCACCCATTGAAGGACATCTGTGTTGTTTTCAATTTGAGATTATGAATAAAGCTACTATGAACATTTGTGGACAGGTTTTTGGGTGAACATAATTTTTTACTTCTCTGGAATACATGTCTCAGAGTAAAATTGCTGGGTTGTATAGTAATTGCATATTTAGTGTTGTCATTGACTGCCAAGCTGTTTTTTTGAGTGGTTATACTATTTAATACTTCCACCAGCAATGTATGGATTTCTCCATATTCTTGCCAGCATTTGGAGGTGTTAGTATATTTTTATTTTAGCCATTTTGTAGATTCATAGTCATATCACATTGTAGTTTTAATTTGCATGTCTCTAATGGCTAATGCTGTTGAACACCTTTTCATATGCTTATTTGCCATCGGCATATCTTTTTTGGTTAAATATATATTTCTTTTGTTAATTAACCTTTTGAATTTCTTCTTTTGTCAAGTATTTGTTCAACTTTTTGCCTAATTTTTCTATTGGGTTGTCAGTATTTTATTTATTTTTGGTTTATAAGAGTTCATTATATATTCTTTTTTTGGATACATGAATTACAGATATCTTCTCCCATCTGTGAATTAACTTTTCACTGTTTTAATGATATCTTGTGATGAATGGGAAATTTTAATTTTAACATAGTATAAATTATAAAAATTTTCTTTTATGATTAGCATTTTTGGATACTGTTTTAGCAGTCTCTGAGTACCTCAAGATCATGATATGTTTTCCTATAGTTTTTCCTCAAATTTTTATTGTCACTTTTTCTATTCTCTTAAAGATTATGTCTAAGATTGGTGGTATTACTTCCTGAAATAGTTGGAAGAATTCACCAAAGAAGCTATCTGGGTCTGAGATTTTCTTTGTGGATAGGTTTTAAACAAAGGGTCAAATTTCTTATATAGATATAAAACTATTAAGATTTTCTATTTCTTTTCTGTTGGCTTTAGTAACTTCTGTGTTTCAAAGAATTTCTATTTTATTTAAATGTTGCCTAATTTTGGTGTAAAGCTGTTCATTATGTTATAATTGTTTTGATGTCTGACAGATCTGAAATTAATTCAATTTTCATATCTATTAATGGTAATTTGTGTTTTTTCTCTCTCTCTTTTCCTGGACCAGAGTTGATAGTTTATCAATTTATTTATCTGACAAGTAAATATTTGGTTCTGCTGTTTTCTTCTGCCTTTGATTTCGAATTCATTAATTCATCTTATCTTTATTTTCTCCTACTTTGCATAGTTTTGATTTGCTGTTTTTTTTAAAGATTAGGATGGTAAAACTTAAATGATTGATTTTCTGCATTTCTTTTATAATATAGGCATATAAAGTTAATAATTTCCTACAAATCATTACTTATCTATGTTTCACAAGTATTTATATTTTATATGTCATATCTTCATCATTGTTCAGCTCCAAATATTTTCCTTTTTTTAAATTTTGTTCCTCAGTCATGCTTTATTCCATGCAATTGGTTTTTTAGGGATATCTTTTTGTTATTGAATCTAGTTTGGTTTTATAGAAAATACATTCTGAATGATATCTGTCTTTTGAAACATGTTGAGTCTTCCTTAATGACAAAATGATATCCTTTTTATATGGTTAAACAGCTACAATTTTAAAATATATGTTTCATGAATACATAAAGAGGCAGCAAAACTATAATAGACATAAAAGAATGGTAAACATGGACTTCAGGATGATGGTTACCTTTTGTGATGTGAGAGAGTAGTATGTAAGGAATGGACCATATAGTTGTGGTTATATTCTAACCTTATAGTTAGGAGCTGATTATTGTAATATTCCTAGTTTCCATTTTGAATTGTGGATTCATGGTGTTTATTATATATTTAATGTAACCAATTGTCATGCTTATCAAAACCTGCTTTTATTAATAGGAGCTATTTCAAACATACAGAAAGGGCTAAAAATAATATTGCCTAACTCCCTTCCACCACAAAAGGTTAAATTATGTTAACAATTTTGCTTTGGTTTTTTCAGTTTAGGTATTTTTCTATACGCCTTTTAAAGAAATAATATATTACAAGTACCACTAAAGACTTTTAACATATTCTTTTTTTCTTTCTATTCACTAGACAGAACCACTACCCCCAAATGGTGTGTCTCATTCCCATGCAATTTTGTATACTTTCACTACATTTGAATATATTGATAAATTATAACTTGTATTATTTTTGTGTGCTTTGATATTTTAAAAATAGTGTTATATCTTAAAACTAATTGAAGATGATATATTTTATTTTAACTGCTGTATAGTAATGCATTATATTAAAAATTATAGCTTATTTATTCCTCAAATTTTTTATTATTATGAATAGCAAATATTTTATAGTCTTTTTGGGTATGTATCTACATCTCTGGGGTATGTACCTAGTAGTTGAATTTTACTAGATATTAAGATTACTCTTCAAAATGATTTTAATAAGTTACATGGGTACAAGGAATGCACAATTAGTAATATTTTTTAATCCTTGTCATCACTTGATGATCTTTTAAAGCAATTTATATTCTACTAATATCTAGAAAATTGAACATCTTTAAAAATATTTATTCATTAAGTTTATTTCTGCAGTTGCATATCTATATTTTTTCTTATTTCTGTGTTTTTTGTCTTTATTTATTTGTAGTGGCATATAAATAATCTATATACTAATCTTTTATAAGTTTTGTGTGTTATAAATATATTCTTCTAGGCTATGTCTTATCTTTTTTTTTTTTAAGCATTGTAATGAATCATTTTTTTTTAAAGATTTTATTTATTTATTTATCTTCAGAGGGGAAGGGAAGGAGAGAGGGAGAGAAATATCAATGTATGGTTGC
>CM052543.1:69121666-69144394 GCA_028533065.1 Trachops cirrhosus
TTACTAATTGTCACCTGAAAGTTTGTGCTCATATAGCTTTGTTGGCTATCTGATTAATGACCCTCTTGGTCAAAACAACCTTTGTTTAACATGGTTGATCTGCGGGACCTCCTGTACTTTTTGGTTATTTCTTTGTTTAACATGATTGATCTGTAAAACTTTCTGTACTTTTTGAAATTATTTCTATGGTAATCGTTTCTGTTTTAATAATCACACTATGTATTGAATATTGTATAACCATGGTAATTATTTCTGTTTTAATAATCACTATGCATTGAATGTTGTATAACTTCCCCTATAAAAATAAAGATTGATTCTTCTCAGTGAGTCAGTCGGGCCCAAAAAGCCTGGCTGTCCTCCGACACCTTACTTGGTGTCTGTCTCTTCGCCTGAGCTGTGCATCCTTCGAGAACCCTGAGACCCCGCTGAGGCTGGACCCTGGCAGTCTGTGTGACCTAAACTTAGTGGTAAAAAGGGAAAACAAAATCTACTAAACCAGTTATGGTGACTCATATAGAACAAGATTTTCCATACTGTGTTTAGCACACAAATCATGCAAGATATTCTGTGGAAAACACAAACTCTAATAAATTTAAGAAAAGCTCATCATTTTACTCCCTCTAGGAAAGTCACAGTGTTTAATAAGAGATTGGTCACAAAAATTATTCAATCCAGCTGTCAAAACTGATATTTTAAAAGAAGAGTCAGGCTCCCATTGTCATCTGAGTGAGGGATAGTAGATGTCTAAACCAGGGCTGTGATCACAGGTGTGATATGACAGATGGAAGTGATGATATGGGGCATTGAATTGATGGAAGTTGCTTCAAATGGGACTGGAAATGGTGTTAAGTTGAAGAGAGAAATCAAGAGAAGCCAGTATTTTCAATGATCAAAAGAATAGCTGTGTCAATAACACACATGGGAATATGTAAAGATGTTTATGGAAGCATCCTTTAGAGTAGTAAAAATCTGAAAACAAAGAAATGCTCACCTATGGTAATTGTTTAATAATATATATTGAATATAATATTGTATATCATAACATATAATATACATTTAATACTGTTACCTTTTAACAACATGGGGGTTAGGGGCTCCAACCTGCCATGCAGTAAAAAATCTGTGTATTACTTAAGTCGACTCTCCACATACATGGATTCCCAACCACAGATCAAAATGCTATACTGAAATATATATATATTTCAGTGTATACACACACACACACTTATGCATATATATCCATACATATACTTATAGGATTATTATACTCTTATTAATAAGAATGAGTAACTTCCATACTAATAGGTTTGAAAGAATTTATATCGTGTTCAGTGACAAAAGCAACTGTGTAGATATCAAAATATAGTTTAAAAAAGATAAAATATGAAAATATAAGAAAGTGTATTTAACATGATACACTACATAGGGTCTAATAAACAACCCAAAATATCAATGGCTTAGCACAATAAAGTTTATTTCTTGCTGTCATTGTAGTCTAATGTAGGTCAGCAGGAGTTCTTTGTTTCACTTTGTTCCCCTGGCAGATGGGTAAAGAGGACAAAGATCCCCTGTGAAAGTATGGTTTGTCTCTTTGTATGAGTCAAGTCCAGTAGTGGTGTTCATTACTTTTAGTCACATTTTTTTGGTCACACCCAGCTGCAAGGAAGGCTGAAGAAGGAAATATAGGTGCATGCTCAGGAGCGAGAGGAGAACACAAGTGTTGGTAAGTATTAGCAGTCTGTTCTTCACAGAGTTATCATTAATAACATGGCCATGGTGGGGATTGAGAGACAGGGGTAGTAAAAAGATTATAATAGACACTGAAGTCAGGCTGAGAGGCTGAGGGAAGAGAGAGGGGTTATAATGGGCTTAGGTTTGGGAATAATCTGGGGTGCTGGTGAGATACCTCATTGGAGAGACCTAGGAAGCAATGGGAAATGTAAGTGGAACATGGAGGAGAAATAGGAGCTGAAGTAAAGTATTGAGTCATTTGCCTGGGATAAATAAAGTACATACAAACTGATGACAGCATATGAAAAGGCTGTCATGGACTTTGGAAAAAAAATTTATTGATTTCTGTAGAAGGAAGGGGGATAAGAAAGATGAGAAAACAAAGCAAACTAATCAGAGAAGTAGGAAGAGAATCGTGATGTTGCAGTGCCATGGATGCTGAGCTTGAACACTGGCAGGTTCTCAGCAACAGTAGTTGCAATGGGTGATGTGTTTTTATGAAAGAATTTGAGAATAAGAAGAGCTCATCTCAGCTGTTAAGAGGAAGACTTAAGAATTAGTTTTCAAGACAGAATGTGCATCTAGCAGCTCATTTTCTTTTGACTCTGCACTTCTCTCTCTCCAAGTCACTCCTTGTGTGCTTTAACTTATTGCTTCTCTTAATAACTGACTCTCTATGTGTGTGTAACTTACACTCATACCTTCCAAGGGAGGAGCTGATTGATTTGGGCAATTGTTATATAATATAGAGGGCTCTTGTGGCAAAGGTCAATGACTGGGCTTCCTCAAGAACTGTTTCATCAAGAACTCCTGTTGGCAGAAGTTGTGGTACACACATGGTAGGTTAGTTTAGAATCTACTCCTTTCTTCTCCAGAGAACAAAACACAAGGAGAGTTAAATAGCACACACACAATCTTCATTTTCAGTGAAACAAAAAGGCATAAAATACCTGAACTTCAAATATTGTGTACTGCTGACCAGAAGTGTCTGTGAGGCAGAACTGAGCAGGAGACGATGTTGGGACTGGTAAGAAATTGAGTTAGAAGTGCCCAGGTATTCAGAGAGTTGAGTGGGAGCAAACTCTAGTAAGAATTTGCACAATACAATCTCTAAGGAGAGAAACCAAACCTGAAAGTGCAAGACTTGAAACTTAAACTGGTGTTGCTATGAGAAGTAAGCTCAACCAGGATGAGGATCATGCAGTAGTCACCTGCAAAGGGACAGGTGAAGATCAAAGGGACAGAAAGCATCACAGAGTAGACTAGTACACTTCAAATGATAGATACTCCAGGTAAATCATTTTGGAAGAACTTAATTTGGAAGAAGGAAATAATTGTTGCATACGTCCTTCTTAAGGAACCCACTAAAAGAAAAAAAAAACAGATGACTGGAAAAATTTTGGCAAAAGATGGATAGTGACCACTAAATATACACAACATTATAATTAAGGAAAACGGGAAAAAGAAAAAGCACTTTTGAAAGAGGTACAAGGCATGGGAAGATTTTTGATTCCTTCATCCTTGATCAGCTGCACCTTTTAGTTATAATTATTGTTCCAGGAAAAACAAAAGGATTTATTGTGGAAAACAAGCTTGAACACTATGAAAGAAGATGATCACAAGGGTTTCTCACAGGCTAATGTTCCAGGGATCAATGGGAATTATTTTGCAGGCAAAGTGGCCCCATCACTGTAATTGAACTTGTGATAGCTTCCATTTGTTCTTTCAGAGATGGCTGGGGTAGGTGGGAGCAAGTATGTAACCTGAAGTTCTGAAGATCTGCCCCAAAGCCTGCCTTCCTGGGGATTGCATTGGCCTGGACTCAGCTTGAGACCCGAATGTTGGGTCTTTACAACCCTGCTCTCATTCGCTCTCTTCATTGTTCCCTTGCAAACTTTGGTTAAGGCTGATAAAGATGTTGTTCATTTTCTTTCTTTCTCAGCCCTGCGTTTCCTCAATTGTCCCCTTAGATCACCTGCATCTCAGAGGCCTTGCTGAGTGCAGCTTTATGAAGATTTGAGGCTGGTGATGGCAGGGGTTGCTTGAAAGGCCAGTTCCTTTATCCCCTGAGTAAACTTTATACTGTTGTATTATTTGCTGCTGAGTTGTTATGAGCTTATTTTAATTAAGCCACATAGTGAGCGCTGAATAGGCTTTGGAGAAGTACATGTGATAAACAAAAGGGAAAAGAAAAATGATGAATTAGTTTTTCATAAAAACAAACTGGTCAGCATAGTCAAATCAGTCTGATTTTATTTCCATAGAATAAATTTATCTATTTCTTTTCTTGGTTTAGTTGACTGTCTAGTAACTGCCCTATTCATGGGAATGAAAGAACTAGTTGGCCTGTTTGCACTGCCTTGGAGCGATAGGAACAAGGGAGGTCCTTGGTTCATTGCTGAGGCTGGCTGCAGTTTATGTTCAGTCATTAGTAATGGGAACTATCTTATCAGTGCAATTTACAGAACGGAGAAAATTTACCTTGCCCACAAATGGCCCTCTGTGTTTTATGAAACCCCAACTTTGCTTCTTCCTATATTCTTGGACCCTGCAGATTGATATGCAAATATGAATGTTATACAAATACAAAACACAAATGCTCCATGGGAAGAATAATACATAAAATTACTAGGATGCAGTAATACCACAGTTCCAATTGTCATACATAAGTGAACTTTTGGGAACATACCAGGACCTATCAAATGGGGCAAAAGAGGAAGACTTTAATAGGCAAAAAGGAGGCAGGAAAGTACAGAGGGCATGGGGGCTACCTGAATGAGGTGCTAATGTGGTGAGCAGTGGGTCTGGGGCTACAATGGGGTCCTTAAAACGAAATTTGAGGCCACGAATTAAATTGATTTATTTTATAATTCTGTATAGGGCCAGTCCTGCTGCTGCTAGAAATGGAAATTTCACAAATACTGCACTGGCCTCCTTTCCTAACTTTATCCTGAAGGGCTGCTTCTATGTGGGCCAAGAAGTGAAAATAAGGAGGACAAATGAGCAAAGAAGGACCTATTATTTAGGTTAGTTAGAGAAAGAACACATGAAACATTGGGCTTAAAATTGAACAAAAAGAAGCAGCAGTTAAAAGTCAATCTGTAGGAAATTAGACCAGAGGGTGGACTTCAAAGTTCCAGCCTTGCCTCCATGAGTATTACCTTTCTCATCCTCCCTGAGCAAAAAGGAGACCAGTGAGTTTTGTCCCAGTGATGGCCAAGAACCAGGAGCAGATGCTGTGGTGTGTGATGTTGTTTCATGCTCAGGATAAAACCCTGTGCCCTTGGCCAAGTGAAGGATAGGTAGGAGTAGGAAAGAACTACATCTAGGTGCATAGAATTGCACATCTAATTCTCTTTCCTTTGGAAAATTCACTGGGCAAGTATCTTTTTTTTTGGAAAGATCTTGAACAGTGAGTACACTACTTTGTTTAGGGGACTTATCTGCTGAGCCATGTCGTGATGCTCTGGGCTCACTCATCTTCCCTTGCCTCAGCCCTGCACAGAATCCACCAGACAGATGGTCCTGTTTCTTATTTCTCTGGGTGTCCTGGAATCAAGACAGCCTGTAACCTTGTGTAAGGGGCCATTTTCAGGGCTGCAGTCCTTTACTAGGGAAAGAAGAGATGTAAAAGGCTGTTTTTCTTTTCATTACATTCTTGTCTGAGAGGAAAAGGTAAAGGTATTAATCAATTTTTAAGGCTTACCTTAAAAAGAGACTAGATCCTATTTCTCACTGACAGTAAACCTATGCCCACAAACCCAATACTCAACAGCTTGTCATTTTAATTTGCAAGCTTATTAGACCACCCAATTTAATCCTCCCAGTGTGTGTCAAAATTGAGTCAGTGTAGAGTATCTATTACTGTTCATGGAACAATTTATTTTTCTGGATTTTTCCAGAAGAAAATTGCAGGTATTTCTTGCTAGTGGTGGAACAATAGGGTTTAAAATACTAGCTCTTAGGTCTCATGGGATCTATCCTAAGTAGGATTACAAAGTTGCTCCCTTTCTAGCCCATGAAGACCTGCTTTTTGGTGCTTAGCCCTGAAGGGAGGCATTGAAAGTTATGTTTTGCCCACATCAATAAAGCACATATCCCACTGTCCTATTGAAGAGTATGTACATTTACACAGTAAATCCAGTCAGTTGGCACTGTTGCGATCTATCATTCCAGTAGGTATTCAGTTATGTCCTATACTAATCATAATAAAATCATTATAAAAATTCATAGAGAGATGCATTCTTCTTGGGCATACATTAGTTTTTCAATTAGAACATTTCCTATTGTTACTAATTGTTTTATTGTGAAAATAGCACAAGTGATTAGATCAAATTATGAATCAGTCATCTGCCAAATTAAATTTTTTAAATCACCATCATTACAGGTTATGTTAATGTGAAAGAGAAGCAAGCAAACCTAGGAAACATTAGAATATTCTAACATATCTAACAAGTAGAGAGACAGACTGATGTTTTCTCAAATGCCTCATTGCCCAGACCACCCACCTCTTTATCATCCTTCCAATGAGTGCTTTTGAATGTACACACACATATATATTTACACACACATACAAGCATACCCCAAATAGCAATCTGACAACAGATTGAAGTAATTAAGCCCTAAATCCAAAAATTACATTTCCAATAATGACTTCAGACCCTCATCATTAGTGACCAGTGATTTCAGGTGATTCAGTGCCCTGGATGTCTGATCCCAAATCTGAGGTATGATCTTGTACTTGTAGCGATACAGAGAATTTTAAAGTAATTTTCTAGGCAAGATATATAGGGGAAGTCTTTTATTAACAAGAAAACCTCAGAAGATACATTTATTATTTATTATTTTATCTATATATTTACTATTTATTTATATATTTATCAACCCAGAAAATTTGGTATGTTTAATATAAAATTTAAGCAAATTTGTGTAGGTACAATCTCTAAAGAATTCATTTTTTCCAGCTTTATTGAGATAAAATTGACATATAATATTGTGTAAGTTTAAGATGTACAACATAGTGATTTGATACATGTATACATTGTGAAATTCCCACTATAAGATTAGTTAATACATCTATCACCTCATATAATTACATTTTTTTGTACAGTTAGAGCTTTTAAGATCTACTCTTATCAACTTTCAAATTTGTAATACAATATCATAAACTATAGTCACCATGCAGTATATTACATACAGGAACTTATTTTTTTCTTTTTTTAATATATTTTATTGATTATACTATTACACTTCTCAAGTTTTCCCTCCTTATTCCCCTTCATTCTGCATACCCCCTCCCACCTGCAACCCCACCCTGATTTAGTTCATGTCCATGGGTCATATATATAAGTTATTTGGCTTCTACATTTCTTATACTATTCTTACTCCCCCTTTCTATTTTCTACCTACCATTTATGCCACTTATTCCCTGTACCTTTTTCCCTTTTCTTCCCCTACACCTTCCCCACTGATAACCCTCCATGTGCTCTCTATTTCTGTGATTCTGTCCCTGTTCCAGTTGTTTGTTTAGTTTGTTTTTGTTTTTGTTTTTAGGTTCACTTGTTGATAGCTGTGTTTGTTGTTATTTTACCATTCATAGTTTTGATATGCTTTTTGTAGATAATTACCTTTAACATCTTATATAATAAGGGCTTGGTGATGATGAACTCCTTTAACTTGACCTTATCTGGGAAGCACTTTATCTGCCCTCCCATTCTAAATGATAGCTTTGCTGGATTAGGGTAATATTGGATGTAGATTCTTGCCTTTCATGACTTCAAATACTTCTTTCCAGACCCTTCTTGCCTGTATGGTTTCTTTTGAGAAATTAGCTGATAGTCTTATGGGAACCCCTTTGTAGGTAACTGTCTCCTTTTTTCTTTTAAGATTCTCTCCTTATCTTTAACTTTGGGTACTGTAATTGTGATGTGCCTTGGTGTGTGCTTCCTTGGGTCTAACTTCTTTGGGACTATTCTGAGCTTCCTGGATTTCCTGGAAGTCTGTTTCCTTTGCCAGAGTGGGGAAGATTTCCTTCATTATTTGTTCAAATAAGTTTTCAATTTCTTGCTGTTGTTCTTCTCCTTCTGGCACCCCTATGAATAAGATGTTGGAACATTTCAAGTTGTTACAGAGGTTCCTAAGGCTCTCCTCATTTTTTTTTTAATTCTTGTTTCTTCATTCTGTTCTGGTTCACTGTTCATTTCTGCCTTCTGGTCCAAACTGTTGATCTGAGTTCCAGTTTCCTTCCCTTCACTCTTGGTTCCTTATACATTTCCCTTTACTGCACTTTTCATAGCCTACAATTTTTCCTCTATTTTGCAACCATACTCAACCAATTCTGTGAGCATCCTGATTACCAGTGTTTCGAACTGTGCATCTGATAGGTTGGCTATCTCTTCGTTGCTTAGTTGTATTTTTTCTGGAGCTTTGATCTGATCTTTCATTTGGGTCTTTTTTGTCATGGCACACCTGTTACGTAGTAAGGTAACAGCTTACACCTGCCTCAGGTATTCAGCAAGGCAGGGAAACCCACATCCCTGCTTTGTGGCACTATATGTCGGGGAGGGGTCCAAGAGGGAACAATGCAGCTTGCTCAGCTCTCAGCTGGCTTTCAGTCACTTCCTCTACTACCCACAAGAAAATTGGCCCCTTCTGGTGCTGATTCCCATGTGGGTGGTTTTGTGTACAATCCAGGACCCTATGGGTCTCGCCAAGGGAATCTCCTATGAGGCTGGGAGTTTCTCCCACAACCTCAACCCTCACAGGTTTTTTCAGTCAGAGGTTTTGAGGCTTTATTTTATCACACTCGAACCCTGGGTTGCATGGTGTGTCTCATTCCCCAGTTGTTCTTCCCTGTTTATCTTCACACAAATGTGGGATTGCTCAGTCCTCCAGCCACTGCCTTGCCGAAAGTTCTTTCCCCTCTGCTGCCTGTCCTTGCCCCTCCTATAGGTCTCCTATAGATGAATGTTTCTTCTTTAACTCTTTGGTTGTTGGACTTCCATACAGTTTGATTTTCTGGCAGTTCTGGTTGTTTTTCTGTTTTTAAATTTGTTGTTGTCCTTTTGGTTGTGTGAGAAGGCACAATGTATCTACCTATGCCTTCATCTTGGCTAAAAGTCACATCCTGGCACTTATTCATCTAAACATTGATAGTTTGTACCCTTTGACCACTGTTTCTATGAGTCTGGTGTTTTGTTTTGTTTTTTATTCTGCATATAAGTGAGATCATACAGTATTTGCTTTCTCTGCCTGAGAAAGATTTTAAATAATAGAGTGATTAATTTATCAAATTTGTTAAATATATTATTTAGAAGCAAAAGCCAACTCTAAGTTCATAGTTTATCATGTAGTTATGTAGAAAATGGAGGAAGAAAAATGATTCCTGCAAAAACACCAACTGTGAGAACAGGAATAATATAGATTTAGGGAATCAGAGATTCCATGAAAATGTAGCAAAAAGAGGATAAAGTTTGGATTCAGAAAACCCAGAATGGGAATTTAATGTTTTTGAGTCACAGTCACAAAATAAGATATACCTTCTAGGTTAAGATGGATATCAAGGAAATGATATATGTGATGGCATTTCATAAATTTTAGTGGCATAACAGTTATTACTTCTCATCATCACATTTTTTAATACTTGTAATTAAACAGGTTTTTATTAGATCAGGGTGCCAAGTTTTAGTCTCTAGAGCAGTGATTTTCAATTGGTTTGCTGCAAGAATTTTTAAAACATGAAAAACCTGACTATTTAGTCAGGGGCACTTACCTTTTTTCCCTTAGACTGTCAAATAAAAAATGACAACAGCCAATACAACAATAGCCACTTGCTGTGAATGAATCAAAATTATACCTATTTTTTGTTAGAATGGCAAAAAATGTAATATATTTGTGCCATAGAATTTTGGTAATTAATTTATGCATGTCATGAGATGAAAAAGGGTAAAAATCTCTGCTCTAGAGAAGAACAAGTACAGTTTTTTGAAAGGTAGAAATAATTCTCTAATCTGTCTGACTCATTAAGAATATCTGTTACAACAGATAATCTCATTTTTTGAAATGTTTTCCACAATTGAAATAATAAGGACTCTCATGAAATAATTTTGGGCAGGGTGGTTTCCCTAACTTCCCAATTATCACACATTTTCATGAAGAAGGATCCTGTCTCTTAGGGGATGGGTTATAGGGGCAGTCCATTTGATAAGAGAAATAAGACTCTGGCCACATGAAGCTGTCCAGGTCACAGAACATGTATTTGGAGTGGCACAGAGTTAGGGAGAGAGGAATCCCATGGAAATCCAGACTTCTTCTAGTCAGGGACAGATAAGCCTCTGTGACTAGATCATCTGTCCAGAAGTGCGACCAAAGTCAAGTCAGAGCTGGGATAAGAGTTGGCAGCAGGGGATATTAGGCTTAGTTCTCATTTGGTAACAGCTTGTGCAGCAGCTTGATAAGCAGTTTCTGGCTTGGCTAGGATGACCTAGTGCCCAAGCCTCCTCTGGGTGTTGGTACCCCCATCTCTCAGTTCTGCCTTGCCTTGGGCAACTATTCTCTCTTGGTTCTTTTCTGATTGGCTAACTGGCCTCTGATGCATGGCTTTATCCTGCTCCTCAGTTTGTGAGTATGAATAGATTTCTGACACCAGTGTATGAATTATTCAACTAGTCCTTTCCTGCCTTTTACAGCCACTTTCCATACCCTTCTAGAGCTGCTTATAATCCCGGAACAGGGCCCTAGTAGGGAGAGTTGTATTCTAGAACACAAAGATATACAATAAGTAAACCAGTTTCATTTCTGCAAGATGCCACTAAATTCAGTTAAGCGAATATTCAATTTGGCTTGGGGTGAGGGGGAGCATGAGTTGGAAATAAACTAATTAAATCAGTTGAATTAAATTGACTGGTCATTTTAGCCCAAATTCTCGATCACTTTGCACTGGATAGACACAGTCTTAGAGAGCTTCTGAAACACAGTTCCCATAGCAACTATACAAAGAAGCAATGGCAATAAGAAACAGTGCATATGAAATTTATTTTATCTTTTGCTTGACTTCCTTTAGGCCTGTCTCATATTCCCTTTAGCGCTGGCCATCTGGGCTTGTTCTTTTTCTCTTTAGCAATTTCCCCCAGGAAAGAACTCTGTTTAAAATGCCCTTTCTTACCTGTCTCTGACTGACAGATTGAGATTGTTATTTGCAATTGCAAACTTCAGTCCTTCGAGACTCTAATGAAATTCTGCCTTAAACTGACCCTGTCCTCTCTTAAACTTTACTGCTTCCCTTTGCTATAGGATTAAGGAGTTTATTACAAATGGGATTAAGATTTTAGCTCCAGGATCTGTTCTAGATGATTTCTCTCAGTTTGGGAGCACATCACTTTTCACACAGCAGCTCCTATTGCTCTGAAAACATCAAAGGAAAATTCAGCCTCAAGGTATCTTATTCTAGGATTCCTCCTTTCCCCTCTTTCTATCACTAACAAGTAGGTGATTAAAAGAGTCCAGTGTTGGGGCAATTTACAGACCAATGTTTAATTCACTCTCCTATATTGATCGATATTTTGACTCAAATGTCCATCTTCTGAACTTTGTGAATCTTTTCATTAGAACTACACTGAGCTTCCTTTTTTTAAATGATTTTATTTATTTTTAGAGAGAGGGGAAGAGAGGGAGAAAGAGAGGGAGAGAAGCACCAATGTGTGGTCACACATGTTAATTCTGGTGGCCAGGTTGAAAGGACTGTGGTTACTTGTGTCATGCTCTCAAGGCAGACCACTGTATGCAAAAGAGGCAAGCCAAACACATAGCACTTTTAAGGCATCTTCTCAAATCACATTCACCCATATTCCATGGCCAAATCGAGTTATGTGGCCAAGCTCATGAATGATTGGCTAGGGAAATCTACTTTACTCACAGTGGGAGGGAGAGGAGAGTGAATATTTGTTGGGCAAGAGTGCAAACTATCAGAGGATTGAAAAATATATTGCAAAACCTTTCCCATATAAATATGCTGCATCTACCCAAATGGGTGATATACTTCTGATTAAAGGGCAGGACTGCATTTTATTCATCATGTGAACTTTACAGCACCTATCCTGATAACTGAAAGATAACTGGATTCAAACTGCATTTATGTGTGGTTCTCCCTACATATTTTTAATAGGCTATCTATTAAAGCAGTTTCAGATTCACAGCAGAATTGAGCAGAAGATATAGAGATTTCACATAAATCACCTATCCCATGCCTAAAAGCCTCCTTCATTATCAATATCTCCCACCAGAGTACATTTGTCCCTATTGATGAACATACTTTGACATATCATAATTACCCAATATCCATAGTTTATATTGGGTCCATTCTTAGTGGTGCACATTCTATGGGTTTGGAAAAACTTAAAAATATAATAAGTTTATAATGACCATTACAATATCATACATGATATTTTCACTGCCCTAAAAATCTGTGCTCTGTCTATTCATCAGTTCCCCTTCTCTATCCTTTAGGAACCACTGATCTTTTTACTGTCTCCATAGTTTTAGTTTTGTCAGAATGTTTTATAGTTGGATAATATAGGTATCAGCCTTTTTTGAATGATTTTTTTCACTTAGTAATATGCTTTTAAGTTTCCTTCATGTCTTTTTGTTACTTGATAGCTCATTTCTTTTAAGCACTGAATAATATTCCATTGTCTGGATGTATCACAGTTTACTTATCTATTCACCTACTGCAGTACCTCTCAGTTACTTCCAAGTTTTGGCAATCATGAGTCAAGCTGCTATAAACACCAATGTGAAAATTTTTGTGTAGAAATGTTTTCAGTTCCTTTGGGTAAGTACTAAGCAGTGGGATTGCTGGGACATGTGGTAAGAGTATGTTTAATTTTGTAAGAAACTGTCTTCCTAAGTGGCTGTACCATTTTTCATTCCCACCAGCAGTGAATGAGACTTTCTGTTGCTCTACATCCTTGCCGTCATTTCATGTTGTTAGTGTTCTGGACTTTGGTCATTCTGACAGGTGCATAGTTGTTTCACCTTCTTACTTTAATTTGCACTTCTCTGGTGACATATGATATACTATGTCTTTTGATATGTTTATTTGCCACTCATTGCTCAGAAATGGGTCTGAAAGCTGTGAGAGTAGTTCTAAGAGCTGTTGTTAAAGTAGGCAGTTAGTGACTATTTCCAAATTCCCAAGTATTTTAAGTACCTGTGTGACTGTACTATGGTTAACCAAGATGGATAGGTGATGGGATCTTTATTTAAATCATAAATTACTGGGTCTATTTGGAAAAAAGAAGCCCTGAAAGGCCCAACCCTGATAACACAATTTTTCCTGGAAGTCATTTGAGTTTATTTAAGAGTTTATTTAACAACCAAAATATTGGTTCTTTATTTTCATATTTGTAGAAATAATTGTCGGGTATTTGGTGATAGTCTTCATAAACTTTTGGAAACAATAGTTCTTTTTCTTTTTTTTTCTGTCTACCTTGCAACTTAGACTTCAAGTATTTTCTTGAGAGAATTCTTGAGTGGTGTAATGAAAGCTTGCAGTGTCTTTGATGGGCCCTGGCACACTCAGGGTTTTCTCTTGCAGCTACATTGCTGATCCTCATACGAACTCCTTTCCAAGATGACTTTTTTTCACACTGAGAAGGTAGTGGGGGCTACAGAGGAATTCATAACTGAAAGGTATTATAAAAAGAGCCCAGGTTTGAGCCCTGGTTGGGGAGAGCATCGTCCTGATATCCCAAGGTCATGGATTTGATCACTGATTGGACACATACAAGAAGCAAGAAATGAATGCATCAATAAGTGGAACAACAAATAGATATCGATGTCTCTCTCTCTCACCCTCACCCCCTCCTCTCCTCTCTCTCTCTCTAGAATAAAATAGAAAGAGCATAGGTTTGAAAGTAAGGCAGACCTGAATTTGCATTACATCTCTATCATTTTCTGTCTCTGTAACCTAGGAGGAATTAACCAATCTGAGACTCACTTTCCTTACCTGCAAATTGGGATATTATCTTTAATAATTGATATTATTATAATATAATATTTATTGATTGTTTACAATTACTTGGAAGGGTAGTTAGAAGGATCAAATGAAACGGTGCATGTTTTCATGTACAACACCAGGCTAATTCTCTTATTCCTAGTTTTTATGAGCCTCTATTTCCTATGCTGTGCTGCCCACTGTGCTGCTGTTTCTCTTATGATCAGCTCATTTGTACCTTTAGTTCTTTAAATTTATTGAAGTTTAAACAAATGATTAATCAACCAATTAAAATTCACAGGTATTTATGTGTTATGAGGGCAATTAGTACTCTGGGGCCTGTAAATAAGTACTTACTTTTGCAATGGGTTAGGAAAATATACATTTTTGGAATTTCTTATTCTAAAAAGGTCAAGCTAGACCTCTCTTCAACTCAGTGGTTTTCAGTTGGGGACAATTTTTCTCTCCCCAGCAGAAAACTTGGGAATGTACAAAGACATTACTTATTGCCATGACTGGGGTACTACTGGCCTCCTGGAAAGAAGTCTAGGATTCAGCTATATATTCTACAATGCCTTTTCCTGCCTGACAACAAAGCATAACATACCTGGCCCTAAATATCACTAACAGCACTACTGAGAAATCCTACAGTCCAACTTGGGAGAAGCGGATTCTTTAAATGAAGAATGGGTTTTGCAAAATCTCACTCTTACTTAAGAATCATTCTGAATTTGAACTTAGGCAGGGATTTGTCTAATGGTGCTGAATGATTAAGTCACATTAAGACCATCTCAGTAAAAATTCATGTAACTCTAGTTGATTAAATAAATTTAAGGAGTAGAGCTTTACTCTTCTTATTGCTGGAAGATTAAAATAAATGATTCAGAATTCCTTGATAGAAATTACTGACAATTTTATTTTGAACTGCCCTGGAACCTAGGATTACAAAGCACACAAACATGGGTTGACAACCAAAACACAGGCCCTGAGCTTTCTTTCCTCACTGAAGATTTTCATGTGTTTGAGTCCTTTGATGCTTAGGGAATGAATGACGCATCCATTTCTCTGGAGCTGTGCTCTGAGAGTTCAGGTGTTTGCATGATTCTCTTATGTAGCGTGTGGCAGGTGACAGAGATGAATCTAGGAATTGAAGTTTATTATCCAGAATTAGGCTTAATCTATCCCAAGTTGTTTTAACTAACAGGGCTTTGCTGAATTACATCAAGATGGGGGTCAGAAAGTAAAAGTCAAGGGGCAGCTAATCTGAAAACTGGAGGGAACAATGTAGCTAGCTGTCCAGCAAATCCATTTCCTTTGTTCACTGAGCTCACAGTTAGACTGCATTTCTTGGCTCTCTTGCAGTAAGGTGTGGCCATGAGTCTGGTCTGTGGGACATGGAAATAAACAATGTTTGCCATTTCAGGCTAGACCCATAAAAACTTTCCACATATCTGCCAACCAAATTTGGATGCTTAGGGCAAACTTGAAAGCCATTATGTTAAAGATAGCAGAGCCCACTCCACCATTAATTAATATGATAGCCAAGGTATGAGAAAGCAAAAACATATCTAGAGTCCTGGATGGAAGCTTATTGAGGGGGAGCAGAAAAGTCAACTAACAACCAGCTGGCAGAAGCAGATGTGAGAAGGCAGTGGTGACTATCAAAGGAGAGGTATGTCTGACTTTTACTAATCAGATATCATTTGCTGGAAAACTTTCAGTTTTCTGCACCTTGCAAGTACTAGACAATGACTTTGGGCAGTCAAAGAGGGATTTCATAAACTCATCAGACTAAACAATAATTATGTGTAAGTCTCTGTGGTAAACAGCACAGTCCTCACTTGGACAGGTCTGCTTGAAGAAGCAGGAGATAGAGGTGGACAATTTCACTCTAGAAAACACCATTAATGTATTCTTCATAGTTGTACCTTCCACTTATTCTGGCCAAATATTTTTTCTTCATTATGTTCCTTAGGGTAAAAAGAAATTCTTTTTAACAAAGAAAAAGGTATACTGAAGAAAAAACCAAACAGTTATTTCATAAACTATCTACTACAAGTACTTTCACAGCATTATTTACAATAGCCAATATCTGGGAACAGCCAAGTATCCATCAGTAGATGAGTTGATTAAAGAGCTGTGGTACATTTATGCAATGGAATAATACACAATAGTAAAAAAGGAGGAAATTTTACCTTTTGTGACAGCATGGACGGACCTGGAGATTATTATGCTAAGTGAAATAAGCCAGCTAGAGAAAGACAAATACCATAAGATCTAACTTATATGTGAACTCTAATGGACAAAATAAACTGATGAACAAAATAGAAACAGAGACATGGACACATGGAGCAGGCTGACAGCTGTCAAGGGCCGGGGGAGGGAGAGACTGGATGAAAGATGGTAAAGGGATTAGCAAAGAAACATATATTCCATAGACACATAGATAGCAATGTGGTTGGGAATGGCCAGAGGGAAGAGGGGATGAGGGCTGAGTGAAGGTGGGCAAAGGGGGGAAATGTGAACATTTGTAATAGTGTCAATGATAAAAATAGAGAAAAAGAAAGAGTCTCTTTTTTTCCTCACCTTAAACCTGGCATTCCTGAACAACACAAGGGCCCACAGAAATCACTTGGAGCTCTGAGGATATGGGAGGGGAGGGGAAAGAATTTTCAGGAACATGTGTGGAAGACACATGGACAAAACCAAAGGAGGTAGGATTGGGGGGAAGGTAGAGATGGCTGGGGTTGGGGGGAGCGGTGGGAGAAAATGGAGACAGCTGTACTTGAACAACAATAAAAAATGTGAAAAAATAAAATAAAGTAATACTAAAAAAAAAGAAATCACTTGGAAATGGCCTAGGAGCTTGTTTAATGTCACTGTCTAATCACTTTGCTAAATATCACAGCTTCAGGATACGCATTTTTATCTCAAGTTTCTCCTTGGCTCATCTCCCCTCTCAGATAGTATTTACCTCAATGCATTTACAAAGAAGAGCAAAACTTTCTCCAGCTTGGTTTTCTCCCTTTTTTTTTTTTCTTTTTCCTTTAGGATTCTGCAGAGAATCCAGGCAGGGGACACACACAAATGACCAGTAAGTGTTTCTGTTGAAATAAAGAGTGTTGTCTTCTGTGGCTACTCAGATTCCTTTTAATGCTGGGAATTAGGGTTTTATATTTTGTTATGTGACTTTCAAACTTTTGCAATGTTTTCAAGGCACTGAGCCACCATGACTCTCTACCCCAGACCTTGTTATCTACCCAAGGGCATTAACAGCATGGCTCAATTTCCTCTAAGTGTTTCCATAGCCTAACTTCTTTGTTCTTTCCTCTGACTTCTACTCTTACCCTGGACTTTTATACCATGCTCATGTTCTCCAATTTGCTGATAAGTAAAGAACAGTGGTACACTTTAGACATATTTTAAGTAAATGACAAAAAGAAAAGCATAGTACAACTCATTCTTTGGGTCCTTAACGTGAAGGAATAATGCCAATGAGGATGGCGAATGGCAAGTTATGTGGAGTAAAGGGCATGGGTGGCTTAATCTTCCCATTTTACCTCAGAATCCCAGAATTTGACCAGATTAAACACCTTTACTCTCTTTCTTCATCTCCCTCCCCTTTTGAAACTATGGCTTAATATGGTCAAATACCCATCTCTTTCTCATGTTCCTTTTGGTAAAATGATTCTTTTTATTTAATAATGTTGAGTAATAATAGCAACACACAGAAGGGACATAAATGAAGGCTACCTCATACAGAAAAAATAGAAAAGTGGAACTACATAAAGTTTTATAAGCTATTGCACAGCATGGAAAAAATCAACAGAATGAAAAGACAACCAACACAATGGGAAAAATATTTGCAAACCATATATTTTTTCATAAGAGATTAATATCCAAAATATATAAGCAACTTCTATACCTCAGTAGAAAAAATAAACAACCCAGTTAAAAATGAGCAAAGAACTGAAATAAAAATTTTTCCAAAGGAGACATACAAATGGCCAACAGTTATATGAAAAGATGTTCGACATTATTAATCATCAGGAAAATTCAAATCAAAACTGCAATAAGATTATCACATTATACCTGTTAGTATGGCTACTATATAAAAAACAAAGATAAGTGCTAGTGAGGATATAAAGAAAAGCAAACCCTTGTACACTATTGGTGGGAATGTAAGTTGGTTCAGCCATTATTGAAAACAGTATGATTCCTCAAGAAATTAAAAATAGAACTAACATGTGATCCAGCAATTTTATTTCTGGGTATATATCCAAAAGAACTGAGATTACTATCTTTAAGAGATATATGAATTACCATATTTATTGCAGCATTATTTACAACAGTGAAGACAGAAGCACCCTGACTGCCCATCAGTAGATGAATAGATAAAGAAAATGTGGTGTATATACACAATGATATATTATTCACCCATAAAAAGAAGAAAACCTTGCCATCTATGACAACATAAATGGATGACCCTGTGTGGGGGAACTGGAGATACAGTGGAGAGAGGCGTAGCTTGGGAGAGATGTAAGAAAACTACCAATGGGTGATAAACTACCATTCTATGTCCCCTTTATGTGACTTTCTGTGCTTTCCTGCCACTTGAATCCCATTTTCCTCCACCCTGTCACCCACACAATGCCATATACCTGGCAAACTTGTGCTTATTCTTTAAGAATTATCTCAAGAATCATCTTCAAGGATGATTTTCTATGAGGCTTCCCCTGACTCCCAGAGATTGGTTCTTTCTCCCTCAATATGTCTGATACTTTGTGTTTATATCTGCCATTGTATGTGTACCACATTGCATCATTTTGCCCCTAGTAGCTTAGAAGGCGTATTATAGATTCTCAACAAATATCCACAAATTAATACAGTAATAAACTGAGTGACAGTGAGAGCCAAGTATTTTTGTGAAGCAAGGATGGCCTGGGAAAAGAAGTGTTACAGAGGGTAGGCATGATTTCTGCATGGCTAATTGAGAGAGTGCTACAGCCATTCACTGCCAATGAAATGATCTAAGATCCTGAAAGTCAACAAATACAATTTTATCCTACATAATTTAAAAGTGATTGAAATGTTTCTAAAGTCTAGGGGGATAATCTTGCTTATCCTGGATGAAATTGCTTGAAGAAACTAAATATCAACATAATTCTACCTTCTATTTTTCAGACATCAATACAACATAAAATCCTGAGTAGGAAAAGGGATTTTTATTCAGATAGAAACCAGGTGTTTAGCTGAGCACCATCTTTCAGGAATCTTGCTCCCATCATGCCATCTAGCCTTAGTCTCCCTGAGTAGTTAGCACATCTGTGTATATTTCTATGCAATTATAATTGGCTTACATGTGATACATGCTTTCAAGTCTCATCACTATGATTGTGTATTGTTTATATGAATAATCTCCCCCAGGGCATCTAGGTCATTGCTTTTCTACAAGAGATGTGAAATCATAGAATGTGAGAGAGCACATAACACAAAATTCTCATTTTACAAAATTGAAAACTGACCCCCAAATATATTATACAAGTTTGCTTTATATTACACATTCATTTAAACAATGACAGAATCATTAAATTTTTCAACAAATATTTCAATGACTTAATGTCCAAAACCATAAAGATGTTGGATATAAAGATTAATGACACATCCCTGATATCAAGAATTGCACAATTTTCTTGGGACAAACACATAACAGCAGAGTGTATACTTGGCTTAAATCTTTGGAGAACAGTTTGACGATATATAAGTTTTTTATAAAAATGACTTTGGTCCTTCATTTTTGCTCCCAAGAATTAATCAGTAGAAATAAACTTGGATGTAAGCAAAGATTTAGCCATAATGTGTTCTTTTTTCTTCTTTTAAAATAATAGTGTTATTTATAGGAGTGTTGCTAGATTTCAGAATAAACTATGGTTTATTATACATGGAATTCTTTGTGGTCATTAAAACATATCTTTAGGAAGAATATTAACACAGAAAGATGATCATGACATATTGTTTAGAAGGCAAAAGGGTATATACCATTGCAATTTATGTATTATCAACCTATTTTTTAAAACATGTGTTTATGCCTAGAAAAACACCTTTCAAAGTATTAACAGTAGTCATCTCCAAACGGTAAATTACACATACTGTGTTTTTTAAAAAATTCTGTTGGTTATATTTTATAATTTTTTTTGCAATGAATACAGAAGTTATTCCTAAAAAAAAAACAATATCTGGATATCAAGGTAGCATTTAGTTCCTGAATATCTGGACCTATTCACAAGGAGCGAGAGAATTGGAAGGTCTGACCTGTACCAACCCATTAATTAGTGATCCCTTGATTACATGCAGTTGTTTTTCACTGAATTGTCTAAATTGAGCATTATATGTAAATACATTTAAAATTTTCAATAGAAGAAAGCCTAGGGCAGATGTTTTCTCTAAATCTTCACAAGGAAGAAACAAGTAAGTAACATGAAAATAAAAAATGCTTTAAATTTTTTCCAGAGTGAAAGAAAACAGCTCTGCTCATTATTTTTTGCCAGAGTTACTGACACTCTTCCATGGCAGCTGAATGTCCCTGCCAGCCTCCAAGGAGCCTCCCAGATCACCAAATATCTCACTATATTCAGTACTGGTCATGTGTTTTGATGGGTTCTACTTTTTGTAAATTGGTAATTCAGGCAAATGTGCTAATTCTTTATTAGGCAGAACAGCAAGTGACCCAAACACATCCCACTCTCCTATCGTACAGGGTATACATGTATTTTCGGGTTATTATATCTCACTAATGTCTGTTCTTGACAAAGTGCTTTCAGTCTATTAGGGAGGTGTTGGTAAAACATCAAAAGGATGAACTTAGACAAATTCAATGGAAACGCTGCACTGAGGTCAGAGTGAAAACAATATTAACCTTTCAAAGATCTCCAGGCACACAGACAGATTAAATTAGAACAGGAATGAGTACATGTTCTTTTTTATTTACTTAGTTGGCAGAAGGTGCTTTATTTTACATGCATCACATAGGCATCATTGAAAATATATTTTATTTTTAAAATGTCACACCCTGTCAGAGAATCTTGCTTCTTAAAGGACATGATGTAGTGTAAGGGGTCATAGAAAGAGGGAAGAAGCAGAGGCGAACATCTCTAGGAATCTCATATAATCCTTCCCTTGAATCCTCATTGATCTCAATTCTCTTTGATTTTTGATCCTAACTTCCCTTTGATTTTGTGTCTGCCTCAGCCCTGTTTTTAGTGATTCATAATCTGTGATTCTACATTAGAGATATGTTTCATTGTTGGTAAGTAGAGGTGGGATGGCCTTGTCTGTTACTTTCTAAGTTAGAGAATCAGGACTGAGCTTGTGGTAATCATTTCTCCATTGACCTCTAACATTTAGCTTCATCTTTCATAAACTGTTCCCTTTGAAGCCTATTTGGATCTGACCCTCTGCAACCCTCTTTTCAGGTATTCATGATCGTGGTGAACTTCATAGGATTCTGCACCAAGAGAACCACTGAGTAACAGCTCTCCAGGCTTGAAGATTTTGCTAACACATAGCTCTTCCATGTCCTGTATTGTTAGGCCTTATAAGCTAGCTGGTTACATTTAAAAATATAAAATCATGGAATTGTAACTTTGACCTTAGAAGTTAATAGGGTTAAATCTCAAATCTCTCCCAATTCAACTACTTCCCCACTCAACAACAATTTTTGGAAAATTTGGTGTTATGAGGAGAAATCCTCGAATTTACAAGATAAGGTGGGAGTTATGAACACCAGTAAACCTGGTGGAGGAGAGAACCCCCCAACAAAAGAACCACCAACAGGTAAAACCCAAGTACAACAAGAGAGCCCACACATACAGAAGAAAAGACAACCGTAGAACATCCAGACAAGGAGAACAATGAGACCACACCACTGAGTCCCACAGAACTCCTATCATAGAAGTTCACTCTACAAAGACAGCTAGCAAAGGAGAGCATCACAAAACACAGAAACAAACAAAAACAGCCACCTAAAATGGGGAGACAAAGAAAGAACCTGCAATCAAAAGGAATTTTGTATCTTATACCAAAAATATCCTGAATTTATTTATAAAAAATTGTGTATTTATTCTTACATGTTTAAACTTCAGTCACCTTCAAAGTACTCTTCATTTGATGCAATACACCTATCAAGATATTTTTTTCCGCTGCTCAAAACAGTTTTTGAACTCATTGATTTGAAAGCCTGTTAGTGCTTCTGCCATTTTTTGTTTCACCTCTTCCACATCAGAAAAATATTTCTTTTGAGGACTTTTTTCATTTGGGGAAACAAAAAAACCCCATCACTTGGGGTGAGATAGGGTGACTAGGAAGGGTGGGGCACAGGGGTCATGTTGTTTTTGGTCAAAAACTGCTGCACGTTCACCAAAGTATGGGCAGGGGCGCTCACAAATCACTCATCATGAAACAAGCAAATGCTTTGGGAGACTCTTAAAAAAATTCACTGAAGCCAAACACAGCCTCTCACAACAACACCAGTTAGTACACTGATACAGATGGGTTCCTGGAATGCTCACCTGGTGGGGGAAGCCTGTACTCCTAGGGGCCTGCCCTCCAGAAGATAATTCTATTTTTTGGATACCCCCTTGTATGTTGAATCAAAATCAGCCTCCTAACTACCTCTCATTGGTCCTAGTCTACTCTCCGGACTTATACAGCCCATAGGAAGGTAATGGTAAAAAACTCATATTCTTTGCAACAGCATGGATGGAGTTGGAAAGCATTATGCTAAGCAAAATAAGCCAGGCAGTGAAAGACAAATACCATATGATCTCGCCTTTAACAGGAACCTAAACAACAAAACAAAGAAACAAGTAAAATATAACAAAAGACACTGAAATAGAGGACAGGTAGTCAGTAAGCAGAGGGGATAGGGGAGGGAATTTCAGGGGATAAGGGAAGGGTTTACAGGAACAAATATAGAGGACACATGGACAAAACTAGGGGGGTTGGAA
>CM052543.1:69144494-69169647 GCA_028533065.1 Trachops cirrhosus
GCCACTTTCAACAGATCTCTGATTCCCTATGGATCCCATTTCTTCTGTTAGGTAGAATTTGGGGGTTTTGTTCTTCACATGAAACAAACCAGGAATAGGCAGGCCTCCAGTTCCAGGTTCAAACCCTCTGAGGACATCTTCTGCTGCCCAATCTTGAGAAAGGATAGGCTGTATAAGAAGAAAATCTCGGGTTTCAGCATGGTTCCCCTTGACATCTCAAATAGAACCAAAGCCCTGGCTGGAAGCAAGAGGTGGAAATAAATTCTTTGTGAGTTTTGTTGCTGACAATTGGCTTGTGAACAACTGATGTAAATTATGTAAGGTCTGGTAGAGCATCTAACACATTTTACCAGTACTGAAACAAATAATAGGAACTTTGTTTAGTACAGAAAACTGACTCTAGTGACTTATTGGGTGCTGGATCATTGAAAATACAGCAGCCATAAACTCAACAAAGAGTGATCTTTGGTTATTAGTGACTGAATGCCCAGTCCACAACACCTCTCCCATTTCTAACACTTGAAACTCTTGGCTTTTGGAACTTAAAAGACCCAGCCAGGTATGGCCACCACTGGGACTAGGAGCCTGGTCAATGGAGGATCTATCCACAAGTGCAAAGACTTTATACTTAATATCTTTCAGAAAGGCATATTGGATTATTGAAAAGATTAGGCTTTGCAGATACACAGGCTTGGGCTTGAATCCTGGCTTCAACATTTAGTAGTTGTGTTCCCTTGGACAAATTATTTAACCTCTGATCATCTACAAAATGGAGATAATTCTCTATTATTTATTGTTATATACCTATTATTATAATAATTATCTATTTCTACAGGGGTGTGCTAAAGACTAGGTGGGATCATGTTTGCAAATGCTGGGTATTACAGCATTTGTGAATAGTTATCCCCTTCCCCTTTTCTTGCTTGCCTTCTGCTCTTTGTCCAGTCTGTAGTTTGGAATAAGGGTGCGTTACAGAGGGCTATCAGGATACTTCCATGTCCCTTCCTTTTGGGAGTTCTGCTTCTGCCTAATGTTGTTGCTTCTCCCTTTGACCACTTTGATCCTCATTATCGCCTCAGCTGAAAGGTGAACCAGGGACATTGAATAAGCAAAACAGTTGTCTCCACAACATTTGAAAGGGGGCTAAAGGCTATTAATGGAAGTGAGCATGTATGCAGCTTTTATTTATGATGCATCTGCTCTAGCACAAAGAAGAAACACATGATGCCTGCCTTCCAGGACCTTGCTGCCCAATGTGAGAGTTGTACCTGTAAGTAAATAATTCTAGGAATGTGATAAATGTTATAATACATGTGTGCTCAGATCATCAGACCATTAGGATGCACAGACTGCTTCTATCTCTCTCTATCTCACATTGTAGTTAAAGAGGGCTCCTCCCCATCACTGTTGAAGTGGCAACTTACTATACATCTGGGAAGGACATTAGAGCTCTTAACTTCTTTTGAAGTTTTGCTTCTAGTGAATTAATTCTGAGGTGATGGTTGAGAACTTAATGGCAAGTTGTTATTGTTAGCAAGGAATGACTGAGGTAGAGATAATTTTGAAGTGTGTTAATGTTCTGAGAAACAAATTAGCTCCTGTTGACTTAATACATGCTCTCAATAATGGATTGCAGTGTATTATGTTCCCACATCCTAGCTGGAAAGCTCAAATCTAAGAGCAAGAGATGTTCTTGTGAGGTCTGATAGCATCATAACCAGAAGAGTTTCTTTTTTTCTCTCATTAAAAAGAAGAAGGGTCAGGGTTTTTCTTTAATTATCTGATCAAATTCCTAAGTATAAAAGTATTATACTTGAAAGGTCTTTATAAACCAATACAATCATGCCAAAATGTATCCTGTGATACAAAAATAATATAACTTCAACTATTAGAATGCCTGCTTCTTTTTTAATTTTTGGTTTCTTGATTTAATAATGATCATAAACTTATTTGAAAAAAATATACTTGCGTTTCTGGTAATATGGATGAACTGGCATTGCAGAAGAGACAAAAATTACCCATACTTCCAATTCTTACTAACTTATCAGCCTCAGAGCTGAAGACCACCTCACCTCCTTCACATGGTGTCCCTTTGACCACTCAGCCTTACAGACAGGTGAAGGTTGACTTTCTGTCACTAGTCCTGATATTTTGCCTCCATAATTTCACATAATCCATGGGGTCTGTGTAGAACCCCTATGTACTCTGTATGTTCCCCTCATTTACTTCTCCTTTCTATGCTATAAAATCATTAGGAATAGAGAGGGAGGTTTAGAGAAAGGAAGAGGGGACTAGACTAAAATACCACTACATATTGGAGAATATAAGAATTTCCATTTGCAGAGTACCTTCTGTGTGCTAATTTCCATACATGTTTAAAATCTTCACTTTATACTATAAAGTACAAGTGTGTTATCCCCATGTTCAGGGATAGAAACTGAAGCTGGAGAAGATTAAATGACTCATAAAAGTTTTCAGAGTTAGTGGTGGCTGAGCTAGGGTTCATACCTGAATTAGTTTCATTTTGAATATGCTACACCGAAGTTGGTCCAAATCAGCAACTAGGGGCTCACGGACCCGATCCAGATCAAGGTCACAGTGCTCTGTTTTTCTTAGTCAGCACTGGAATGTGCTTTCCCTCATTAGCCACTTTCACTCTCTAATAACTTGTCATATATATCACACATCAATTCTTTCTTCCTGGTCCCTGGTAGCATTTAGAGTTTGTGATCTCATTCCCTGGTGTAATGGAATAATTGTGAGTTTGGATCCAGAGCCATCAAGCATTTTAGTCCAGGCCTAGCCAATTAGTAACAGTTTAGGCTTTGGGCAATACTTTGAGCTCAATTCCTTCACAAAAATGGGGCTAGCTAAACCTAGTTCATAGAGTTGTTGCAAAGAGTAACAAGAAATATCTATACAGTGCTTGGTGTTCTATAAATTTTAGTGCCCTCTATGATCTCTTCCCATTCTCATCTCAATCATTTGTGAGATCACTCTGAAAAATTTCCACATGCTCTCTTTGCTCCAAACTCTGCCCCTAAAGAAGTGTTGGTTGAGGCTACAGTCTCAACTGCTACTCTACAAGGATATTTGGCTAGAATTCTTCCTGCCTCCATTTCTACTTAGGTATAGAATTGAAAGATACCAAATACCAAAGAAAGTGTGAGACCAATCTTCATATTTATGTGTAAAAATTCATAATAGAAATATTCAATATCCACCTTCATGATCCTTGGTCTTTTAAACATATCAAAGATATTTAAAAAGTCATAATGGGAAGAGGTGGGTAGATTGGTGAAAAGATTTCCTAGGAGTTGGTTATTGCTGTGTTGAAAGTCCACTCCTTTGCTTCAGCCTATGGGGATAGACTGCTATATGATCCTTTAAAGAGCTAAAGGTATAGGTTGCTACAGTTGGAGAAAGGAGCTCTGTTTCTTTAGGTCTGAATCTCAGATAGGAAATCTAGAGGACAAAAGTTCAATGATTGCTTTAGTGGCAGAACCAGGGAATGGTTGCCCAAATCACATGGATCCATAATCCTCGATCTAATTTTGGGCAAGGGGCATGAATGTTTTCTGTGGAGTGAATTTGAGCCACATGGTGGAGCTTGTAGCTGATGTTGTCAGCGCTTCATTCACATCCCTTAAACCTTTCCCCTTTAGTGTGCTACTACTGACTTCTAGTTACTAAGAACTTTGTTCCTAAGGATTTTTCTGGAGGGGGACATTATGCTGCCCTGGCTAGAAGTGTCAGGGAATTAACTGTTCCTTGGAGCAGTCTTACAACAAGGATGACTTGACATGTGAAATTGAGATGTATTATATACCTAAACACTACAGCTCCCTGGTATATATGCTGGGATAATTCTGACAGTATTTCCTGAAGTGTACTTGTTAGATTCTAGTGGTAGGTAGTTGGCTTTGTGTCTATTCTTTATTGGGTTTTTTCTTTTTCTTTTTTCCCTTTTTCTAACTTCTTCATTACCCTACTGTTCTCTGTGACTCCCCCCCAAATTACTTGCATTCAAATATTTTCTTAAGGTCTACTTCTGGAGGAACCCAAACTGAGGCAGTTGGCACTAGAAGAAGTCCAAGAAGAACACCCTTAGAAAAGATTCTGGAACTTGCCAATCAGATTGCCAAAATGACCCCATTACTGGAGATGATAAGGGAAATGGCAATGACCCCTGGCACACTGAATATCACAGCTCTGAACACTCTCTTCTCTGGTGAATTTGAATGGAATGTAAGCTTATACAATACCTTTGGCATTTTAAAAATGGTAACTGTGAGGATTATTGACTGATTGTCATAGTGAAACTGAAGGAAAAAAGTGAGTCTTAATTCAACTAACCATCAAATTATTCTCAATGTGAAGTTCCAGAAGACCTTTAATTCAGCATTCAAAGAGACCAATTTCCTGTGGCCAGAGGGCAGATCCAGCTGAAAATCAGGTCTCCCTACCTGCAAAGGGTAGAAATGTAGACTTAATTCTCTGTCTTGGCAAGTCTTTCAAGCTAAAGTTGGGGCCTTGATAGGCAAGAAGTGTGGCCCTGAGACATGAGATGGTGATATTTGGGGCAAACATGCTTGAGGACTTTAAATTGACAGGTTCTCCTAAACTCTTGAGGCCCCAGAAATGCTTCCTCCCCATCAACATAGGATAGCAGATTCTCATTGCCTAGAAAACACAGAGGCCTCACCTAAAGCTGACACCTCATATGATGATATTTGCTTTTTTCAAGGTTTACCTCCATTCCCCTCACAGATTCTAAAACATTCACTGGGATCAAAACTCAGGTTAAACTCCTGGGAAAATGCTTTATTTATTCCAGGTGAAAAAAAAGGTTGGGGGAGATCATTAACAAAAGAGTTGCAAGACTTGACTAGTATGTCTGGCAGAATCAAGAGGAACATACCTGAGAATGGGCTTGGGAATACTAGCCTGTCAATGAAGACTATACAACTGTGCAGAATGAATTTCTGGAATGGGAACCTCCCATGATGTCAACCTAATGTATTGGGCAGCACTTCTGTAATTGATTCTGTCATGCTCTTGGTATAGTTCCTTGAAGCTTGAAGAATAATAGCCTGTAGCAAATGAGATGGAATTGATGAAATAAATACCCAGCTCCTTACTCCTCAGGTGGGAAAATTCTTAGGTGGGTATTGAACACTCTTTCCCAGAGTTTTTCCTCAGGATTAAGCAGCAAGATGCTGAAAGAAATACCAGATTCCCAGTGAAGAAATAGTCACCAGTAACAACTGAGCAAAGGGGTGAATATAAACAGGTCAAGGAGGAGATTCTCCATTCTGAGTCAACCTGAATATTTATCAGGTCATGACAGTGTGATGTCATCTTGGGACAGAACCAGACTAAGTAAAATTTTCTTATCCCTAACCATTTTCCTTCTTCCTTTGCTTTGATTCCAGAGAGATAAGAAGCTGCTCTCTCTGGAAGCTACTCATCTAGGGGTAGGTGGTAAGGGGAAAGGAGGAGAAATATAAGCCAGAGAAGAAGACAAATATTACTCCTTTTCATTGTTCTGAGCTTTCAGTCTAAAGCAAGACCAAGTTGTGAGGAAAGAGAAAATATATGATTAATCAGTTTTTGAATTTTTGTGTCTTAGATTCTAATTACTGAATTGACATTGTGTTCTGATTTAAAAGGATGTATGACTTCCTTTTAACTACAAGTGATCCAAAAAGTCATAATACCTATCAATTTTACATCCAGCTACAAAAAAATATTTCTGGACAGTATCTAAATGTACAGTGAAACAAACAAAAATACAAAATTTCATTTGTTTACATCAATGTGCCTGTTCAACATGCCAGTTTTACTTCATTGCTGCTTGCTTTGTCTTCCTCAGAAACACTCTGGCTTTACTCCCAATATGTTCTGTTACAACAATAAAAAGCGGAGTTGAGAGCAACTGACATGGAGAAAAGGTAACAAAGAGTGCAGCAAGAAATCTAAGCTGTCTCAGGGATTCCTTTCCTAGTCAGCCATACTCTGTGTTTGATAACTCCCAGACTATTTTAAAGGCATATTCATATTACTTCATGTGTTTTCTTTTTCAAGTATAAAATGTTTTATAGACAATGGTAAAAAGGACTATGAGAGATAAAAGTTTGAAAACTATGGGGCTATTGGGCTTCTTGATTCTTAAAATAAATATAGTAATGTTTGCTTCATAAGGAAGAGAGAAATAGAAAGAATTGAATAGTCACCCATAATGTGGAATAAGTCACTTACTATCACTCTGTTCCGTGAGAATTTTCCAAAGCATTGAACATTGTGAGCCTATCAACAGATCTGTGACCCAAACCAAGAGTTTCTCTCTTGCTTTGAACATTTGTGTTATAGAAGACAAAATCCAAAGTTATACTCAAATCAAGCAAGATCACTTCCTCCCTTTTTTTGCATGAACCTTCATTTACCATGCAAGCTAACCATTTTTGTTGATACTATTTATTAACCTCCAAATGCTCTTAGTTGAACCCTGGGACTTAATGCTTTTGAATTTGTTAAACATTGATTTATAGAGAATTCCTGATGTTCTCATTCCACATTAGCACCTCTCTTTGTCAAATTCAACAACTCAGAGTATACGGTAATTGAAATTGTTATAAAATATGGGTAGGGCTCAAGACTCATTTCTTCCTTTGAACCATTGTTTCCTAATTATACAGAAACATATAACTATAAAAGTATATGTCTAGACCAGTGGTTCTCAATCAAGAGTGATTTTGCACCCCACCCTTACTGTGAAATTTGGCAATGTTTAGAGACAACTGGGCAGGGGTGCTACTGGCATCTAGTAGGTAGAGCCCTGGGATGCTGCTAAACATACGTATTAGTTTCCTACCACTGTGTAGCATAGCAGCTTAAAACAAAACTCATTTATTGTCTTAGAATTCTGTGTCAGAAGTCTTGTGGGGGAGTGTGGTTAGGAGAGGTGCTTCACCAGTTTCTCTACTTAGAGACTCACAGGGTTGAAATCAAAGTGTCAGCCAGGCCAGGTCCTTATATGGAAACTCTGGGGATGAATCCACTTCTAAGCTCATTTAGGTTGTTAGCAAAATTCGGTTCCTTGCAGTCCTAAGTCTGAAGTCCCCATTTCCTTGCTGGCTGCCAGATCTTGTCAGCTCCTAAAGGGCACCTACATTAGTTTGCTCATGTACCCCTCCACCTTCCAAGTGAATAACAGTACATGGAGTTCCCATTCTATTTTGTATCTTTGACTTCCTCTTTCAGCCAGTAAAAACCCTCATTTTTAAAGGGCTTGCTTGATTGGATTAAGCCTGTCTGAGTAATCTCCACATCTAAAGGTCAACTATTTGGGATTTTAATTACATACACAAAAATCTCTTCACAGCAGTACCTAGATTAGTTTTTGACTGAGTAATCAGGGGATTTAATCTTGGAGGACTATCTTTAGAGTTTGCTTACCACAACAGTCTATAATGCACAAAACAGCCTCTCACAAGTAAGAATTATTTGTTCCCAAATGCCTATCCTGCTGAGATTGAGAAACCCTGGTGTAGGCATATATTTTTGTTCATGGTAAAACTATTTTCAGTTTATCTTTTTCATAAAATGCAGATTAACAGCCTGCAACACTTTAAGAAGCATATGCCACTAGGTTTCTGGTCATGAACCGGATTCCTCATTTTCCAAGACCTATTTGGTAACAAAGATCTTATGAATTCTTTCACATCTGCTGGTCCATCTATCCTTATGCATCTACTTCTCTAGTTTCACATCCATCAGTCTACTTAGTTTACACTCTTTTGTTATTTGACACAAATGATGTTTTATTTAAAAATATCTTGAGAAGGGAGAAATGTTAGCATTCTTTGCCATTGGCCAGATAATCAGAATGTCATCCCGTGTGTGACTGGAACACAAGTTCCCAATTACAGAGGCTTTTCCTTGGTCACTGGTATACTAATCATGTAGACCATTTGTGGTTCATGGTAGACACACAATGAATATTTGCTGAGTGAATGAGTTTTCTTCTCAAGAAAAATGTAGCAAAAGGAATCTTGACTTTTTATACAAATATCTAGAATTAAATGTGTCTGGGGCTTAGTTTCAGAACACTTTTATTATGAGATGTAAAAGGATGAAACATGTTTATGCACCTAGGGTTTAGAAGTGCCTTGATGGGTGTACAAAGATGTGTAGGCTCTTAGTCTTTCTTAAAATAAGATAATCCACCTGGGTTAAACTCCTACCCTAGTGAGAAATCTCATCTATGACACCTCTGATGGGTCTAGTTTGTGTTTGAGTCTTTTCAGATGGTATCACAGGAGTTGGACACTTGGGAAAAGAAATCTTTTAAGTTTTTTTGCTTGAATACTCCCTAAAAGAGTTTTGGAAAATCATAGCCCCTTTACACATTTTAATTTGACAGTTAAAACTTTTTAATCATCACTTATCATTGCAAAGAATGTAATTTCTTGCATATTCCATATCAAATATGTACATTAAATATATTTTGTCAAAAGATCAGTTTGATAGATTTAGTTCATTAAATTTGTATATGTCTTCCATACTATTTATCAAGAAAATGCACTTTAGACTTCTGTCCAAGATGGAGGCATAGGTAGACACACCGTACCTCCTCGCACAGCTGAAATAAGGACAAAAACAATTTAGAAACAAAAAACAACCAGTACTGACAGAAAATTGAACTGTATGGAAGTCCAACAACCAAGGAGTTAAAGTGGATGCATTCATCCAGACTGCTAGGAGGGACGGAGTCTGGTGACCAGGTGGAAAGGGTTGTGGCAGCAGTGGCTGGCAGGCCCAGGTGTGAGAGGCAGCAGCTGGCGGATCCAGCGAGGCAGCGGATTGTGGAGGGGCACAGGGCACAAGGCGGCTGGCAGACCAGGCAGTCCCACATTCATGTGCAGATAAACCAGGCAAAACTTGGGAGTGAGACAGATTGCACAACCCAGGGCTCCAGCATGGGGAAATAAAGCCTCAAAACACCTATTGAAAACACCTGTGGAGGTTGAGGTGCCGGAAGAAACTCCCAGCCTCACAGGAGAGTTTGTTGGAGAGACCCACAGGGTCTTAAAGTGTACACAAACCCACCCACATGGGAATCAGAACCAGAAGAGCCCAGTTTGCTTGGGGGAAGCGGAGGAAGTGACAGAAATCCAGCAGAGAGTGGAGCAAGCACCATTGTTCCCTCTAGGACACTTCCCCCACATACAGCATCACAACCAAGCAACTTGGTTGCCCCACCCAGGTGGACACCTAAGGCTCCACCCCTCACCATGTAACAGGTGTGCTGAGACAAAAAAAAATGGCCCAAATGAAAGAACAGATCAAAGCTCCAGAACAAATATAACTAAGCAACAAAGAGATAGCCAACCTATCAGATGCACAGTTCAAAACACTGGTAATCAGGATGGCACAGAGTTAGTTGAATTTGGTCGCAAATTAGCTGGAAAAATGAGGGCTATGCTAAGTGAAATAAAGCAAAATGTACAGGGAACCAATAGTGATGGGAAGGAAACTGGAACTCAAATCAATGGAGTGGACCAGAGGGAAAAAAGAAACATCCCATCAGAAAAAAATGAAGAAACAAGAATTCAAAAAAATGAAGAGAGGCTTAGGAAAGTCTAGGACGTCTTTAAAGGTTCCAACATCCAAATTATAGAAGTACCAGAAGGAGAAAAGGAAGAGCAACATGTGGGAAACTTATTTGAACAAATAATAAAGGAGAACGTCCCCATTCTGGCTAAGGAAATAGACTTCCAGGAAGTCCAGGAAGTTCTGAGAGTCCCAAAGAAGTTGGATGCAGGAAGGCATATCACACCAAGGCGTATCATAATTACATTACCCAAGATTAAAGATAAGGAGAGAATCTTAAAAGCAGCAAGACAAAAGGAGAGAGTTACCTACAAAGTAGTGCCCATAAGCCTGTCAGCTGATTTCTTAAAAGAGACTTTACAGGCAAGAAGGGGCTGGAAAGAAGTATTCCAAGTCAAGAAAGGCAAGGACCTACATCCAAGATTGCTCTATCCAGCAAAGCTTTCATTTAGAATGGAAGGGCAGATCAAGTGCTTCTCAGATAAGGTCAAGTTAAAGGAGTTCATCATCACCAAGCCCTTATTTTATGAAATGTTAAAGGGACTTATCTAAGGAAAAGAAGATCAAAACATGTATAGTAAAATGACAGCAAACTCACAATTATTAACAACCACACCTGAAACAAAAACAAAAGCAAACTAAGCAAACAACTAGAACAGGAGCAGAACCACAGAAATGGAGATCACATAGAGGGTTAGCAACAGGGGAGTGGGAGGAGGAGAGGGGGGAAAAGGTACAGAGAATAAGTAGCATAGATGGTAGGTAGAAAATAGACAGGGGGAGGGTAAGAATAGTATATAAAATGTAGAAGGCAAAGAACTTATATATACAACCCATGGACATGAACTAGAGGGGAGGAATATAGGTGGGAGGGGGTGTGCAGGGTGGAGGGAAGTGAAGGGGGGAAAATGGGACAACTGTAATAACATAATCAATAAAATATACTAAAAAAAGAAAATGCATTTTAAATTATCAATTAAAATAGGCAACTCAGGCTTACTTTCTGTGAAAAAATGTATGGATTAATTTTTCAATTTACTTAAACTAGAATACTGTATCCCTGTGGTGACCATCTTACTTCTAAATTCTAATTCTAAGATAACTTTTTATATATATATACATATATAAACATAGATAAATTGATAGATATAGATATTGATTAATTGACATAAAAGATGATATAGACATAGACATATGAACACAGAGCCTAAAATGAGTCTGACACTTGGATGAAATAAGGCACTGCCCCATCAATATTTCTTACAATCTTCTTTCTTTGCTGTCACCTCCTCAGGAGTTGTACATCCTCAAGGTATTCCTTTGTTTGGTTCTCCAATGATTTTTACAAGCTGAGTAAGGATAGTGAGACTGAGCATGGGTGAACATAGATTTTTCTTTTGTAAAGTAGGAACAGTGAAAGGAGAGGTGACATAGGGTAAGTTTTAACCTCAGATGCATGTTGAAAAAAAGGTACATATACAGATTGAAGATTTTAGAAATTACTCATTTTAAACTATACATGTCAATATATTCCTTGTGAAAAAAATCTTAATGTATTCCTAGGGATATCAGTGTCCACTATGAAGACGTCTGGTTTAGAAGATAACCTGCTACATAACTAGAAAACTTTTTCCAATATCGAATTGAAATACATTTACTACACTATATATGTTCCACTCCATTTCAGTTCTGTCTTGGGTACCTACAGTAGGGTAAATTCACCTTCTACTTTTGATGGCCCAAACATATGAAGATTCTATGATATGTATTCCCAACATCTTTCCATCTCTAGGATTAATATTCCCAGTTCCTTGAATTACTCATTATTTCCAGTCCCTTTATCCTGACACTTATATTCCCATAAATGATGCTCAAAATTATCAAAGTTTTCCTGAATTTTGAAGTCTAAGACAGTATAATTTTTCTATTGCCAGGATAAAATATTAATCTTAGTAATTTTAGAAGGTAAATAACAATCATTTACTGAATTCTTACTATATGCTCAGTGCTTAAAATAGTACTGCAAAGAAAATATTCATTTTTGTTGTCACTTTATAGATAAGAAGACTGAATTTAAAACAAAAACTAAATAACTTGAACAAGGCCAAGCATTTCATCCAGTACCTTGTTTGTTAATTATTTGCTGGCTGGGCCAGTAGCTGATTTAATGGCAACAAGACAACTTATGGAGCATACCTCTGCAGATTTGCAAAAAGGGGTCCAGAGCAACTGAAATGTGAATAGGCAAAACGTTAGGATCACCTGAATATCTGCTGGAAAAGTCCCTGTAAATGTAAGTTTCTGGCATGTATCGTGCTGTACTGTGGTCAAGAATGACCTGCCTTGGTGATCTGATGCAGTGAAGAACTTTCTAAACTGGACTTTGCTCAGCTCTAGGGAGTGTATAAAACATCTGGTAAACTGCTGCTGGGGATGAGAGGACCCCCTCGATGGGTTTTCCATTCCTCCTCCTCTGCTTGAACCAAAGAGTTCTGTATTTTAGTCTAGTGTTATTTGTTTCCACTTCCCCAATCAGAAGTAGATAGAGATAGAGATAAAATCAAAATAAAGGTAGAAATAAAGACTTGTGAGTGTGTGCATGAGAGAGAGAGACCACTAGTCTTTAAAAAATTACTAGTTTTGGAATTAGTTGCCTTGAGTTTGATCACAGTAATATAATTACTAGTAAGTAACTTGGGTGTGGGCTTTAGCTATTCTGAGCTTTAGTTTTCTCATCTGACATATAGCAAGTACTTAAAGATTTCTGTTGAGCAAAATAAGTGAATATATAAATAAAAAAATGATTTTGTATTTTGACAAAATATAACCTTGCAGGGTTATGTTGAGGGTTAATGCCAATATAAATAAAGTTTAGTATAACATGGAACATAGTAGGTATTTTGTAAATAATAATAATAATGGCAGCATTTATTGTTGTTGTTGTTGTTAACTCAATGAGTTTGTGGATTGTTGTACCAGGAACCCATGTGGCACTTCTCTCTAAGCTAGCTAGAGATTGTCATCAAACTTGAGAGCAAGCATTATAGGTTACTGAATATCTGGAATTTCCCTGAGTCTAGAGGGCCTTTCCCATCACAAGGGAAGAACCTGGGAATATCAGAGGCTTCTCGGTTCTTCAGTCTTAGAAATGTGGCTTGAGAAGTCTGGTGGCAAAAACAGAGACAATCTGTTGTCCAGAAGAGGCCTTGCCATTGTGCCAGATGTACCAAAATCATAAAGTAACTCAGTGGGGTCAATTCTTGCTGTCACTGCAATTTCTAGGGCTTGAATTGTATTACCTAGTGACATCCAAGTCTATGTATTTAGCACATTTATTCTCTGAGTAAGAATAAATTATTAACCTACAGCTTCTTTTTCTTGAAAGAGAAAAGAAAAAAAGTGTGCTGACATTAAGGCCTGAAAGGTGATGTCTTTAATCTCTCCAAAACATTTTCAGTTAAATACCACTGATTTGTGGATCACATTCATCTGCTATAGGCTGCAAGTTCTCTAGGACCAAGAAGTTGTGTAAAATTGTGCAGACACTTTTAGCACTCCTGGCATAATAAAGAGTTATTATTTATAACAAAAGAATAAGAATAATGGCAGGCTCATCACATGTACTAGAAGCCTGGTCTGCAAAAGGTATCCCATTACATAGATATTATCATCCCATTACAATGTATTATAAAGGCATGTAAGTTTCTCCATGAGAAAACCCAGTAACTCATTTCTCTAAGTCTAGAAAACAGACTAGTGAGAGTTAAGTCTTATTATGTAAAAGTTCTTTGCTTTACAAGACAGTTTTTTTTCTAAAGTGTCTCTTTAAATAGCCAGCTCCTTTTTTGAAGTATTCAGAATTGGATTTGCTTTACAAAATGTTTAGACTCAACTTCTTAGGAGCAAAGTGAGCATACAGAAATGGGGTATTATGTGTCAGGTGTCAATGGATAAGTCTCACCTAGTGATCACAGTAAAACAAGGCTCTCACCATTCCATCTCTGAGTCCATCAAAGCCAGAACATCCACATGGGGCAGGTGGCTTTTACAGGGCATTAGGTGCCCTCATTCCAGGCACGAAAGCTAAGCCAGCATTGGGGTCATTGTCTATCATTAACTGTGTGACTCTGGCAGCCAAGGGCATCGATTCATTCTCTGAGCAATCATGCATTATTCAGCATATACTGAACTCTTCACTTAAATAGGGATGCTTTTTAAAAAAAGATTGCAGTTATGAAGAAAAAACTGGTGACTTTCATTCAAATAAATGGGAACAGATTTTTTTTTTTTAGAAATAGTATATTTTTACTCCATATATAAGTCTTGGGCAAGGAGAGGAAAAGAAACAGTTGGACTAAGACTAGATATGAACACAGGGTGAGAAGAAGGGCCCCCCTGCCCGGATCACAGACACACAACCTTTCTTCTCCATGTCAACCTCTTTCTTGCAAAACCCTCTGCTTGCAAATACAAGTAGCTAGGTGGAGTCAGTCACTCCTGTCATCTCTCAGTTCTGATGCATAGCAGGAATAAAACATATTAGCAAATTAAGTATTGTGTGGTCACTGTGTTAGACTCAATCCTAGGAAGAACAAAGAGCAGGAGGGAAGAAGAAAGTGCACATTTAATAAAACACCTAAGTGCCTTCTAAGACCCTACAGCATGTTTATGTCTTTTTCCAAGCGGGCTTCTCCAATAGAAAAATGAGAATACTTCATTTTGCAGGTGGCTACTGTAACCAAAGACACTATTGATGTTTTCCCAAGGGTTCTAAACCAATATTTGATTAGTCTTTGTCCATATTCCTTCAGGATGATAAGATCTTTCAGGAAGTTCTAAGGTAATGGTTAATGGGACAGACAGCAAAGGCACAGAGCACTTTAACAGCATAGGCCAATGAAGGGATATTTCTGTAAGAGGTGCAATACTAAGAATTGTCATAGGACAGTTCACTTCTGCACTCTAAGTGATTTTTCTGTCTCCCTGCTGTGCAAGTCTCATGTGTGCTGTGTGTGCTCAAGAGTGTCTTGTCAGAATAGGAGGAGTGTTTCATGCACTGAGTAGGTCTTAGAACAGGAGATGTGTATATGAGGGAAGAGAGGAGAGACATGGGTCAAGTGGAAAGATAACTTGGAGACTCTGGTGGAAAGGAAAACAGTTAGTTTTGATTATTTGATGTTAAATACATGTTCAAGTTTGTGTTTGAGGTTCTGCCCTTCACAACTCTCTCATGTACCTGTTTCTGTTCAGAACCAGGCCAGCATCAGCGAGACTGGGGAGAGAGGTGAGTCTCAACAGCTGGGATTGAAAAATGTGTGGCCTGAGAGGAGATGGATCTATAGAGTGTAGAAATGAGTTCCTGGGACCAAGTGGAAAGTGTTGAGGGTGAGGAATCATACAGCCAGAGAACTGAAGCTGCAACCCTTCCTAGACATGGGAGTTCTGAAGGTGGGCTGCTCACAGGGTGGGAGTGGGGGCGCTGCTCGTAGCCCCTGGGCAGGGAACTGGGAACCTGTGTGGCAGAGGATTGCTCTGCCAGGACAAGACGTTGGGGTATGAGGGTGAGGTGGGGGCCTGGGGGGTGGCTTGGAGCCCTGCCGGTGGCAGCCTGACGTCACCGGCCTCTCTGGCAATAGGCTGCCAGCTCAGCTCTCCGAAGCGGCAGCGGTAGCGGCAGCAGCACGGCTTGGTCTCTGGCCCCTTTACTCCGTGCCTTCCGCAGCTGCCACTGCAGCCGCGCAGTGGGGCTCCCTCCCTACAGCCAACGGCAGCCCCAGGTAAGGGACACGGTGCGGCTAAAGGCTCGGGGCAGCCGGGCGGCAGGATGGCCAGGCGCGAGTCGGTAGGCTGACCCGGCGGCCTGCGCGGACACCCCTGACCACAGCTTCGGCCCCTGGTCCAGCCCGGCCCCGGCTCGAGGGCCGCCTCGCTGCACCGCAGTGCAACAGTTTGCAGTCGCCTCTTGAGGGCGGCAAGAAAAGCTCTGCCGCTCGCTGCGGGTCTACTTGGCGCTGGTCCCGCGGAAGAGTATCAGGACCCTCAAACTGGGTCTGGGGAGGCCAGAGAGAAGGTCGGTTCCCTAAACTTTGCAGACGGGAACCCTCCCCCTTTTATTTCCAGCCTCTCACCCCCAGAAAGAAGCAGGGTACTGTCAAGTGAGGGGGGGGGCACAGGGAGATGGGGAGAATGGGGCGTTTGCGAGATGTGCTTCAGCTGAGAGATGCTTCTGCTGGTCTTTTTTTTTTTTTTTTTTTGGTGGTGGTGGTGGTGGGGAGGTACTAGGAAAGAAGGCTGGAAAAAGGATAGAGCGCGATCCTGCACGTCAGCCGCGGCGGTGGCTAGAGGTGGAGTGGGATGTGGTGCCAGCGACCCGCTTTGGAAATGGGACCTAAGGGATCTGACGCCTTCTGGAAAGGGAGAGTCGGAAGGTGGAGGGAAAGGAAGAGAACTGCATACCCGGAGCCCGCTGAGCAACCGGGGGTGGGAGCTGGGAAGGGTGGGATCCAGGCTAAGACAACCACTGACAGGGCGCAGGAAAGAGCAGAGGCGGCGCTCTGGAAAGCAGGGACCGCGCTCTGGAAGGACTGTGTGTCTATTGTAATTAGAAAGTTGTGGAGGGCTCAGAGTCTGCCTCATCTGCTGAGTAATCCTCATCTCCGTGGTGCCGGCGCAGACCCCTTCCCAGACAGTGGCGCGAGCCCAAGCAGGCGGCTCCGGTGAGCGGCCAGGGGTAGGAGGGTTGGGGTCCTCTGGCTGCGGGGAAGACGGGCAGTGTCCGCCGAGGCTGTGTGCCCAGCGGGCTCCTTTGCAGTTGCGCGGATTCTTCCTGTCCTCCGCACTCCCCTGGGCAGCGACAGGGATCCTAACTAAGCCTGTTCTCTTTGCAGCCTGGTGCCTTGGCAAAGGAAAAGGGCGCTCGGACACGCGTTCCAAGCGGGTCCGGTGAGGATATCCTGGGTACCGCTCGCTTTCCCTGACGGCTTGCTTGCCCGCAGTGGCTCCCTCAGTCCTTCACTCGTGCGCATACACTCCCACACCAGGGAGCAGTTTTGGGTGGCGTGGGCTCCGTCCTCTTCTTGGCGGGTAGGAACGGTGTGACCAAGAGAGGAAGTCTGGTGGGCCCGGCCCCTCCCAGCCCAGCGCCGATGAGTGCCAGGGCGCCCAAGGAGCTGAGGCTGGCGCTGCCGCCGTGTCTCCTCAACCGGACCTTTGCTTCCCCCAACGCCAGCGGCAGTGCGAGTGCCCAAGGCCCGGGCGCAGGCGGCGGCACCTGCATTACGCAGGTGGGACAGCAGATCTTCCAGTCCTTCTCCTCCACGCTGGTGCTGATTGTCCTGGTCACCCTCATCTTCTGCCTCATCGTGCTGTCCCTCTCCACCTTCCACATCCACAAGCGTAGGATGAAGAAGCGGAAGATGCAGAGGGCTCAGGAGGAATACGAGAGGGATCACTGCAGCGGCAACCGTGGCGGCAGGGGCCTGTCCCCGGCCGGTGGCCAGGCCCCAACCCACATAAAAGAAACCCGGCTGGAGAGGCAACCCCAGGACTCCATTTTCTGCGACCCCTCCAAAGTGTCCTCCTCCTCTTTGTCCCCTGGCCTCCCGAGCCAGGATCCCTATGCTCCTCCACCTCCACCACCGGCCCCCAGTCCGCAAGGAGGACACGCAGCCTCTTCTTGTTTGGACACACCTGGCGAGGGCCTTTTGCAAACGGTGGTACTGTCCTGATTGTCTAGCTCTTCACCTCTCCCCCTTTTTTTTTGTTTCCAGCACCTTTGCCATCCTCGCTTTCCCCCCTGTCCTTCCTCTTTCACTTTCCTCTGGCCTCTCTTTCCTCTTCCTTCTTTCCTTCCTTCTCTGTTCTCCCCTTACTGTTTCTCCTCCGCCGAGGCACTGTGCGGTATTTGTAAATATTGGTCAAGGAAAGTCTCGGAAGAAGAAATAACGCTGATAATAATACTTTATTATTAATATTTATAGTAATTATATTACTAATAACAATCCAAGCGCATGACAAATCACATAATTTCTCATTGTCAGTGAAGGATGCGTCCTTCCTCTCTACCCTGCACCCCCCACAATAAGGAGGAGAAACCGCATAAGCTCCCAAATACTATAGAACAGGCATTGACCCTAGAGCAAAGAGAGTGGAGGGGGCCCGGTGTCTTGTACATAGCTGTCAGGTTAAGGTTCCGTTACCTTCCTTCCCCTCCACCCCTCAGGCTTTCACTTTCCCTCCAGCTTCCCTCCTTTCCCCATTCCTACCCTCAGCCAGGCTCAGGCAATAGCATATTATAAAGAAAATGTCTACATTAAGCACCAGGACTACCAGAGGCCACAGAGACTGTCCCAGAAAAACGTTTATGACAGGTACCGCTCTCCAGTCATTCCTCTTGTCACCACGTAGTTAACCATTCCCTTTTCCAGGACTAGGTATTTTAATTTACTTTTAGATATGTCCCTCACTAGCCCATCATAAATACATTAAAAATGCTTAAATTAGTATAAAATTAGCTACTGCGTTAGCTCCTTGCCCCGCCCCGTCCTGTACACCTTTGACGTGGCTGTTCAGCCAGTTCTGGTGTTGACATGGCTTCACTGAAATGGTTACTTTCCTTGGTTGTGCGGGTAAAGGAGGGGCTTTTTGGAAAGTGTCTATTCTAGTTTTTTTGTTAGTTTCTTTTTCTACAATCAGATTTGTGTACACTATCAGTTTTCTTAATATTAGGTATTGCATAAGTTACTTTTTTGTTAAAAAAAAAAGTATTAGGTAATGCCCAGTACTGAAAATGCAGTATATAACCAAATCAGAATGTTTAATTTTTAGAAGAAGTGCACCTTTGTTATATATTTATTATATTGGTACCAAATACAGAAGCAAACTATAGTTGTGTTCGAAGTCCTCCAAATTGTATATTCTTGTTCTTAATTTCCAGCTGTTGGTATAATGGTTATCACTGGGTGAGAAATTCAGTGGGGTAGGCCTGGCTTCTGCTGTTTCCAGAAGTGTGCTTTTGTATCTTACTCTGTAGTAGACTGTTATAAAAGTTAACACATATGTTTTCTTTTTTTCTTTTTGTGAATAACAGAATCAACCACAATAGAAAAACAAACAAATAATGGATGTGCAGGAATGCCATCTATTAAACATGGTTAATATTTAAACAGTGCCTGTAGTCCTCCCTGCATGCAATTACCACCTGGAGGCAGTAGTGTGCTTGTTTGCTTGCACTGTATGTGTTTGGAGGTGAGACTGGTGGGGATGTTGGGCAATTTGAGTGACAGGACATGCAAATTTAAAGGCAAGTTATACCCAGTAATACTTGTAGGATAAGAATATTTCCAACTTGTTTACTTAGAATCTGTGCTTGCATCTGAGATGAGGCAAAGAAAGGGTTCCCTTTCTCTTTATGAGTCTGGCTTACCCAACTTCAGTGAATACATGAAGAAAGATTGAATAAAAAGAAAGATTGAATAGAAAGATTGAGAAGAAGATCAATTTCTTTTGTTCTCTCTTCTAATGCCAGACAAGGTTATTTATGCTAGAAATGGAGTCCACCTATGGTTATTTACCACTTTGTTTCCCCTGGACTGATGGTAATGGGAACCAGAAGCATATTACAATCTTAATTATACGCAGTGGAATCTTTTTTGGAAACAAATTCTTGACAGCTATTCAAACTTTTGGAAAATGCATGGATGAGAATGTTCAACAAAAAGCTCAACTAAAAGAGCCCTTACAAACCTGCAAAGACTAAGGCAACAGTGTTGCCAAATACATCCCTCTCCCAAGTAACTAGTAGTTTTCGATTCTTTGTCTTGGTTCCAGGCATATGTGCTTTTTCCCAGAGAAAATATTACCTCTGAGGTTTTAGGTCATCTATTAAATTACCCAAGCTCAGTCTGCACCTTTTATAAAAAATAATTTAATAAACTTAATTTTAATCATTCATTAGATATTCACTTAGGTCCCTTCCTGAAGCACAGAAGATTGTCATTTAAGCATGCCATCTTGTAATATTACGAAGACCAGGTATAATCTTTGGATACAATATATTAAACAATGAACCAGATTCTTTCCAGTGCCTTAGTCACTTCCTAGTAATAGGTAAAAGAGTGCATTAACTCCCTCAGGCCACTAGGGAATCCTTTAGTGCATCAGAGTTATACATTGTACATCAGAATGACTAAGGCACTGTGAAGAAGAAAGTTCATTAATTTTTGTAGCTCACCCTCATCTGGCTGTAGCTCTTTATATCTTATTATAGAATGACTTTTGGACTTGAAATTTGAATAGAATCAGGGACTCAGAAGGGAGCTTCTTCATTTCCAAAGAGCTACATTAACTGCATAAATATTACTTTCTTTCCTTATTTGGTGCACTCCTTACAGCGAATAATTTCCCATTTTATTAAAGCAATAAGATGTTCTGTTGTGAGCAATGCTGGATGATGATTCCATTTCCTTGGTGCTGAAGCCACTCATACATTCTTGCCTTATGTATCATAGTGCATTCAAGGCATGCAATAAGAATAATCCCCCTCCAAGGAGCAACCTGTACACTCTAGGGGTATTTATGAAATTGTCTTATGTAATCTTTGCCCTAAAGGAATAGAGAAAACAGAAGAAATAAGCATTATATTTATTGGTTTAAAAATATTCAGTACTTCTAAACATGGGCACATATCCATAAGTTTTATTGTGCACTTTTAAATATATGTGACTTTCTCCATTAATCGACTATGGTTTAATATTTTTAATACTGCTTGTGTAAAGATAATGTGGTTTGTGAGTCAAATTTCATGCTGAGTTTAATATACTCAGAGCCCTAAGCTTCCGGTGTCATCACTTGAGACTCTTTATGAGATAGAGAATTACCCAAAATTCTAGTAATGCCATCCCATCAAATTATTGAAAGAAGCACCTATCCAAGCAGTTTGCACAGACTCTGTTTAAAGCATTGCTTCTTATAGATCCCCATTGATAGTCTAAGGAGTTTGGGATGTTACTAACAGGGAGTTTTGGATTTCATGTATATGAAACAAATGACAATCTAGAAAAAGCTAAATTTATTTTAAAGATTTTATTCACTGATGTCCCGTCAAACTAATTGCTTCAAATCCCTATAGCTATAGCTCAACTTCTGCACTTGCTATTCAGTATTAATAAGGTGGCATGCTTGATTCTTATTATTTTTAAAAATGAGAAAATTGGAGAGAGAATACAATTATGTCAACTGTATGGGACGCTGAATCTTAAAGATGTAGATGGATATAATCTTCTTTAGAATTTATATACACTCATAGATATGTATTTATATATACATACATTTTGTACAAATTTACAATAGACTTTTTGTATTCTCTTTTCTGCCATTACAAGAATGAGATGGAAACCAAATAGTTGTTCCATCCTCTTTTCCAGAGAGGATCCTGAGAAGTCAGGTATATGCATGTACTTTTTTCTTTGGGGTCAAATCTGAATGACTTTTCTCTTTATTTAATGAAAGGGGAGAGTCCTGGTTGGCTCGGGAATTGGTAATTAGATAAGCTTTCTTTCATAGGTAGTGACTCAAATGTAGCAATGATAATGAATTTATGGCCATATCTATTGGTCTAAATATCTAGATGGAAAGCAAAAATACCTAGAAGAGGTTTAGGACACCTAGACCACAAACCTGGATTGTTGCTCATTTTTAAAATTCTCAGTCTATATGTTGTGTGGAAATAAAACATATCTGCATAGCTAAAGGTAAAGTCAAAATATGGCCATTATATGTTTAGTTTGATAAATAGTTTCTGAAAAATATGGATAAATTAGTTTTAAAAACTTTGGCTTCTGACTTTTCCATTGAATTAATTAGATAATGTATAAAATTCCATTTTTTTCCATTGTGCAGACTTATGCTTTAAATTAATTTCTGTGGGTGACAGTTGAACTGTTGCTAGCTGATATTATGTGAAAGTTGTAGGCTGAATTAGAATGAGAAACTTTAATCTAATATGGTCAGGTTCCTCAGGTCCACTCCCAGATGAACCTGAACTTTGAATATGAATCTGAAAAGCCACTTATCTGGGCCGTCCTTTGTGGGAACTAATGATTGTAGCTTGTAGATATTTGGTTCACATGAAAAAGAACTGACCTATCTATAGAGAGGTATTTAATCATTGGATTGAATAATGATTTATTTTGATTCTAATTTGGTTTTTGATTTATTTGGTAACATTTGAGAAACAACTTTGATGGCTTGACATCAATACTTACTAATGTCACCAACCTAATAATACAATTGGTGCCATTTAGGAATGCTTAGTTAAGGATAAGAATTAAATTAACTTTAATCGGGGGCATGTCTTATCAAGGTGATCCTATCCGAGGCAGGGATTTGTGATTTCATTGAGTTGCTTTTATAGAGAGGTTAACAATAATGATGACAACAAGAACAACAACAGAAAAACTGATTTTTGAACTCAAATATATCTAAGAAGCGTAATAAAACAGATATTAGAATTCATGAAAATTTTGTTTTGCTTTTCTATCAATAAAAATTTTCTTGTTAAATGGCTCTTTGGACACTATTTCCTTATTAATTTAATGTACAATATGGCAGGATTACAAAAGTACTCATCATATTGCCCTAGGATACTCAAAGAAATTAGTTTTTTAAAAAAATTCTCTCACTCATCTGACCTTCCTCACAAACTACCTGCATCTGAGAAATGGGAAGTGTATAAATTTTAGAATAACTGAATAAACTGAGTGCAGTAGAATGATTTAGCAATCCTTTCAGGCAGATGCTCAAGCTCTTTAGGTCACACACTTGGTCTCTCCAATTCCCTCTTTCCCGACCTGTACTTCTTTAACATAACCAGGTATATAGGGGAAGTATATCGTTGGCATGCTTTTGTTGCAGTTAGGGGAGGAAGGGAACCTCAGATTCATAAATATTTCTGCTGAAAAGCAGCTGATTGGGACTGCTTTATAGTCTGAGGCACCATTGCTCTATCCAGCTTTCATGCTAACATTCACCACTGCACTCTTAGACCCTGGACATTTGTCCTTGTATCAAAGTCATCATCCACAGAAATCTATACATCCTTCCCCCTGCCATCTCTAGGTCTAGCATTGCTTTCACAATCTATCCCCTTTTCATAGGAACTTCTGTGTACCCTACATACCATGGACCTACTCTTCCAAGGCATGGGTTCTAGCTCAGGATCATTCATCTATTTACTTCCCATTGCTGCTTCAGTTCTTCTAGTCTTACTCCATGTCAGATAGTGCCATGAAGAACTTCTTCTGAGGACTTGTAGCCCCATTTTAATACATTCCAGGGGAGGGGTTGTCATTTGGCCCTAATCCTTGGGCATATTCAAAGCTATTTAGATGTGTATGAAGTACCACCCTCTTCTTCTGGACTCATTATTCTGTGTAGAGAAGAGAATAATGAACGCCTTAACAGATGCCTACCTCATTTTTCTTTTGTCTTATTTTTTTAATCAAAATTGCTCCAGACTGCAAGAATCTTATTGCCCCCTTTTTTCTCTTATTGCCTCCCTTTTTTTCTACCCGAGAGTCCTCTTACTATATAGCTATTATTCTACTTCTGCAATGGACTTTGTCCCCTCCTTTCTAACTTCAACCTGTCCAACTAATAGCAGTTGGACAGGTTGTAGGAGATAGACTAGAGATAAGTTTATTCACAAGGAATCTTAAGTTTGGATATATTTGAAACATGTTATACTACCATAGTAAAGTTTTCCTTTTCTGCAAAGGACATGTACTCATGATTCCTACCCTCTCTTTTTCTAAGAAGCTGAATGCTTGATCATTATTCTACATTTGTTTTTCCCTTAACTTACACCTAATATCTCCAAGTTTGGCTACAAAATCTGGATACTGATGGAATCTTTTAATTTATATCACAGTTTGGTGTCCGAGAAGGTACAGTCTCTTCACAATACTGGCCTGTTGCTTCACCCTACCCCCGACCCTCTAGTCTGATTGTGTGTTGAAAATGTTTCCTTGAGCTGTGGTAAACCTCTAGTGAATGTTGAATACTGCAGTGGAGATGAAGTTAGCTATCTAAATCTAAAGGCAGCAGGAATTATGGATTAGTGCCATAACCCAGTCTCTAACCATGGTCTTCTTTACTCCCAGGAGGTAAATATTCTCTAAACTCACGCGTTTGACTCAAGAGAGAAAAGGATGTTAACTTAGCGAGCTCTCACAGACTGACAATGATCTACTCTGACTCTTTGGGTCTCCCTGGATGGACTTAATTAATGAAATACTGGGTAGGTGTTCTCTTTCAGATTAGTTGTTAAAGTCCAATTTCTCCTTTCACAAATACCATCTCCAAATATGTCTCAATCTTGAATCAATGCTGATAGTTTTAGGCCTCCCTCTGAAAAGTTGAATCTATTTTTCAAAACTTTTCAGACCAAGAATGGGTTCTAGTGATGTTTTCCCAACCCTTCTTTTCTACCTTTTGCTCCCCATCTTCTATCTCTATCTGCAAATCACCTCTGAGACATGGTTGTGACTCAAGATTTTTAATTTTAGCCTAGAGGTTTTTATTCATTCTATGGTACAAACATTTGCTACACACAGATTCTCAAAAGTTCTGGGAAATACCCTCAAATGCACTAAGATGGCAAAAATACTCACCATTCACATACAAATATTTGAAGAAAATGTGGCTTCTCAATTTTTCTATAATTCATCTTTTCTCACACGGGTAGCCCTTTTAAGAAAATTCAAACACAAGTTTTCCATCTTTCCTCTGTTCCTTTCCAAGGTGGTATCTGGGTATGACTTATATTCCCTCATGGTAGCACAAACGGAAGGTTCCTCAGTGTTAAAGAAATTCTTCCTAATTTAGGCTGCAGAGTGGCTAGTTATGGTCTGCCTCCTCGGAAGAAGGTTCCAGCTAGTAACCACCAGTGAAGCCTACAATCTTTTTTTTAAATTTTTTTTATTTTAGTTTATTCAGTACAGTTTCTATCCTTTATTCCCATTCCAACCTGCCCACCCATTCCTCCCCTCCCTCCTCCCCTTGCCAACCCCCCTAGCTTTGTCCATGTGTCCTCTATATTTGTTCCTACAAACCCTTCCCTTCTCCCCTGAAATTCCCTCCCCTCTCCCCTCTGGTCACTAACTACCTGTCCTCTATTACAGTGTCTTTTGTTATATTTTACTTGTTTCTTTGTTTTGTTGTTTAGGTTCCTGTTAAAGGCGAGATCATATGGCATTTGTTTTTCACTGCCTGGCTTATTTTGCTTAGCATAATGCTTTCCAGCTCCATCCATGCTGTTGCAAAGGGTATGAGCTCCTTCTTTCTTTCAGCTGCATAGAATTCCATTGTGTAAATGTACCGTAGTTTTTTGATCCATTCATTTACTGATGGGCATCTAGGTTGTTTCCAGCACTTAGCTATTGTAAATTGTACTTCTATGGACATTGGGGTGCATAGGTTCTTTTGGATTGGTGTTTCAGGATTCTTAGGATATAGTCCCAGCAGTGGAATTGCTGGATCA
>CM052543.1:69170147-69186633 GCA_028533065.1 Trachops cirrhosus
CTGCAGTAAAGTCTCCCCTCATACTGCCAGGGAGATTTTCCAAAGCCCCTGCTACTCTCCAAATCTGCAGGCTCTTTGGTCCTATCAGAATACTTATCACAGGACCTCTTTATTGCTGTTTGTCCCTGAATCAAGGGTTTAGGGGAGCAAAAACTTTGGAATTTGCCTTCCTGAATCAATATGTGATTCTTTTCTTTGTCCCCCTTCCAAATTACCCAGGACTGGAAAGGATAGGCCTTTCTATATGGTTCCTCAAGGCCTTCATTTGGTAAAACCACACAGAAAGGGGTAGATGTTGGACTTTTTGCCATATCCTACTCCTTCACTCTAACCTTACATCTAAGTCTTAAAATGAAGGATAGAGTGTGAAAAAGTGATTGACTTACTGATAAACATTGGGAAGTGCTTCAGAAATATTTTATTAGTTACACTTGTTTACACATAAGTGGTTATTTCAAGTTGAATGGCAGGAATTCAGTGACATTAGAAAGACCATCTCCCCCCTCTACTTGTCATTGTGTAAAGTCCCAGCGAAGCTCTTAGCTAACTTAAGAGCTTGGCTCCAGTGGCTTATGTAGGGCCCTGTCAAGTACACTTGAGAGAGATCATAGGTGTCACCAGTATTTTGTGCCTCGGTGTGGATCAGTCTTCTAGAGATCCTGTGATAGAAAGGATAGGAGGAAATGTAGGGTCCCTAAGTTCCAAAGGGCAGATATTATCAGAAGGATAAGGAATGAGAGGCTATAAGACACACTTCTTTAGCTTTGCCCTGTGGGTTAGATCCCCTCCCCCTGTCACAGTGTATCCTATAGGGACATGCACAAAGTATGGTGAGAATGTGACCATGATGTGGCAGAATTATTTGCAGGGTCCACTGAGCTAGTTCTGTTTGTAGATTCACAAGCTCATAGGTAACTTCATTCATTTGCTCAAGTTACATGGCTCTGTTTCTCAGAGTTGCCTGCAGTCCCTAATGTTTGGCCACATTCCCATAGCTAATCCTGGATTGGCTGCTGACTAGGTGACATTGACTGATTTTATTTTAAGATTGGGTTGATGAGATGATCCCTTTGAATCTTATGCCTCTAACATTTGAGAGTTTATTCAGTCAACAGTTATTCATTTGAGAGTCAACTATATGTCAGCCATCATTTTAGATGCCAGAAATACAGCAATAAACTATATATATATATATATATATATATATATATATATATATATATATATGCAATATATTCTGCCCTCATGGGAATTTAGTTTTAGTGGAAGAAAGACAAAAAACAAAACACATAAGTTAATTAAGGAGTATGTTATAAAAATAAAAGTGCTATAAAGACAATAAAGCAAAGAAAGCAAATAAGGAGTGTTCCAGGAGAAGTGTTGGACTTTTAAAAAGGTGGTCAGAAAAGGACTCATTGAGAAAATAATATTTGAGCAAAAACTTGAAAAAGCCATACAATATATCATTTAATTGATTAAAAATTGTTTGATCAGAAGGGGTTGTTAAACTGTTTTCACCCAAGCCCCTAATTTTGTAAATGTGCAAATAGAGACATTTTTTATTGTTGTTCAATACAACAATTGTCCCAATTTTTCCTCCATTGCTCTACCCTGTGGAAAGAAGACAATATACTGATGTGTACTGAACAACGAATGTGTCAAGCACTGACTCTCCAAGTAGGGAAGAGGGCTCAAAATCTACCCTTAACTTTAACCTTGAGGAGCCTATAGTCTAATTAACAAATATATTTCAGTTCTGTTCTAGTGTGCTAATAATTATATTTAAAAAGTACTTTGGGAGCACAAAATTAGTAATAACTAAGTGTGTAAGGGAAGGTTAGGAATGATTTCCTAAAGGAGATAGTACTTTAGTTGGGTTCTGAAGGATGAGTAGGAGTTTACCAAAATAAGAAAAAGCATTTTAAGCAGAAAGAAAAGCAGGTCCAAAGGCATAGATAAATAATAAGTCAAGCTGAATGAATGTGAACTGATTGTTGTATAATCTTTCATATTCAGAAAAGGACCCATAGGATTCCACTTATATGTAGACAGAGAAATCTGGGGCTGACAGCACAATTTCAAAATGAGGTTAAGAGAAGCCTAGTCTCTGTCCCTTTGGACTAGGAAGCACTTTGCTGTCCCTGTTTCTTTGAGTTCTGGAAGCCATTCTAGCAAATCAGTCAAACCCAAGGAAGGGATCAAGGGACCCTCTGATTTATAACCCATAGGTCAGGAGAACAGGTAACAGCCTGGACTTCTAACTGATATCTAAAGTAGGGGTGGTGACATCTGGTGTGACTGACTGAATGAAATATTACCAGTTATGCATATTTGGGGAATGTTTTGATGTTCAGACTTAAAAGAAGCCTGGAAAGAGAAGTAAGCCAGAACATTAGGGGCCCTTCAAAAGTAGCTTTGGAGAATATGCCTTTTGTGTCAGTGGGGAGTCAGTGAGGAATTTTGAATATAGAGCAGAGTTATAGATTTGGAGTTTTTAAAAGATTACTCTGGCAGCATCAGTACGTAGAATAGATGGTTGTAGAATTGGATGTAGAGATAGCAGATAGAAAGCAACTGCAATAATCCTGCAATAAATGATGAGGGTTTAAACCAGTGGGGATGGGGATGAAAAATAAGGGCATGTTAGGTTATGGAATTGATGGAGTTGGTGATTGCAAATAGAGAAGGTAGAGGAAGGAGAGTAGATTTAGGCTTTCTATTTTGCAGATTAGGGCAATCCAGGCCTGGATGCTGCATAGCTATCATGGCCTGGAGACAAAGTTAATCATTAATAAGAGGGCATTCCAAAGGAGGTCTGGACTTTGCTGGCACAGTCTGAATGTGCTGGGGCCAGGCCATGCTTAGCCTGTGGTGAAGCCTAGATCTATGGAGGAGCCTGCAATTTAGCATTTGAGCTTTAAGAAATAGTACTGTCACTCTCATGTAATTTCTGGATGACTACTCATCGTCTGTCAAGTTGGAGGAGTTCTCCATATGTCTGGAAATATGTGTGGTCTGACATTAGCCTCTAGGCCATTTTTTTGTGATTCTAAGACATGCCTGAAGAGAATTATGAAGTTATATGGGATCTACTATAAAACCCTATTTGATTCTCTTGGAATAGAGAAATAATCAGATAGACACCATTGACAGTAATAAGAATTGATATACTGCTGAGTAGAAATCCCAGGGTATTGGTGAATTTGTTGACAAACCAATACAATTGGGATGAATAGGAAAAGACTTGAATTCAAATCTTGGCTCTGTCATTTGGTAGCCATGAGATCTTGGAAAAAGTCCCTTAACTTTATATGCTTCAGTTTTATGAATTTTTCTTGTGTGGATTAAATGAAAAAAATATATGCAAAATTCTACCAATAATGGGCAATGAGTGTATGATAGCTCCTATTTTTCCTTCCTTTATGTGGACTGGGTGGCAGAGGGACAGGGTAGTTTTCTGGTAGATGATTAGTAGCACACTCATATTCTTTCTGTCTTAAAGTCACATTCCAGTCTCTAGGAAAGTACCTAGCACATAGTAGTTATTCAATAAAAATATGAATAAATTAGTTTAAATTCCATGAACACATGCCAGATGAAGTGGTGTGATACTGCTATAGGAGTCTAGCTAGATCATACCAGCAGCAGAAAAACAAAAATCAACAGGACATATGTGATAGTCACCAATTTTATATGACTTCCAGATTGCAATAACAGTAGCATCATTGGACTCTCTGGCATTTTCTGATAACTTATGTCTTCAAAGAATGCATTGCAGATGCAGTGTTCTCCCACCACACATCTTTACTCCATTCTTGTCTGCATAACTCAGCAAAGGATCAGAGCCTTAACACCTCTCATAGCTGGTATAGGAACAGTGAATCGCCATAGGAGCTGAGGCCTAATAAACATTTGTTGAAGGAAAAGAAACTGGTAAGCAACAGTCACCTGAAGAAGGTAAGACCCAGTCCTTTCAAAGAGATTAAGACTCACTTAGGGAGACAAGATTTCCAGAATAAAATAAGACAGACAAAACAAGTTGAAGTGGCAATTACAGATTAATAATAAGTCAAGTTGAATGAATGTGAACTGATCATTGTATAATCTTTCATATTCAGAAAAGGACCCATAGGATTCCACTTATATGTAGACAGAGAAATCTGGGTCTGACAGCACAATTTCAAATTGAGGTTGAGGCCTATTCTCTGTCCCTTTGGACTAGGAAGCACATTGCTGTCCCTGTACAGCTATTATAAATACTATAGGCCTTTGGAAGAATTACCACACCCCATTGTTCCTCTTTTTGATCCTTCCACTACTTCAGAATACTCTTGTGCTCTCCAAACTGCTCCAAGTCCTATTTGAAGATTGGTCTTCCTTTCATTGGGTTGCTGGACCCAATTCTGATATGTGGAGGACATGTTTCCCATACCACCAATAGTATGGTACATACAGAGGCACAACACTTGGATACCAGCTGGGTATCCTATAATTCAAGTCAGTTCTGACCCTGTCTACTAGGGATAGCATCAGATTCCACTGGTAAAGGGCTCAGTCACACCAGACTGTCCCCACCCCTACTTCAGGTATCAGTCAGAAGTACAGTTTGTGCTCTGGACCCACGGGTTATTAATCAGAAGGTCCCTTGACCCCCTCCTTGGGTTTGATTGATTTGCTGGAATGGCTTGCAGAACCCAAAGAAACATTTTACTTATTAGAGTACTGGTTTATTATAAAAGGGTATAACTCAAAAACAGCCATATGGAAGAGAGGCATAGGGCAAGGTATGGGGAAAGGGTGTGGAGCTTCCATGCCCTCTCAGTGCACTCCACTTTCCCCAGGTCTTCACATGTTCACCACCCAAAAGCAATCTGAACCCTGTTCTCTTGTTTTTTGTTTTTTGTTTTTTTTTGTGGAGGCTTTATTACATAGACATGATTGATAAAATCATTAACCATTGCTTATTGAACTCCATCTCCATCCCCCACCCCTCCTTAGGTACCACCTCATTAGCATAACAAAATGCAACTACATCACTCTCAATCCTTAGGAAATTGGAAGGTTTTTTAGAACTATGACCAGGAAAGTAGGACTATTTAGACCACTGTCTCCCTGAAAATTCATAATGAATATATGTTCCTCTCATAATATTAATAGTGACCTACACTTTTGTCATACTGGCATGTATATTTGGTATGAATCACCAAAAATTATTATTAATGATTTAAGATAACATTCTTATTTCACAGAAGCCTGTGATGCCTTAGGTAGGAGGGGATATTTCAGGAAAGAACTTTAAATTCAAGAGGGTTGATCTTGGTATCCTTATCCTACCAAAGGGGTAGCCACCTACTCAGATCTGCCTTAAAAGCAGGCAAGATCCAGGACAGATTAAAACCTATAGAGGCAGCAGGCCTTGAAAAAAGTGCATCTTCTCAATCTATCCCCATATTGTGGTTTACTAGAAAAATAATATAAAACAGTAAAGTAAATAAAGAAGTCCATGAATAAATTTGTGTTTTTTCCCCATGGCAACTATTTTAATGCTTTGTTAAAATAACTGCTTTTATTTTTTCATGTTCAATCTGCCTGATAGAAAATCTAGCCAGCACCAAACAGACTCTAATGGAGTGACTTGGCAGCTTAGTGTGACCCTCCACAAAAATTAACATCTTGGATCATGACTGAGGGGCTGTCTGTGGGTTCATAAACAAACCCTTTAAACCTTCTGGGGTTGGTCCACAAAGAATAGACACTGGATTCACACTGACATGGTTTATCCTATACAGGGAGGAATCACTGGGGACAAAGTTTTTGGTCATGTTTGGTTGACACTGATCTCTATACCCTCCCTAAGGTTTGAGAGTCACCTTGGCTAGGTAGAACATAAAAGCGTGTTCACTCCTGCAGCCTCTAATCAGTAGGCTCTTTGGCTGTCCGGATGCCAGAACTTCCTCAGGAACTGGTCCAAGGCCATCAGTCATCACTGACTTTGGCTCCCTCTGAGTCACTCCTTCTGTGGACCTATTGTGAAGTCTGTCCAGCCTTCATTCCCTTTCCTGGAATGCAGAAGGAAAATAAAACATCAGGGCAAAATCTCCAGAAAGACCCTTTTTCAACCCAACAGAACATCATTAAACTTGTTCATTTTTCTTGTAGAAATGCATCAATATCATGTAAACAAAGACAATTTAGCACTGCTTATGAACTATTCTACATAGATGCAAAGAAGGTGACTTGTTTACACCTGCTTTGTATTTAAACAAGATATCTCAGTTAACCATAAAGGTAAACTTTCAGGGACTGCTAGTCCCATTTTATAAGTGAAAAACAGAGGCTTAGAGAGATTAATTTTCCCATTACAACTAAGGTAATAATTTATCAAGTCTGGATTTGAAAATAAGGTTTGCCTAACTCCAAAGCCTCTGATCTTTTTTCTTCCATGCCACTAGAACAAAATATTATTCCTGTGACTTTTTCATAATAATTTCAAATAATTAAATTATTTCCATGAGACTGTCTAAGCATTCCATGAAGCTCACTTCAATAACAAAGGGATTTAGCAAACCAAAAATATATACAACCTGCTTAGAAAACTCCTTAAAATGCAGTACAAGGACCCATTTATATCAGAATCTGAAGGGTAGGTGTAGAGAGGGCAGAGTATTGTTAAACCTTTTAAATCTATATGTGACCTGAGTCCTCCCAGTAGTTACAGGATCTGAATTTCTAGAGACAAGTTTTAGGAAATCTTTAGCAGAATCCCCAAGTGATGTTAATGTACACTAAACACCATTCTAGAGGGATGCCTGATGAGGAGGAATGAGGATATTGAGGGAAATCTAATTTCTGTGCATTTTATCAAAAACTCAAATGGGAAACAGTAATTGCTCAGGATTCTGTGGAGGACATATGCTTGTCATACTGGTGGAACAGTAACACTATTATTTTCCCGTGTACTAACACATAGCATTGCATCCAAGAGAATGACTCAGGTTTTTGAGCACTGTTCCTTTTATTGCCATGAAAGAGACAGAAGAACCTCATGTTTCTCAAACCCTGCTATAAGAATAAATAAATTTGGCAAGTCTCTCCTTCCAAAAACAAGTAATAGAATTATGCTGATTGAGCTGGCAAGTCATTGCATCTGAAACACACCCAAAAGCCATGGCCACCCATCAAATTGTATAAAACAGAGCTGTGGCCCAGATGCAGTACCCAGCAGCTCCAAATGCAGTGAAATAAAATACTACCAGTGTAGCTATGGGTATATTGGCATCACTGGTGAAAATAATCAGTTACTCTTTTAAGACTGAAGAAGGTCATATATTATTTAAAAAGTACTAATACTATACTATTCTATACTAATACTGTACTATTTCCAAGGAGTCAGATACAGAGTAAAGATACTTAAATTATATCTACGTGAAGGGCAGAATGAAGGAAGGGACTTCTATGCAAAAAGTGGGACCATAGTTGTAAAATGTTTGGAATAGAGATTTGACCTGTTCATTAAAAAAATGCTATAAAAGGAATGATTGGGAAGGTTTCACTATCATTTATTCATTAATAATGAACTGCTTAAATGATGCTAAAAGTTTGACTTTTATTATGTTATTCATTCTTCACAAAGCTCTGTGAAGTGGAAAAATCACCTATAATTACTGATCAGGAAACCAGGATTTAGAGGTGAGTGACTTGCCTGAGGCCACATGGTGACTTGCATAGCATGTTTGATCTTGGAACTCTGTGCTCCTCTATTCTGGAAGATTCACTCTATTCCTTTGTTGTCTCTTCATTTCCAGCCAGGTTCTTTGCTGACAGCAGGCTATGACTGGTCCAAAATGAGAATTTTTCATCTGTGGCTGCCTGACTCTAACCAACATCTCTTGCCATTTTGAAAATGGCATATAGCAAGGGGTTCAGAATGCCTCCCAGCTAATTTACCTGACCCCTCTCTACTTTCTGACAGAGAAAGAGCTGGACAGGTACAGATGATCCATGTCTGAGTTTTGATAGGGTCTAGTTAGAAGCATACAGTCCAAAATCAGACTACCTTGTTTTGAATGCTGTTACCATGACTTACAAACAGTGTGAAAGTGATTTTGTGAAGGTTACTTAATCTCTCTACTCCTCAATCTTCTATTTTGCAAAACTGCTGTAAAGATGCAAGAGTGAAATGTTGCAGTGAGGATTAAATGAGTTAATATATTAAAATAAATTAATATATACTGAGAACTGTGACTAGCACAAAGTAATGCTCAATAGTTGTTATTGTTATGTTTGTTATTGTTAAAGATTACTAATTAGAGACTTCCATCAATATTGTGACATAGATTGATGTGGTACTTGGAGCCTCTTGCAAGCACATCAAAATTACAACTAAAATGCAGAAAAACTATCATTCAGAACCACCTGAAATCTAGTTGTACACAAGTCCTATAACTAAAGATACAAGGAAGAACCCACATGGAAGGTGGTAGGAGGGGCAGAGATGAGAAAGGGTCTGGTCCCACATTCACGTGTGGCCATTAAAAATTGGGAGGGAAATATTGGCTGCCAGGGTACCTTCAGAGGAATGACGTGTCTTTACTCCACACTGGGCTCCCCAGCCCAAGGTTTCAGTGTCAAAAAGAGAAGCCCACATAACTTCTGGCTGTGAAAACCAGTGGGGATTTTGGCTGAGTGAGGTGGAGGGCTTCTGGAGTCCCAGGTGTTCCTCTTAAAGGCCCTCCACACAGGCATACTTAGAATCACTGGGTCTGAGCTCCAGGGCTAGGGCAGCAGCTTGAAAAACACTAGGGACATACATGGAGGAACTGAACTATCTGGTATCAAGGTGAAAGCTGGAAGGGCATCTTTGTCCCAGACAGAAGGGCTGGCAGGGGCTGTTGTTCTTTTCTGAGAGCTGCCCCACAGAGCTGGCAAGAGCCTTATCTGAGCCTCCATCAACCTGGGGGAGACCCTCCATCCTGGTGATTCTCTGAGACCTTGCCCCACCCAACTTGTGGGTTCATCCAAGCTACTTGTAGTGTTTTTTCCATGTAAATGACTTATCTTGATTCATGCTGAAGAATTCCCTAAATTCTCTCAAACAAGCAAATCTGGCCTCAGTATGCCCCATACCTTTTGTTAAATGGCCTCAGGTCCACCATTAGTGACAAGCAGGCTTGGTTTACAGTTTGGCCTCTTCTCAGAAACTCCAAGCCTAATACGAGTAGTAGCCATTTGCTAATTGTCTTGTAGCTTATGCTGGGTGGTCCCTGGCAGGGAATAGGCAGAAGCTGACCATAGGCTGAACCTTCCAGTTAACACTAGAACCAGGGTACTTGGTGGACAGTTTCAGACCATTCCAGAGCACCACCCAACCACCTGCATGAACAACACACTCAAGGGGCAAAGTGAGCTAGCACCAGGGCTCCTCTAAAGTGAGTCCTGCTCCCTGGGGTTGGCTCCAGTCTCCATGGTGGTTGAATTAATGTCAATAGCAATCAAGGCTCAACTACAACAGGAGGGTACACAAACTACAGAGGAGAGGGTAAGGGGAGAAAAGGGTATGCCTGGAGTGTCTAGTTCTGGTGACAAGGATGCTATGTCACTGGGCCCTACAGAACACCTATTACATAAGGCCACTCTACCAAGACTGGAAGACATACCAGTTATACCTAATATATGAAAAAAAATATGTGGAGGCAGCCAAAATGAGGAGACAAAAAATATGTCCCAAATAAAAGAACAGAACAGTACTCCAGGAAAAGAACTAAACAAATTGGAGACAAGCAATCTACTAGATGCAGAGTTTAAAACACTGGCTCTAAAGGTGCTCAATAAACTTAAGGGAAGAGTTGATGAACTTAGTGAAAACTTCAACAAAGAAATGGGAAACATAAAATGGAGATAGAAAGCAAAAAGAAAACCAGTTAGAAATAAAAAATACAATAATTGAAATGAAAAACACATTACAGGGAATCAGCAGTAGAGTAGATAAAGCAGAGGATCAAATCAGCAATTTGGTAGATAAGGAAGCAGGAAAAAAATCAGAATAGCAAAAAGAATAAAAAAATTATGATAGTATGAAGAGCCTTTGGGACAACTTTAAGCATACCAACATTTGCATCAGGTGGGTGCCAGAAAGGGAAGAGAGTGAACAAGAAATTGAAGACCTTTTTGAAAAATAATGATGGAAAACCTCCCTAACCTGGTTAAGGAAATAGATGCAAAGTCCAGGAAGGACAGAGAGTCTTATCAAGATGAAAGAAAAGAGGTCCACACCAAGACATATCATAATTAAAATGATAGAGTTAAAAACAAAGAGAGAATCTTAAAAGCAGCAAGAGAAAAATTAGTTACCTGCAAGAGAGCTCCATTAAGACTATTAGCTGATTTCTCAACAGAAACTTTGCAGGTCATAGAGAATTGTCACAAAATATTCAAAGTGATAAAAAGCAAGGTCCTACAACTAAGATTATTTACCCAGCAAATTTATTATTTAAATCTGAAGGTCAAATAAAAAGCTTTCCAAACATGAAAAAACTGAAGGGGTTCATCACCACCACCAAACCAGTACTTTAAAAAATGTAAAGGGTCTTCTTTAAGAAGAAGAAAGAAAAATATTAAAAATATGAATAATAAAATGGCAATAAATACACATCTATCAATAATTACTTTAAATACAAATAGATTAAATGCTCTAATCCAAAGACATGAGGTGGCTGTATGGATAAAAAATTAAGGCCCTTTACATATGTTGCATACAAGAGACTCACTTCAGATTGAAGGACACACACAGACTATAAGTAAAAAAATGGAAAGATAGACTTCATGAAAATGGAAATTAAAAAAAAAACTGAGGTAATAATATTTATACCAGACTAAATAGACTTTAAAACAAAGACTATAACAATAGACAAAGAGTCCTAGCTGGTGTGGCTCAGTGGACTGAGTGCCAGCCTGTGAACCAAAGGGTCACTGGTTTTATTCCCAGTCTAGGGCACATGCTTAGTTGCAGGCCAGGTCCCATCAGGAAGTGTGTGAGAAGCAACCACACATTGATGTTTCCCTTTCTTCTTCCCTCCCTTTCCCTCTCTAAAATAAATAAGTCCTTTAAAAAAACAATAGACAAGGACCCACCAATTCTAATTTTGGACATTTATCTGAAGAAACTCAAAACACTAAATCAAAAAGATGTATATATCTATATGCTCATTACAGCATTATTTACAATAGCCAAGATATGGAAGCAACCTTAGTGTTCATCAATAGATGATTGATAAAGAAAGTGCATATATATGAAGGAATATGATTCTGCCATAAAAAATGAGTATGTTTTAGCCCTGTAACAACATGGATGGACCTAAAGAGTATTGTGCTGAGTGAAATAAGTCGGGCAGAGAAATACAAATGCCAGATCATTTTACTTATATGTGGAATCTAAAAAACAAAACAAAACAAAAAAACAAAGGACAAGCAGAAAAGAAACAGACTCATAGATACAGAGAACATTTTGAGGGTTGCTAGATTGGGGGGTCAGAAGAGTAAAAAAGGTGAAGTACAAATAGTTACAGAACAGTCTTGAGAATATAAAGAACAACATAGAGAACATAGTCAATAATATTCTAATAACTATGTATGGTTTCAGTTGGGTACTAGATTTATTGGGGTGATCACTTTGTAAGTCATATAAATGTCTAATCACTGGGTTGTACACCTGAAACTAACATAGTATTGTACATCAACTGTAATTGAAAAAATAATGAATGATTTATAAAAAATACATTCATTTCCAGGTAAAAAAAAGATTAGTAATTTAAAACTTTTGGGGCCATTCACATGTTAATATGAAACATTACCCAGATAATTTGCAACCAGTAAAATCAGCAGTGAATTTCAAAAACAAAACAAGGTGAGGTCCATTGGCTAAGATTGTGGATTCTGAACCAGACCACCTGTCCTCAAATCTTGGCTTATCATTCATGAGTTGTGTGACCTTGGTAGTTTGCTCAACTTTTTCATGCCTCAATTTTCCTGTGAAAAATAGTAATAATATGAGTATGTACCTCATGGGAATATTATTAGGATTAAAAAAATTAACATTTCTAAAGTTATTAGAAAATACATGGTATGTAGTATAAACTGCCTAAATACTGGGTAGTAAACAACAAATTAAAGGACCAACTGAAGATCATACTGTTGACTCCCTTTCTTGAAATTGTGACTTTTCTCACTATTCTATGAGTGTGGTCACTGCAGTTTTACAAGGTGTTAATTTTGGATTTTCAGGAAATTCTGGTAATATGTTAACTTCAGTTTATGAACACCAAAATTCAGTGGCCCTTAGATTAAGAACCTTAAGTGGTTCATATGGTCATTCAAAACAAACAAACAATGCATTATGAGAACTGAAAAATAGACTTGCATTTTTGGATCAGTTCTCTGACCATCAGGAAAACTCTTGAAACCCATATGTGCCACAGATTGTACTTTGAGAGATTTGGACCTCAAGCTTCATGATCTTCAGGAAGTGTGAAAATCCCCCTTCATGCCATGGAAAATGTGGGAAGAGAGCAGCAGCATATACAGCCATCTACTATTGGGTAGGGTACCAGGAACTGCATTGCAATCCCAGAGAGAGCATCCTTTGGCAATACCTGAAATGCCCAGTAGATCTAGCATTTGGGTGAGCACCTCTGCAGGACAGAGGAGAAGCATCCTGTGGTTCAAAGAGCAAAGATTTTGGAATTAGTTGGGCCAGCATTAAATTCCTGCTCCATCACACCCCAGCCATGGAACCTAGAACAATTTACTCAAGCCCTATGAATCTTTCTTACTATAACCTTAAAATGGGTATACCTAATCTTGAGAAAGAAGAACAAAGTAGGAGGGATCTCAATATCCAATATCAAACTATATAACAAGGCCACTGTAATCAAAATGGTGTGGTACTGGCATCAGAACAGACAGATAGATGAATGAAACAGAATAGAGAACCCAGAAATAAACCTATGTCTCTAGTTAATTAATATTTGACAAAGGGGGCATGAGCATACAATGGGGTAAAAATAGCCTCTTCAATAAGTGGTGTTGGAAGATCTGTACAACTACATGCAAAAAAATGAAACTAGACCACCAACTTATACCATACACCAGAATAAACTCAAAATGAATAAAAGACTTATAAGTTGTGATGCCATAAATGTCCCAGAGGAAAAGATACGCAGGAAAATTTCAGATCTCACATAGCAATATTTTTGCTGATATATCTCTGAGTGCAAGGGAAATAAAGGGAAAAAATAAACAAATGGGAATACATCAAAGTAAAAGGCTTCTGCACAGCTAAAGGAAACATTATCAAAATGAAAAGGGATTAAACCATATGGGAGAACATATTTACCAATGATATCTTGGACAAGGGTTTGATCTCCAAAATAAGTAAAGAACTCATATGACTCAACACCAGGAAGACATACAGACCAATAAAAAAATGGGTAAAGGATCTGAATTGACACTTCCCCAAGGAGGATATACAGAGGGCCCATAGTCATATGAAAAGATGCTCAGCATCAATAGCTGTCAGAGAGATGCAAATTAAAACCACAGTGAGATATCACCTCACACCTGTCAGAATGGCCATCATTAATAAGTCAACAAACACATGCTAGCAAGGATGTGAAGAAAAGGAAACCTTAGTACACTGCTGGTGGGAATGCAGACTGGTGTAGCCACTGTGGAAAACAGTATGGAATTTCCTCAGAAAACTAAAAATGGAACTGCCTTTTGACCCAGCAATTCTGCTGCTGGTATTATACCCTAAGAATCCTGATAAGCCAGGTGGTGAAAGACAAATACCATATGCTCTCGCCTATAAGAGGAATCTAATGAATAAAACAAACTAATGAAGAAAATAGAACCACAGGCATGGAAATGTGGAACAGACTGAAAGTGACCAGAGGGGAGGGCAGATGGGAATAATGGTGGAAAGAAGGGGAAGGGAGTACTCACAGAACATGTATGAATGACCTATGTATATGGACAACAGTGTGGGAACTGATTGTTGGTGCAGTGGGTGGGGTGGACCAGGGAGGGCAAAGGGGAAAAAGCTGGGACTACTTTGTAATAGAATAACAATTTGTAATTGTAATAGAATAGAATAGAACAATTTGTAATGTAATAGAATAACAATTAAAAAATGACAAAAGTAAGTAACTTTATTTCTTTAGGGAAAGATTTTATATTGTGCATATAATACAGCATTTGGAATGTAGATTGGGGACTCCATCAACCACAGTGGTCATTTATTTATATATTTTTTCTGTTTACTTGTAAGTACACAAGCACTGTGTTAGGCACTTAGGACGCATTATTTTACTTTTATCCACAGGTTCTGTGAGGTAAGTTGTAGTATCTCTTTTTTCTACAGACGAAGAAATTTAGGGTTGGCAATATTAAAATAATTTGCCCCAAATCACATGGTTAGGACCTGCAGAAGCATAATTTTATCCTGGTTTTATCTGAATTTAAACTTGTACACTCTCCTACCTCTTTAATACCACTTTCCCCTCTCTATCCTCTCTATTTAATTCCAGTTCCTTCAGGGCTCTAAAGCCAACCATATTGCATTGAAGACCACCAACTCTTAGAGCAAACATATGGACTACAAAAATTAACAGTGCAGGATACTTGCTTATCTTCATGACTTTATAAAGGTCAAGGCAGTTGGGGTAAGGAGTGAGCTGAGCACAGCCAAGCAGGAAACCTGACTGATCCTGATGGATGCAGTTTATCTTCAGAAGGGACATGCGTTTGGGGGTCGACCTTCAGCTTTTCTTATCTTGTAGTTCTGAAATAGCTTGCTCCAGGAAAGGCAGGAAAAGTTTTGCTGCCTCACAACTAGTATGGAGGTATCACATTAGCTTAATCTGAGGTCTCTGATTAAAACTCCAGCACATAATCATCAGTCATGTTTTCACTCAATTCATTTCCCTTGAATGAGGCTCCCAAACACCATCCAGTAGCTCAAAGGCTATAGTAGCAACTCCTGAACTTCTATTGCTCCTTCCTTTATTAGTGAATTCAGGAAAGGCTAATGGGCCTCTACATTTGGAAGTTACTGCACCTGGACATTCAGTGAAACATTGATTTTACAATTTTACATGAGTGGTTCATTCAAGCAGATAATCCTCCTAAGTAATGGACTTCACCTAGCCTAATAAGTAAACTCAAAATCAGCAACAAACTACCCCATAGCACAGACAATGTTCCCTAATGGTCTTCGGGGTCCAAGGCATACTTCTTAAACTTGAAACTAGAATGTAATTAACATGCACAGAAAACACACTTGCACATACCTGACATATCTCACACTGAATAAGATTTTTGCTTTTCTGTTCAGGAATACTTTTGTTCAGAAATTAGTCTTTTTTCTTCTAAAAGGAGCAAGGATATTTATTCTTTCACTGTAGAGGGAAAGATGTATTTTTTTTTAACAAATTGGCTTTAAGAATGGCAGATATACTGGTAAAATGAATCTACCAGTCACTGTCCTAAAACTCCCCCACATCTGTCCCCATTGCTTGGCTACGTTTTTCTTTGCACTTTTTTGTTTTCACAATATGCTCCATGTTGCACTCCATGTTGCTCCATGTTTTCACAATATGCTCCTTGTTTTCATGATATCCTCCATTTTATAGCTCCTGCTCTTCCTTTTAACCTGTGAATCCATGATCCAGTTTCAGCCCTGTTATCTGTTGCAGATGTGGTCAGTGCCTCCCTCATATTCCCTTGACAGTGAATGTCATTTGGATTCCCTCACATGTGGATGACTTCTCACTGCAGTCACTACAACTCTCTGCCTAAATGCCTTTTCAGGCTGCAGGAGCATGCTGAGCTTTCCACCAGGGCAGCCAGAAGTCCTGGAAGTTAATATCCCCAGGACGAGACCACCACTGGAAAGAGAGGGTAGTTGCTGGATAAATTCCCCAGGTTCCTTGCCCATAGGATAGACTGATGCAGAGATGGGTTCTGTAGAATTTCCTAAAGACTCTCAATTCATTTTTCCACTGTCCAGTTGATGCTTTCTGGAATCACTTCCTAAATAAACAAATCTTCCTTAAGTCCTTGTCTCAGTGTCTGCTTCACAAGGTACCCAACCTATAATACTATCCCAGATTTAGACACAAGCTTCCTCCAGCACATGAACTTATATCTCCCTTTCAGACCTACAGTAAGAGATCCCAGTCTTTAAGACCTACCATAGTCCCCTGAGGAATGCCCCAGTCAAACCTGAGCCTCACCCAGGTCCCTCCAGATAGAAGTGAAATTAAAGTGAACTAAATTGATGCAGAATTTCATTATTTTTTTGCCTTTCTTTTTTTTATTGTGTTTGTAATATATATTTCTTTAATATGGACTCTCTGTCCATATTAATTTTAATTTTTTTAAATTTTAGTTTATTCAGTACAGTTTCTATCCTTTATTCCCATTCCAGCCC
>CM052543.1:69187133-69216289 GCA_028533065.1 Trachops cirrhosus
GACAAGGGTTTAATCTCCAAAATATATAAAGAACTTACAGGACTCTACTCGAAGAAGACAGAATTTCATTATTTATGCAAGTGGATAGACCAAATAGACAGTTTGGGAAAAATTTTCCTAAACTGCTTGATTATTTTAGCAATCATTTTGTATGATCTTGGCTTTGTATGCTGAGGTAATAGAATGTGGTAGTTAAGAGCTTGAGCTCTGGATTCACATAGAACTGGGTTCAAACCTTAGTTCTGATTCATGCCAGTTATATGACCTTGAGGCATAGTACCTTAACTCTCTAGGTCACAATTCCTTTATTTATAAAATGTGAATGGTCATAATAGAACCTACTTCAGAGACTTGTTGTAAGAGTGAAATACCACAATACTAAAGCTCTATTATAGAGCCTAGCACATTATACATATTCAAGTAAATATCAACTATCATTAATGTGCCATAATATGTCCCAAGGCATAAAATAGGGCCTTATGCCTTATTATAAGAGAAAAGTATATGGGAAAAACAGGGAAATCTGTAGATTACATTTTGCTGCTAACTACTAAGTGCAAATTTGGGGGAAAATATGACCCCTTTGGATTAACATGTTGCTCTTGGTTTTAGGACTTGTTCCATAGAAGCAGAACCTAATATAGGTGCAAATGGGTCTGAAGAGTTATTCTATTTTGTGGAAAAGGAGCAGCCCTTACATACCCCAGTGTCAGTAGTTCCTGTGTGGTATGCATCCAGGGGAAAGGCATAACATCCTAGGTTTTTCCAGGGGAGTTGGCTTTCATTTGCTGGGTACACTTCTCAGCAGAAGGACGCAGCTGTGACCTGTTAGTAGTCAACAATCCCAGAAGCTATGGCATGGGTGCTGTGCTAGGTAAAGAGGACCTAAGTGAGACCTCAAAGCCACTATCGCACTCCTCTATTTCCATAAAATGTATGTTATGTAGTTAATAGCAGAGTTCTACAGTCATTTCTGCTACGGGAATTAGAAAATGATGTGCCAATGCTTATTCTGCCTCTTGACCAACGTGTAACATAAAGTATGAGGGGGCACCTGCCAAAAAACCTGGAATTATCTTCTGGGAGATGGGCCCCTCATAGTACAGGCTTCCCCTACTAGGTCAGTGTTCTAGGAACCCATCTGTATCAGTGTACCACCTGGCATTGTTGTGAGAGGCTGTGTTGGCTTCAGTGAATTTTTTTGAAGACTCAACATGGTTGCGCATTCCATGATGGGTGATGTACAAGCATCACATCATGCTGAGTGTTCAGCAGTTTTTGATCCAAAAACAGCATGACTGCCATGCCCCACCCTCCCTATTCACCTTATCTCACCCCAAGCAACCTTTTTTGTTTCCCCAAATGCAAAAAAACCCTCAAAGGGAAATGTTTTGCTGATGTCGAAGTGGTGAAACAAGCAAACAAACAAAAAATGGAAGAAGCACTAAAAGGCATTAAAATTGATGAGTTCAAAAACTGTTTTGAACAGTTGAAAAAATGTCTCAATAGGTGTATTATAACAAATGGAGAATACTTTCAAGGTGACTGAAGTTTAAACATGTAAGAATAAATACACGATTTTTTATAAACAAGTTCCAATTTTGGGGAGCATCACTTCTTGTTGGATCTAGTGGTCATAGACTATTACCAAAGAAGTCTTTTATAAACAAACATATCTCTCTCTGGTACTTCCTGCAATTTCCTGTTTATTTTGGGAATTCCAAATTTGCTCTAAGATCTTATCTGTACAGTATCATTGCATCAAGAAAATTCTGGGGGTGGGGAGGCAATTCCACTATCTGGATAATTTATGAAAAATTCACAAAGCCTGCTTTTGGATAGACTGTCCACATTGCATAGCAACATGCTTTGAGTCCAGGAACTAAAGGCTTGCTGAAATGCCATTTTCTGTTAATATTCCCCATTACACCCACAGCTGCTCTGTTTACTGATGGCTAACAGAGTTGGTGAGCAAAATGGGATACTGGGTGACTAGGATTAGGAATTAGAAGGCCTGAGTGTGAATCCTAATTTCACCAACTACAAGTTACATGAGCAAGTCACTTTTCTGTTGGGCATTTCTCATCTTCTTTATAAGACTAGCTCAAGGGACCTGCTGGCAATCCTATAGAGTCACTGTATGACCAAATGAGAAAAGACATACTAAAGATAAGTTATTAATGTTGTTATTACAATTATTAGTATATTAACCTTTGACTGGCTCTAGCTTTATAACTTTAGTTGATATGTGGTATACCCAAAATAATTGTATGAGAATCCCCATGAAAGCCACAGCAATGGCTCCCCTGTCTCCTGAGCATCATCCATTAGCTCCTTGGTGATCCTTGTTTCTCTATCTCTGACATTCAAATAATTCTCCTGGGTTACAGAGAAATAATTTTTTAAAAAAATTTACTAAGGTCAGGGAAAGGTAAGATTCAATTATATGACTTCCTACAGAGTCCAGTCATCTAAAATCTTCCTTTTCTGGTTAAAAGTTATCCAACTTTTATACAAGATTAGTTTTCCAGAGAAACAGAATTATGTTGCTACACCAGAAAAGATTATTTCAAAGTCTATTAAAATGAATGCTTTAACATCAAAATATTATTTTGGTTCATTGCTTTTAATACAAATGTTAACTTTTCTTTCAGAACTATTCTCAGAGCCCAATCAATACCATCATATCTAGCCTAGGTAACATTTATGTAATTCATATTTGATATATGCACAGGGCTCTTTGTGATTACTGACTGTAGCTATGGGTGTTGGTGTGTTAAAGGTACTGAATAGTACTGGGTGTGTGTCATGAGCATATGTTCCTGATATAGTGTCTCCTATAAGTCAGCTGGGCAACTATTTGGCTAGCTGCCTGCTAAGCAGCCCAGCACTAAGGAATAGACAAGAGTCACATACAGTAACTATGCTATTCACTCAGCTTTTATTGAATGCAGGCTCACTCAAAGTAGGACATCAACATATATTAATATACTACTCACATTCTAACAGTCTAAGAGAAATATAACACACACACAGCAATCAATGGAGGATAATGAACCTGAGACTGAGAGTCTCAGTCTGCAGATCTGGGAGACAGCATGGTGGGCAAGGGCATTGTCAGTGTCTTTCTAGGAAGAATCTCGGGAGCTAGGTAGATAGCAGGGAGATGAAGTCCTCAGTCCAGTGGGGCAGAGCCTCTGGTGGCCAATGCCAAGAGAAATTAGCATGGCATGGAGGAGCACACTGCTGTGTGGAGCTCAGCTGTCTCAGCAGTGGTCTGAAGCCTGCTTCAGTTGTATCCTGAAAGTGGTGTATTCCACCCTTCTGGATCTTTTGATAAATGTCAGCATTATTTATAAATGCTTTTGATAAATAGCAAGTGGGAATTTTCCCAGGAGCCCATGGGTGGTACATAGCTGTTCTGCTTGGCACCCATGATGGCAGGTGGGCAGTTTCCCCAGGACCCTACTTATGCGTGGTCCCACTCTACAGACATGGCTATTCTGATCGCATGTGCAGATATCTTAGGTGTGTATTCTTGCCAGATGTGTCTGCTCTGATTTAGGTAGTTTCCCTCTTGAACTGAAGTGTCATGGCTCACTGGCAGCCATCTTGGTTGACATGAGTGACTCCACTTTGTTTTATATACTTTATGCTATCTTGATCAAACAATGCCATTTTATTGGTCCTGCTCTCCACAATATGTGTCTGGGGAAGGGCAACAAAAGTTTTCCTCAAGGTCTGACATTTGGGACTATTTGTAAAATTATTAAAAATCCTCAGTTTGCCTTTGTTTGGATATAGATTATTGAACTTATTGCATTGATTGGTAACCCAAATATTTATTGACAATGTTCTGTATATAAAGGGCCTTGACTTAGGTAAAAAGACACAATCCTCTATTTTAAAGGAAATACAATCCAGAAAATGGAGTTGGGAAGATACAACATGGCAGGAAAATACAAGGATGGTGAAGAGGGAGGACTGTGCCAATGGAGGCCAAGGGTATGAGTGGAAGTCATGACACACCAGATGATGGGGCCAGGGTTCTGCCACACAAGGACTCTTCTGGAATCCTAGAATGGTGGAAATATTAGAACATGAAAGAAACTATCTAGTTTTTAAGGCATGCACATAGGGCAAATAAATGAGTTTGTTCTTCTACTGAGGTCATATAAAACATTGCCATTCACAATGTTGTCGACAGGCCAGCAGCATTGATACCTCAAGGGAGTTTGTCAAACATGCAGAATTTTAGGCCCCATTCCAGAGATTCAGAGTCAGAATTCTCATTTTGCAGATTCCCAGGTTGATAAGCACTGTAATCAAGAGTGCAAAAAGTATAAGACAAGGTCTCTTCTTTAAAAAATGAGGCAACAGTGTTAAATAGAATTTAATACATACTCTTGTGAATGATTCCCCCTCAACCAGAAAGAGTTGTATTTTAAGAAGCTCAATTTATAGTAAAAGAGGCAGAAAAGTAAATTGATAATTTTAATGCAGTGTGATGAATACTATTGACATAAATGTCTACTTGCAAATAAGAGAAGTTTCACATGGAACATGTGAAATTCTATCAGTTTCCTTCCTTCCTTTTCTCCTTCCTTTTTTCCTTCCTGTTTTCCTTCCTTCCTTCCTTCCTTCATTCCTTCCTTCATTCCTTCCTTCCTTCCTTCCCCTCTTTCTCTCTCTTTCCTTTCTCCCTCCCTCCCTTTCTTCTTGTTTTTTCCTTTCAGCATGTTATAATTTTTTTTCTGCTTTTTTGGTAACCAGTTTTAAATGACAGAAAGAGCTAAGCCCTACCTCTAGCCTTTATGCATCTAGAATAGAGGCTATTTGAAGTCTTTCTGAAAGCATTCTTCTACCAGAGGGAGGTTCTCCATCCCCACTCTAACCCAAGACAGCACACTGTGACTCAGCATCAGCTCACCTGTTCCTTATTCAGTCCTGCACTTGGGCCCTCTCTCTAAGACTGGCTGGGCTTCTGCCTTGTTTTGCTGCAACTGAGTCTTAGTCTTAATCAATGGGGCCCTATCTTGTCTCATTAAAGACTGAAGTTTTTCTTGATTGCACCCTGGAGTCATCTTTCCTGCTGAGAGACATCTGAATGTTGCCTGGAATTCTAAGGGTGACCTCGTTACACATTCCTCATTGTTGTATTTTTGATCCCCTTATTTTATTTCTTAGACACTAATAAAAGCAGTACAAACACCTGCTTTTATTATGACCTATTGTTTACTTACCTTTTAAATACCTTGTCATGCTCTTAGCATTTAACATAATTTGACAGTTAAATAGATAGAAGAAGGGTTCTGTTTCCAGCATGGTTTAATAATCTAACAGACCGACCTTTAGTTTACAACTATAAACTCTGGACAAAATCAAAAGCAACTACACAAAGGCTCTGGAGAGTGAAGAAAATCAGACAAATTTTGGACTGGAGACAAAGGAGAAAAAAGAGGGCATCATAGGTAAGTTTTCTGTTCCGGCAGCTTTTAGCATACAGAAAAGCTACATACAGTCAGACAGCTTGAGCAAAAAACTGTGATAAAAATCCCTGTAATGTTCTGTCCTGAAAAAATAGACAGTAGGGTTTAGGATAGTTATGGCTGCTGAAAAGGATATCAGATGAGTTCTGGAAAGCAGAGTATAAGAGGTGGATCCTTAATTCTTTGTGTAAACTCTCTTCAAATCTCAGACTGACCACTGAATCAGTCATGCACAGAGCAGACTCAACCCAGGATAAAAGGACTTCACTGATACTTGAATTGCCACCCCAAAAGATAGAGTTTTCTATTTGAGTCAATCTAAATTAATATTTTTCTAAAACAAAAATAGCAATAATTTTGAGATGAATATAAAAGAATCCAGAGTGTTTTCAATATAACATTCATAATGACCTGGATACCATCTAAAATTACTTGACATCTGAGGGACTAGAAAAGTTGACTCATTCCTGAGAGAAAATACAGTGAACAGAGAACATATGTTAAGTGACTTGGATGTCAGAAATAGCAGCTAGAGACTTTAAATCAGCTATTAGAACTATACTCAATGAGGTTAAAAAAGAACATATTTATAAAAGGGTGAAGCTATAAAAGAGGGCTAAATAGAAATTCTTGGACTAAAATGGAAAATATATGAAATTAAAAATCTATGGGACAAACCCAAGGACAGAATGGAGACAACAAAAGGAAGAATCAGTGAACTTGAGAACTATCCCATATGAAGAATTGAGATAAAAAAGAATATCAAACAAATGAATAAACAAATAATTAACAGGGTCAAGGTACTTGTGGGATAATAAAGAAAAGACAAACACATGTGTAGTTAGAGTCTCAGAAAAAAAGGAAAACAATAATGGGGCCAAAAATGTTTTAAGTTAAAATGATTACAGTTATTTCTGGAGTGAAACACATAAATTCACAGATTTAAGAAGCTCAGTTAACTTTAAGCAAATAACTAAGAATTAAACCCTAGCACATCAAAGTTGTATTTCTGAAAATTGAATATAAAGAGAAAAATCTTTAAGTGTTTATTTTGGTCTTTGGCTCTTTCAATTTTTGCTTCTTGCATATTAATGATTTCCTTAGGTACATGCTTTATTATAAAATATACTCTTTATCTCTAGTGATACATTTTCTTTTGAAATCTATTTTCTAGGTATATCAGCCTTCTTATACTTATAGTTTCCCTAGTAAATATTTTTCCATCCACTTACTTTCATCCTATATCTTTACATTCAAATTACATCTCCTGTAGACAGCATATAGTGGAATCTTGCTTATTTTTATCTAGTCTATCAAATTCCTTCTTTTAATTGCAGTAATTATTGGTGTAACAAAGGCTAGAAAGAGAACCTAGGTGTCCAATTTCTCCTCATTCAGATTTTCAATCATTTTTTTTCTAATTTTTGCCATTCCTTCATCTCTGTACTCCAAAGCACTGATGTCTTGATTTTCTGAGTTTTCTGGGATTCTTCAGTAGAAATTGATTTGCATTTTATAAGAATCTCTCCCTGAAAGCACTTAAGTTTTAGCTTCTTCACTTGGTAAACTGGCTTTCATTGTTCTATCTGCTTTCTTTCTTCCAAATATATGGTGATATAATTTTCTCAACAAATATTTATTATATGATTATATCAAGCACTATTTTAGGTGTTAAGTATATAGCAGGAATACAGCTTTTGTCCTTCTAAAGCTTAAATAATGGAGGGAAACAGAAAATAAAGCCATAAATATATAATATAGTTTGAGATATATTAAGTACTATAGAGAGAAATAAGCAGGATAATCAAATTCGTGAGTGGGGCACTAGGCTGTTTTATACAGAATAGTAAGAAAGGTCCTTCTGATAAGGTATCCTCTCTTACCTGCTATCTTTTTATGTTTGCTTTAACATCTTGAGTTCTTACTTTTAAAAAATCTTTTATAGTTATTTTAATGAGGCTTTGAAAAAAGGGCAAAGATAAATATATGTATGTTTCATGCACTAAAATTAAGTGAAATTCCAACTGCATTTTCTAGCACAGTCATTAATCTCCTTGTTCTTCTTTAGGTCTGTTAGGCTAAACAGGGTTATGAAAAGGGTTTCTCTAATCCTTAGAGATCCCTGCTATATGCACTCAAATTCTACTAGAAGATATTAGGCACACAATACCTTTTCCTAAACACAACTTAACATTTTAAAATCAGTTTCTCAACACTACCCAAGTCTTCAAATTTTCTTAATTCTGTTAATAATTCTATACAGAAAATTAGTATCCAGTTTGCTCAGTATTGTTACCAAGCCTATCTAAACACAGAAAAGTCATGATTCTATTACTGAATTTATGTGTTTTTAAAAAAACATTTATTCCCTCAAGCACTTAGTATTTAAATTTCTTCTCTGTATAGGCTTCCTATGGAAATGGGTTCTGTTTTATGTTTGACAAACATTCATTATTTTTAGCTTTTTCCTAAGGTACATTAACTTACCATGAAGAGGACGCATTAAAATGATGTAGAAATCAATGGCATAGTTATTAATGGGCTAATGGGATATCAGGCTTTAGGAGGTCATGCTGATCACCTAATATGCAAGTTAACAGCAGAAGACCCATGAAATCTTATATCTAATTCTTATTCTGAAGAAAAAATAAAAAATAACATTTAAAGCTGCAGCTTCAAAGAGTTCAGATGTCATCATTTTCCCTTTGAGGTGAAAAATTATCTTTAAATTAGTAGGACACTGTATCATAGACTGTGGTTGCTGATGGCGAAATATATGCCTTTTTAGTGAAGTTAGCACCTTGCTTAATGCCAGGTTCTCATCCACTTGCTTGTTTATTAAAATAATATTTATTTAGTGCTCTCCTTTCATTGGACACTGTTTGAGCACTGAAGAAACAAAAGAAAATTGAAAAACACTCCTCACATTTTGTAGATGATATAGTCAAGAGGGGTAGAGAAGTGAGTTGATAATTACAATTATAAGGCGAGGTATTCAGTCCCAGAGGCACCCAAACTTTGCATTAGGAGTCAGGCAAGGATTTCAGGGAAGAAAGCTTATTCAGAATTTCTGAAGAGGTGGAAGCATAATGTATTGAGGGAAGGCATTCTAAGAGCACTAAAGTTCCACCATGGTAGAATCTGTCTCTTAATCTTTCTATTCTGTCACTTAGCACAACACCACAATACTGAAGACCATTAAGAGATATTTGTTGAAGGAAAGAAAGGCGTGGGCAAAATAGATGTTAAATGCAATGTCAAATGAATTTGTGTGTGTTTATTTGAAGCTACTGATGCTAATTGAATCTCCGTACCCACCTCAGTGTTAGAGTTGTTTTCCCAATAACAGTAACTGATTGATGCTCCATACCCAGTTGCTTGCCTGAGCAACAGATTTAAGAATGTTTGAGAACCATTAATTTAGATTATGAAATAGATGATCATTTTTATTTTTCAGATGACTAAATAAGGCTTCCATTCTGGTTCCTCCTGTTGTATATTCTCAGTACAACAGAGTAAGATCTTTAAACAGTAATATAAGATTTACATAAAATGTAGAAATTAATTAAATTACTTATTCATCAAATATCTATTGAGAGTATGTACCATGCTCTGTAAAAAGTCTCAGCGATAGAAAGATGAAAAGACACAGTCACTATCTTCAAGGTATTAACAGTCTTTGAGGGAAGCAGATGCTGAACCAGATAATTACAATGTAGTATAGACTTTATTATTATTAAGGTATATATAATATGCTATGGGACCACAGAGGAGGGAAAACTGTTAGAGTGTGTGGGATGAGGTAGAATTGGTTATCAGAGAAGATTTCAAAGAGAAAGTGATTCCTTGACTGAATATTTAAGATAAGGATTATATCATAAGAATTAGGTTGTCCAGGTGGTAATGGAGAAGAAAGATGTTTCTTGCAAATGTTGAAAGACAAAAGATTATGGTGTATATTAGTAATTAAAAGTTAGTGAAATGTAGCATGAAAGGTAGGAATAAGGAGAGGATTTTAAGGAGAGATGGTGGGAAATGTTCTCTGCAGTCCTACTCACAATAGTCAAGATATGGAAGCAGCCTATGTGTCCCATCAACAGATGAGTGGATAAAGAAAATGTGGCATATAAATATAATGGAATGAAGAAAATCCTGCCATTTGATCTGCTGTACAACATAGTACCTATAGTTAACCATATGGTATTGTGCACTTCAAACACAACACCATGTTAAGTGTTCTTACCATAAACAAAAAACAAACAATGCTCCACCCCTGAACAAATGGATACAAGGAAAATTCAGGGAGGTATTGGATATAGCTATTACCTTCTTTGTGGTGATGGCACCGTGGGTATTTGCATATGTCTAAACTCATCAAATTATACACATTAAATATTTACAGTTTCTGTATATTATTTATACTTCAGCAAAGCTGTTAAATAATAGAGGTGTTGGGAAATGGGACTAGAAATATAAGTACAAATAGAGTCAAATCATTAAAAATCCTGTATGTTATTCAAAAGAGTTAAGATTTTGTCCTATAGAGAATTTTAAGGTTTTGAGTAGGGGAGTGATGTGGTCAGATTTGAATTTGGAGGTATGGCGCAGGCTATATAGGAAACCATGCCTATGTTCAGGGAGATGACTTAGAAGGTGGTTGCAATCTTCCATGTAATGAGTGATGGTGACCTTAAAGAGATGTATGGACTAAGTAAAGAGACATTTTTTGAGGTACCTATCAAGAAGAGTAGGGATGGTTGTAGAAACAGAGAGAAGGTAACTGCTGGAAAATGTTTCCAAGGTGTCAGGAGGGAAATGAATCCAGAGCTCAGACAGGAATTAGACCTTCAGAAGTGGAGACTGGAGGTGGAAACTGTTAGCTCCTTATTAATGCAGATAATGAGTTAGGAAGCTCTATCACACAGCTTTTGATGTGAAGAAATCAGACACTATTTCTTCCAATGCCATTCTGACCAAACTATAGCATTCCTGTGGGCAGGACTGTGTCTCATTCTTTTTCATACATTCACATCTGGTACAGTTAATTAGCATAGTAGGTAATTAGTAAATAATCTTTCTTTTTTTGTAACTTAGTAGTTTCTCATATGGATCCAGTGTATGAATAAATGTATGTTTGTAACTCTATGAATAATTTGGGGTTTAATAGCCTTTGGAATTAGCCACAGTCATAGCTTCTTTTGAAACACTATTGTACATAAGTATTACAAATGAAGTCAATATCTTTTTAAGTTCTTTTATGTAGGTTTATTACATTACAGAGAGGGAAGAAAGGATCAGTAGGAGAGAATCTTTGTTGTTTTGCAGTTGATCAAGAAACTCAGAAATCTATATAAAATGAGTTATGAGAATTCTATCCATGAGAATGTGTGTGCTATGTCTCTGGCACTTGCTGGCATAGCTAGGGAGTGGAAGATCATCTGATAGCATGGGAACACAACAGAGGTGCTCATATTTATGAAAAGTTCTCTTTAGAAAATCAAATTAAGGGTCTCCTGGCAGCATTTTTTGGTCTCCAAGAACACTAGCAAAGTAGAGCAGTACTTTAAAGCTTTTAATGGGATTTAATTCAACTAAAAATATATATATTGAGCATCTACTATGTGCTTTCGACTGCGCTCAAGGCTACTGTGTGCTTGTAGAATTTAAAAAAAAATACATGTACCACCTCCAGAATAATAAATGATGAGAGAATGGTGTTTGGCAGGAATACTAAATCATACTTTTTTTTCCAAGCCCTGGACCAGGGCACAAAGTTTGGCTAGTAGGGCTAGTAATAATTTCCAACACTGACTTGCCATTTTGATCAGACTGATCTGTGTAGCACACAATCTACTTAGCCTTATGTAACAGCCCTGATGATTTGGGGAACCCAGAATACAAAGTTGAAAAAGACCAGTCCTGACATTAAGCACTGTCACCCTAGTTGGGGAGACATACAAAGGCAAACATTCAAGTAACTCTAATGTAAAGCAGAGAAGCATTAGGTGCTCTCATTCAAGCATGCCCACAGTTCTATAGAAATCTCTAAAACAATAGGAAATCAAACATATCTGTTCCCATATGACATTGTGAGCAGGCTTCTACAGGATTTATACAACCCAGCATGGTTGTAACCATGGGGGAAAATCAATATCTATCTATATCATCCATATCTATATCTACATCTACCTATATCTATGTCTATGTTTATCATCTACATCTATCTACTCCTATATATGTGAGGTATGTCCAGAAAGTATCAAGCCATATAATATAATAAATAGAGACATTTATTGAATAAGATGCAAGGTATAAGAAATATTATACATAGGACAATGATGCCTCAGTCCCCTTCAAAGTAGGCACCTTGGAACTTCACACAGTTTTCCCAGTTGTCATCAGCTGCCCTGTCATATTTTCCTGAATCTCATCAATGGTCTGAAGTTCTTCTCTTTCAAAGGTGATTTTAGTTTTGGGAAAAGCCAGAAGTCACAGAGCACCAAATCTGGGCTATAGGGGAGCTGAGTCACCTGGGTGACTGGATGTTTCACAAAAAAACTGTGCATGAGATGTGATGCATGAGCAGGTGCATTGTCATGATGAATATGGCAATCACCAGTTGCCCATAGCTGCAGCCTTCTGAGTCAACTGAATAGTTTCTACAAAGGAATATTCAAGCTTAACACAAAATTTGATAGAGATTTGCTGCTCTACTTGCTCATCTATTTTGAATGGGATAGCCAGCCACACAGTACACAACTCACTCAATGGCACCTAGGTGTCTCCCATACTCACTGACTAGTATAGTGACGTCATCATTGTTCATGCATGCACATTCCAGTCTACTCTCTTTGGCTGCCAGGTTACATCTATGTAGTGCAAACTGTGCTCATTATATTAACAATGGCTAGACTTCTTCCAGACAGAACTTGCTCATGTATACACACACACATATGTGTGTGTATAATATATATATATTATATATATTAGATCATATTTTAATTAGAGTTGCATAGCTCTAGAAGCTATGCTCAGATCATATTTTAATTAGAGTTGCATAGCTCTAGAAGTACAGAACTAAAAATATATCTTTAGGGAGAGTATAAATACATCATTACATGCCATAGGAAGCATTGGTTACTAGAGTTTTGAACAACTAATTCAAGCAAAGTCACAATTAATTTTGGGGGTTGGGAACTATTTTTTGAAAAGAAGTGATGCTTTACACATTGCATCATTAGCATAAAGTTTACATTAATTCCAAGAGAAAATGAAGTTTATAGATATAAATGTCAAGAAAAAAGTGTGTAAAAAGTATCTATAATATATATTTAAAGGGAAATGAGAATTTCACAGTATTGGTAAAGAAGTGGTAATGTCAAATGTAGTCTCCATTCCTTCCCATGATATGATTGATACCTGGTACTTCAATGTAAGACAAAATGCTGGTACATAAATGGGCTATGGATCTCTTCAGGGAGGCATATCTTTGGCTCCAAGATTGACCTTTGATTCTAAGATTAACCTGGCAGGTAGAAAATACAAGATACAACTGCTCTTATCCTAACAACTACTATAATTTGGATGAGATACAAAATCATATTTTCTTTCTAAGTTATCAAAGGACTGAGAATGTGATACAAAGAAATTTAACTAGCCTCTAAAAGATGATGTCTTTTATAGGAAGGAGGAGACTCAAGGCTGCTATCATCTCAGATAAAGCAATGGGAGGTAAAATTTGTCATAGACAGGAAAGAAAACACACTAATGAAAATGTTAAGGCAAAAAACTGTACTTGAACAACAATAAAAAATTTTTTAAAGAAAATATTTTCAGTACAAAACCTCAAAATTAGATTTAAGTGCCTTAAGTAAACTAAAAAAAAAGCAATAACAAGTTATAAAAATGACTAACTGGAGATGAAAATTTTTCTAGAATTTTAATCACTTCATAATCTTTAATAAAGTAGCATTTTAGGAAGTGCACATGAAAAATAAAAACAAACAAACAAAATGTTAAGACAGATTAGAATTCTAAGACACCCCAGCTATAGTGTGAATCTGAGCCACCCTCCAACCCCTTCAGGAATTCACCAAAGGGTCCAGGATAGTAAACTAAAGGGGGGAGTTGGAGTAGGAGAACAGGAAGAAAAACTCTGTGAAGCACAGGACATTTGCACCAAATGCAAGTTAGCCAGTCTCCGTAAGAGAGGAAAATGGCATTAGACCTGAGAGAAATCCATTGAAGACCATTTAGGAATTCACCTACTAAAGGTTTGGGGAAGGGCAGGAGAACTGAGGGCCATTAAAGAATTAAAGACCTTCATCAAATGCAAGGCATCTCTACTCCAAAGACTGGGGCCAAAAAAGCAAGGATGGGAAAGATTCCCAAGATACAAAGAGTTGATGGTGGTCCCAGAAAATATTAAGAATTCTCCAGTTACTTTATTAGCTACAATGCAGAAAGGGAGATCTTTTATGGTTAAGAAGTCTGGTCACTCAACTTTGAATCATAATGAGAACTCTGGACACTTACTAGTACTCAGATATTAGTCATACAGAAAGAAAAACCCTGATTCTATAATCAAAACATTTAAAGCTGGCAGATACCTGAGTAAAAATAAGCAGCCCTTCTAGAAGCCTGATACAACAAGGAATGTTCTCCTTTGGGGGGGGTGAATATTATTTACCTCAGTATTCACTTTTCTAACATAAATATCTGGCATAAAACAGATAACAATACATATGAAACTCAAAGAAAATATGAACCATGAACAAAAGAAATAGTCAGTTGAAGCAAACCCAGAGCTAATGCAGACATTAGTATTATCCATAAAATTTAAAATAACAGTGATAATAAAATTATTTAAGTCCTAATGGATCTTGTGGTAAAGGTAGACAAAATATGTAAACTAATGGGAAGTTTCAGCAGAGATATAGAAACTATACAAAAAGAATCAAATGGAAATTCTAGAACTGAAAAATAAAATAATAGAAATAAAGGGCAGACTAGATACAACACAGAAAAGAACCAGTGAAAATAAAACAGGTCAAAAAAGTAAACTGAAATATGAATAGAAAAAAAAGCAAAAAAGAAACAGAACAAAGTGACTGAGTTTTGTGGAATATTATTTAAAAAATTCATACATGCATGTAATTCAACTCCCTGAAATGGAAAGCAGATAATTATTTGAAAAAATAATGACCAAGAAACTTTCTAATACAGATATTAAAACAAAGATCCAAGACCAGTGATCCTAAGAAGGATAAATAGAAAGAAAATCACATGTAGGCATATCACAAACTGCTATTTAAAAGAAAAGAAAAGAGCACAAATCTTTAAAAAGCAAGAACAAATAAAACATACTGCACATGTAGGGACAACACAAATTATTGGTGACTTTTCACTAGAAACAATGGAAACCAAAAGGCAATTGAATGACATCTTTAAGAAGCTGAGAATAAAAAATATTATGAAGCTAAAATTCTATTTCTAGAAAAACTTTTAAAAATGAAGATGATTCAAATCACTGGTGGTAAAGACAAACTTTTAAATAAATGAATATGGGACAGTTGGGTGGCAACTTGCTAAAAGTTAAAATTAGATCCACATATCACACCACACACAAAACTAAGTTACAAGTACTATGAGAAAGTAAAAATTAGGTTATTTTGAATTTGTGTTTCAGGATTCTTAGGGTATAGTACAAGCAATGGAATTGCCAGGTCAAAAGGCAGTGTCATTTTTAGTTTTCTGAGGAAATTCTATACTGTTTTCCACAGTGGCTGCACCAGTCTGCATTCCCACCAACAGTGTACTAAGGGTCCCTTTGTCCATGAGTAAAGGAGTGGATCAAAAAACTATGATACATTTTACACATTTTCAGAAGAAAGAAAGAAGGAGCTCCTACCCTTTGTGACAGTATGGATGGATCTGGAAAGCATTATACTAAATGAAATAAGCCAGGAGATGAAAGACAAATACCATATGATCTCACTTATAAGTAGAACCTAATCAACAGAACAAACAACCAAGCAAAATATAACCAGAGACATTTATATTAAGAACAAACTGACAGTAACCAGAGGGGATGTGGGTGGGAGGGGATAATGGGAAGTCTAGGGGGAAGGGTTGTCAAGGAACATGTATAAAGGACCAAAGTACAAAGGCAAAGATGAGTAGGACCAAGAATGGGAGGTGGGAATGGCTGGGGTGAGGGGGAGTGGTGGTGTGGAAATGGAGATAACTGTAGTTTTACAACCATAAAAAAAAGAAAGAAAAAAAAAGAAAATTGAGGTTAATGCTTGTTTTACCTTTGTGTAGGGAGCTACTTTCTAAATATGATTCAAAATCATGAGCCAAGAAAAGGTCAGTTAGTTTGGTTACAATATAAATGGAGGGGTAAAGTATTAAAACAATAGAAAAATAAAAAAGTTATAATATGTACACAAAAATATAAAAATAGCTCTCAAACTCACTCATAATTAGAAAATGCAAACAAAACAACACTGAAAAACCATTAATGGCCGATTAGACTAACACAATTAAAATTCTCCTGGCAGTACTGTGGGAAAACAAGTGCTCATACAGTGCTGGTGGAAAGAAATTTGTTCATTCTTTCTTATAAGAAAATTTGACAATGCTTACGAAAACTACATATGCTCTTACCTCTGACCCATAAGTCCCCCTTCTAAGAATATAACCTGATGACACATCTCAAACAATACCAACACTCATATGCACAAACTTATTCATTGCAGCAATGTTTTTAAAAGCAAAATATTGGAAATAATGCAAATGTTTATGCATAGGAGAGTGGAGGTTGAATAAATGGTATAGCCACAAAGGGAAGTATTAGTCATCAAAAAGAATAAAGAAAATTATATAAATGTCTAACCACTATGCTCTATACCTGAACCATAATATTTTCAACTGTAATTGAAAAATAAAACTTAAAAAATATCTCTGTAAATAGAATTAAGATGATTTCAAAGATATATAATTGAGTGAAATAAATATGCTTTTAGTCATTTGTGTAAAAGAAATAAAGACTATGCCAGACAAAAGAAAGATTGGATGTGAAGAAGAGGATGGGAATGAGGTGGAAAGTAGGGGAATGGAAATAGGTTATTAAGGATGAAGATGGAGTCATACTTTTTAAAATTAATTAATTAATTTTAAAAAGAATTTTATTTATTTATTTATTTATTTATATTTTAAGTATATTTTATTGATTATGCTATTACAGTTGCCCTGTTCTTTTTTCTCCCCTTTATCCCCCTCTGCCTAGCACCCCCATTCTTTCCAGCATTTCCCCCACCTTAGCTCATGTCCATGGTTTGTACACATAAGTTCTTTGGGTTCTCCATTTCTTATACTATTCTTAACCTTCCCCTGTCTATTTTATATTTATTTTTAGGGAGAGGAGAAGGGAGGGAGAGAAACATCGATGTGTGAGAAAAACATCAATTGGTTGCTTCTTGCACACACCACAACTGGGAATGGTCCTTAATCTACACATGTGTCCTAAGAATCAAACAAACAACCTTTCACTTTGCAGGACAACAGTCAATCAACTGAGCCATTCCAGTCAGAACTGGAGTCAAACTTCTTGAAGCATATATTTTTTTATAATTTCATCTTTAGAACCATTCTAATATTTCACATTCTTTAGAAAATAAACAAATATAATTAACCTGGCTGTGGGGTAAACCCATGTTACCTGAAATGGGTATGCAGTTAACCCAACTTTATTACAAATTCAGTGTATGAATGAATAACAACCACACTGAAGTGATTAGAAAAGAGAAGAACTAACTTAAGTAATTTCAGAAACAGTATTTTGATTGGACGCTGTTAAAACTAAAATAAAAAAAATACTGCACTGCAATACTGTAGTCAGATTAGTAATTCTGTTATACACTGGGAATATGTGTTACCAACTGTCTAATTAAGTTATGTATATACTGAGATTACACAAATAAGTAAATATATTATAGATAAGGTGAGCAAGATTCCTCACTGTTTGGATAAAGAATTTACAAATAAGGAAGCCGGAAAAACTTGTAGCATTGGATTGTAATCAGAGGTATCAGTATGTGCTGCTCATGGTACATATATATTTTATATATACATACACACAGATAGGTAGATATAGAAATTGATAAAAACCAACTGGAACTTGAAGAATACACAATCAATTGGGAGGGCCTACGGGAGGAGCCAGGGTTTATGGAAGTTCTCAAAAGTAATTACGAGAGCACACAAGAACTCTATAAGAAGAAATCTATGTTTATAATAAAGCTCTATGGTTTTAACTTCCCCTGCCCTTCTTTCTCTCTTCTAAAAATACCCCTCCATCTACACCACCAGTCTGAATGTGCATGTGACATGTCAGGTCTGCATATACTGACTGAGTTGCAACCCTTTCTATTCTCAAATAAATCCTTTTCATGATGAAACACCTAGTGAATATTATTCTTCAATAATCAAAATATATATTACACTGTCACTATATATATGCACATATACAGGTTGTATAATTTGAAATACTCATATTTCATAGCTCTTCTTGCTGAGAGCTCATAGCTCCTAGCTATCTAGGAGCAATGAGAATAGCAAAAACCCAAATATTGAAAAATACTATTGTTCAGTAGAAGGAACCAGAACTCCTTGAAGAAGCGATTAATTCTAAGATCAAGACATTGAAAGTACAAGATAAGCTGGAAACATCTTGTGAGTAAGAAAATAAGGAAGTGCTTAAGAATATATAAGGAGAAATTAGCCCTGGCTGGTGTGGCTCAGTGGATTGAGTGCTGGCCTGCAAACCAAAGGGTTGCTGGTTTGTTTCTCAGTCAGGGCACATGCCTGGGTTGCGAGCCAGATCCCCAGTAGGGGGTACGTGAGAAGCAACCACACATTGATGTTTCCCTCCCTCTCTTTCTTTCTCTCTTCCCCTCTCTCTAAAAACAAATAAATAACATCTTTAAAAAATTTTAAAAAAAGAATGTTAAGGAGAAATTGGATCACTCATACATGCAACTTATCATAAGACCTGGAAATTGAACTCTGGACACTCGCTCAAGAGGAATGAAAAGTTATTTTCACACAAATATATGTACATGAATGTTCATAGCAACTTTATTCATAATAGCCCAAAACTGGGGGGAAAAACCCAGATGTATTTCAATGGGTGAATGGTTAAAGAATCTATTGTATCTATACCATGGCATATTATTCAGTAATAAAAAATAATGAATTACTGACACATACAACTTAGATTAATTTCCAGGGAATTATTCAAAGTGGAAAAGCCATTCATTAAAAGTTATATACTGTGAGTCCATATATATTTTATATTTTTAAATGACAAAGTTTTAGAAGTTAAAAATGGGTTAGTGTTTGCCAAGGGTTAGGGATTGTGATGAGGAGGGTGGTGAGAGGAAGGTGGGATTTACAAAATGGAAACATACATGATCCTATGGTGTTGAAACCGTTCTGTATGTTGATGATAATACATGCATGAACTTAAACATGTGATAAAATTGCTTGTAACTAAATAATGCACAAATAAGTACACATGAAACTGGGAAAATATAAATAAGACTGGTGGGTTGTATCAATGTCAGTATTGTGATTGTGATATTGTACCACAATTCTGCAAGCTCTCTCACTGGGGAGAGATTGGTAGAAGGTAGAATGGATCTCTCTGTATTATTTCTTACAACTGCATGTATTCTATAATTATCTCCAAATAAAAAGTTTAATTAAAGAAAAAGAACAGTGAAATGACAAAAAAAAAAAAAAAACCACAAATGCCAACTGAAGGAGCTCCTAGTGGCAAACTCTGGAACAATCTGAGCAGCAAAATAAATGGTAAGAATATTGGACTATAATCCATGTAATAAAATAAATATTCATAGGTTAAACTGACACAAGTTAATATATAACTATGTAAATGGAAGAGCAAGGACAACTCTTCTATACAGAGGCAACACAAATGCAAATGTAGAAAAAATTAGAGAGATATAAAACAACCATTAGGTGAATACCTCAGAAATAAGTAATGTAAATAAACTCAACCAATTATGCTAAAATAAGTGGGCAAAAGTTTTAAGAGAAACAGGCTATTAATAAGGCCTCAAAGTATCTCTCTGAGTGTTTGTCAGTTAAAAAAGAAATGCTATCATGAATAAAACTTCTATGAATATTTATGCACAGGTTTTTGTGTTGACATAAGTGATCCTTTCTCTGGGATGAATGCCCAGCAGCCACCTCTTTAACTAAATGATGAAAGTTAATAAAACTGGTAGTAAGACAAACTAACATCTTGTAACTTCTTAGTATGCACTTAGACTGAGTGGAGTTTTTGCAGTCAGTCTGCTTTGCTCAGTTCTTGCTTATCTCTATAGCCAAAGTGATGAGTTTTTCTCAAATTCTGAGAACAACTGGAAGGATCACAGTTACTTGGCAATCATGTTATTCTATATGCCTAAAACAGTGAGTCAAGATGAATCAGGTTGTTGGCATGTTTAAAGAAATATGAAGATTTGTGGTATTTACTTAGAACCTGGTTTGGTGCCTAGTCATGTGGCAGAAATGCACCTATGTGACCAGCTCCATTTAAAAACTTTGGACTCCAAGACTCGAGCTGGCTTTCTGAACAAAGACACCTCACACATACTCTGACAGTCACAGCTAGAAATAAATATGGGTTTGTACATCTTTGTCCTGCAAAGTGATGACAAAGCCTGTTTTGAGCTTATTAGCATACACTTATGTATATACTTTTCCTGTTGTTCCTACAGAGTATCTTCTGTTGGAATCATTCACTTGTGGGAATAATTTTATGTTGAGTCCTGTTACTAATCACCAAACTAACAGGTGTCATGAGATCCCCGAGACAGGGATACAATATCATGTCTATGGTGTTCTTGATTAAAAAATGTATAATTAACAATCTAATCAAACATGAATCATGAAATGTTTTACAAAATAATGGACAAATACACAAAAAGTTTCAAGGACATGAAAGTCAAAGAAAGAATGAGAAACTGTCATGTACTGAAGGAGAATAACTATCCTTACAAATTGAATGCATTATGAGGTTTTGGATTCATCCTGGACAAGAAAAATAACATTAGTGGAGAAACTGATGAAATTTGAAGATCACCTAGAATTTAGTTTATAGTATAGTATATTTTCATCAATAGTGTTGTAGAAATGACAGTTTCTTGCTTATCATGTAGCATAAGTATTAACATTAGAGGAAGTGAGTGAAATGTGTGAGGTATGTCCAGAAAAGGTACAGCTGTTGTTAATATAATGAAAATTGTTTGCACTACATAGATATAACCTGGCAGCCAAAGAGAGTGGACTGGAATGTGCATGCATGAAAAATAACATCACTGTACTAGTCAGTGGGGGCTGTGGAGGCTGTTGAGTGACCATGTGTACTATGTGGTCATCATATTCAAAATGACTGAGTGAGTAGAACAAATTTCTGTCAAATTTTGTGTTGCTTGAACATTCCTCAGCAGAAACTACTCAGATGATTCAGAAGACTTTTGGGGATGAAGAAATTTAGTGCAGCACAAGTAACAGTGTGGCACAAATGCTTCAAAGATGGTTGAGAATCTTTTGAAAGTTATCTACGTTCTGGAAGGCCTATGACAAGCAGAACACCTGAGAATGTTGAATATGTATGGGCTGCAATCAACAAACATCAGGAACAGACAGTGCTAGAACTTTGTAGAAGCTGATCTGGGGATTCCAAAAGCTACAGTGTCCAAGATTTTGATGTAGGATCTTGGCATGAAATGTGTCATGGCAAAATTTGTTCTGCAGCTTCTGCTACCAGAGCAGAAGGAACATCATGCTGCAGTTGCTAATGACTTGATTCAAACCACTACCAATGAACCAGATTTCCTCAAGAAGGTCACAACTCTAGATGAATCATGGATCTATGGCTATGATCTGGAAATGAAGGCCCAGTTCTCCCAGTTGGAGGTCACCTGGTTTTCCATTCCCGAAGAAGGTGCAGCAAAGTCACAGCAAGATCAAGACCATGCTAACTGTGTTTTTTTTGACTGGGAAGGTGTTGTCCATCACTAGTACGCTCCTCCAGGCCAAATGATTAATAAAGACTACTACCTCAATGTTCTTTATTGTCAGTTGAGGGGTGTAATAAGATGAAAGTGGCCAGAGCTATGGGCAACTGGTGATTGGCAGAGTCATCACAATGCACCTGCTCATGCATCATGTCTCCTGCAGAGATTTTTGGGAAACACCAAATCACCCAGGTGACTCAGTCCCCCAACAGCCTAGATTTGGCAATCTGTGACTTCTGGTTTTTCCCAAGACTAAAATCAGCTTTGAAAGGAAGAGATTTTAGACCGTCAATGAGATTCAGTAAAATATGACAGGGCAGCTGATGACAATTCTAACAAAGGATTTTGTAGAGTGTTTTGAACAGTAGAAGAGACACTGGGAGAACTGTGTGAGATCCCAAGATGCCTACTTTGAAGAAGATTGAGGCCTCATTGTCATATGTACAATATTTTGTGTAACTTGTATTTTCTTCAATAAATGTCTTGATTTTTCATATTTCATGACTGGATACTTTCTGGACAGACCTCATATATATGAACTTTACATTATATTTGTAACTTTTCTGTAAGTCTAAAATTGCTTCATTTTTTAAATCAACATTTTAATTTTTAAAAGATTTTATTTATTTATTTTTAGATAGAGAGGAAGGGAGGGAGGAAGAGAGGGAGGGAGACATCAATGGGTGGTTGCCTCTCATGTACCCCCTACTGCAGACCTGGCCCACAACCCAGGCATGTACCCTGACTGAAAATCAAACTGGTGACCCTTTGTTTTGCAGGTTGGCACTCAGTCCACTGAGCCACACCAGCCAGCGCAAAAATTATTTCAAAATACAAAAATGCAAATAAAAAGTAAAGTGAAAATGTTTGGAGACAGACAAAAACTGAAGGAAATTCACCCTCAGCAAACCTGTATTACAAGAAATACTATAAAACAAAATGTTCTTAAGTCTGAAGGTAAATGATAGCAGAGGAGACTGAGGATCTTTCAGAGGAATTAAACCAGAAAGGGTAAATGTAAATTCATTTATTAAAGTATATTTTTAAAGCCCATTGCCTGTTTAAAACAACAATAACATGTTGTGGATTTATAGCCTACACAGATGACAGTAAAACCATAAAAGAAATGGGAGGTAAGTCAAAGTATAAAGTAAGTTTCTTGTACTCTTCATAAAGTAATATAACATTATTTGAAGGTGACTGTGATCATTGAAAGATGTATAATAAAATCTCTATAGCAATCATTCAAAACTGAAATGTAAATAAAAGAGATAAGACAGAATTAAAAATATTTAATATGTACTAAAAAAGGCAGAGAAGTGGAAACAAGAACATAGCACAAATGGGTCAGATGACAAGTAAATAGGAGGATTGGAAAATTAAGCCTGGCCATATCAATATTTATATTAAATGTAAATGTAACTCTTTAATAAAAGGCAGAGATAACCAGCCTGAATAAAGAACATGGAGACATTATGTATAAAAAAAAAAATTACATCAGAGTTCCCAGCAGAAGTCATGCAAGCAATAAGACAGTACAGTGAAATATTTAAAGTGTTAAAAGAAAGCGAGAAGGCTGATGGTTGTTAGTAGGTAGGGGTGGGTAGGAGTGGGGCTAAGTGCAGGGGAAGGGTTGAGAAAAAAGGAAAAACTCATGGACAAGAACAACAGTGTGGTGATTACAGAGGAGGAGGGATAGGAGAGGTGAAGGAGGGTAGAGGGAATAAATGCTGATGGATGGAGACTTGACTTGGGGTGATGAACACTGGCAAAGAATAATCTGAAAAAAATTAAGAAAGCAATTTCATTTATAATAGTATGAAAAAGATTAAACTGCTAGAAATAAATATGACCAAGTAAGTGAAGATTTATAAACAGAACACCACAAAATATTGCTGAAAGAAATTAAAGAATTCCTAAATAAGTGGAAAGACTTCATGTACTTTTGGCTAAGGAGACTTAACCTTGTTAAAGGTGTCAATATTACCCAAAGTTTTCTACAGATTCATCATGATCTCTATCAAAATTCCAACAGTCTTTTTGAATGAATGGAAAAGGCAATCCTCAGAGTTGTATTGAACTGCAGTGGGCCCAAAATAGCCAAAAAGAATTTTGAAAAAGAATAAATTTGTTGGATCTACATTTCCCATTTTCAAAAATTAGTACAAAGTTACAGTAATCAAAACAGTGCAGTACTGGGTTAGACACATGCACTTTGATTGGTAGCATATAATTGAGAGTCTAGGAATAAACCTGTGCATTCAGTTTTTTACAAGGGTGCCTACTAGTCTTTTTAATGTGTTAAGAACAGTTTCTTCAACAAATGGTTCTTGAAAAACTGAATTTCCACATGCAAAAGAATAAATTTGGACTCCTACTTCACCTCATATATAAAAACTAACATAAATTGGGTCAATAACTTAAATATTAGAATAAAACAACAAAAATTTTAGAGCAAATCGTAGGGAAAACATTAATAACTTTGGATTTGGCAATGGATTGTGAGATATGGCACTGAAGAGCTAAATATAGAATTATCATATGACTCAGCAACCCTTATTTATATAACCAGTAAAATTGAAAACAGGAACTCAGATAATTGTAAAACAATGTTCACTGTGGCATTATTCACAATGGTTAAAAGGGGGAAATATGCCAAGTGTCCACCAACAGATGAATGGGTAAACCAAATTTCATATATGTACAGTGGAATATTTTTCAGCCATTGAGAAAATGGAGTTCTGACACATGCTACAATATGAATTAAACTTAAAAACATTTATGATAAATAAAATAAGCCAGACACATAGGAAAAATGTCATATGGTTCCACTTACATGAAATATCTAGAGTAGGCAAAGTCATGGACAGAAAGTATATTAGACATTACCAGGAGCTGAAAGAAAGAGCAGATGAGTTATTATTACATAATGTTTACAGTTTCTGTTTGAGCTGATGAAAAAGTTTTGGAAATAAATAGTGGTGATAGTTGCATAACACTGTACATATAATTAATACCACTGAATTGCACATTTAAAAATCATTAAAATGGCAGATGTTTTACCATAATAAACAATTTTATTGATCAAAAATCTTGAGCAAATATCTTACCAAAGAAAATATAAGAATGGGAACTGAGCACATGAAAAGATGTTTAACAGCTTTAGTCACCAGATAAATACAAAGTAAAACTCTATTTTGAAACTATTCTATATGCACTAAGAGGGTAAAATCAAAACACCACATGTAGGTAGTGATAGGGAGCTAGTTGGTGGGAGAGTGTAAATGTGCAGCTGTACTGGTGGACAAGCCTGTACCCTCAGCGCATCTCTTCTCAGGGAGCCAAGACACCTGATCCTCTGCAGACTATGTGGAGTTGCATGGAGGATTGCTCCTCTGTAAGTGGGGTGAGGAGCCTGGACACTCCACTGATCACTCTTGGCAGTGTGACTACCTAGCCCACAGGAATTGGGAACCCTGGCAGACGCAGACACCGTGAGTGGCAGGACATGCCTCTGCCAGTGGGAGTAGTGATTGGGCTTGACTGCAGCAGAGCATTCGCCCAGAGGTGGCTGAGCCACCGCAGGCTCCAGGCATCCCAAGGCCCTGAGCGCAAAGAAACCATGCAGCCTTGGGACACAGTGGATTCAAGTGAGTCTCCCCCATCAGCTGAAATGGTGGCAGGGGTAGGTTTTACTCTGAGCACACTGAAAGGTGGAAATATAAATGGACAGGGTCCAAGAGGGCATGGGAAGCTGGAGGTATGAATGGATGGGGCCCCGAGAGCACCAAAAGCTAGAAAGATAATTGGGTAAAAGGAAAAGCGCTTGCCTCTACCCTTCCAATACCAGACTAGGGGTGGGACCATGGTCAGGCAGGCACATAGGCCATAGAAGTGAGAATGGGTGCAGGGTTGGGGGAGGAAATGTGCTGGACCAAAGAGGTTTGTCAGTGTAGCCAGGAGGAAGAAGGGATTGGTTGTGGGTGGACCACTCAAAGCAGAGAAATTTTAGGAAATTAACAGGTCTTTCTGAGAAAGCACCTGGGTGAATATAGCCCCGAGGGAACAAAGAAACATTCTTTCTTACTCATTGCTGGCTGCTCTGACAAGGTCTGCTCTTGCTTATTGCTCTTTATTCTTGTTCATCACTTGCTGCTCCAGATCTGCACTTGGATAGTACACTGGCCTCTCCTCTCCATGGGCCACATCACCTTAGCAGTCACATTGCCCATAGCCTCCAGGAGGGAGTCTCTCTCTCTCTCTCTCTCTCTCCCTCTATCTCTCTCCCTCTATCTCTCTCTTCCTGACTGGTGAAGCATTCGCCATTATTTTTAAGTGCTCTCCTGTCAGGGAGTATACAACCTTGAGGCCCAAGCAGCCACATGGCCATAGCCATAGCCATGCTAGCTCCACACTAGCCTCCAGGAATAAACCTGAAGCCAGACAGCAGCTAGGAATAAGTTAAGCTACCTGCATGACCACTTAGCAGCCACCTGGGGTTCCAAACCATGGTTCTTCAAAATGGAGCAGGAACTCTGGACACTTTCTTTTGTTCTGGTCTTGCTGAGGACAGCTGGGTTTTGTCTGGGATTTGTGGAGGAGATGAGCTTTGAGATGGGGTATCCCCAATTCTCCAAGATGGAGCAGCATCCAAGTAAAACATTTTTGTTTTTTCATCAGCACCTGCCTCATGAGTTTGGCTTTTGTGATGACAGGCAGCCAAAACCCCCTTTATTTTGCTCAGTAAAACCACCACTTTGGGAAATGCTTTCCAGCTTCTTACAACATTAAAGACATAACTATCCTACAATTTAGCAATTCTACTCCAATAAATAAATCCAAGAGAAAGAAAAAGCTTTTCTTCACAATATGAATTTTGCTAGAATGTTTTCAGCAGCTTTATTCATAGTAGTCAAACCTGGAGACAGTTTAAATGTTCATGAAGGGGAGGATAAATGAAAAAACTTACGTTTATCAATATTATACTACTCAGCAATTCAAAGAACAAACTATTAATACCCACACATATGATTAAATCTCATAGACATTTTTCTGAGTTTTAAAACACCAGACACAAAAATACAAACTATATGATCCGAAGTATGTAGGGTTCTAAAACAGGTAAAACAAACATGTCATTAGTCAGAAAGTAATTTCTTCTGGGAGAGATTTGGCTACAGATGATAGAAAATTTTCTGGAGTGATGAAAATATTCTATATCTATTCTTAATTGGTGATTACATGGGTGTATATAATTGTTAAAGCTTACTGAACTGAAGAGTTAGGATAGGTTGTATGTAAATTATATCACAATAGAAAAAAATTATAATAAAATTAGCCTTGCAAATTTGTATATAAACATTAATAACAAAGAATGGCTTCAAATCTTGTGAAGATGCTCAGGAACATGGTTTGAACTTTGGTACCACTTGTTTCAAGTGGACTAAATGTGAATTTTGTTTTTACAAGCAAGCTTATTGTACTCAGGTCTGACTTTTTAAAGTTAATGTGAAAAACCATCATAAAATCTTTCCTTTTATATAACACTGTTCCTTTCATATATGTCAATGAAGTGCTTATTATTTTAAATTTTTCTTGATTTTTTATTACTTAGAAAATATTATGGTAAAAAAGAAAGGGTAAAGAAAATATTCATTTATCTTTTTTGAATAATATATATTGGGTCATTGTCTCTATGATGACATGGTTTAGTTGGCAAGTATAAAAGACCTGAGTTGGGATTATGTATTCTGCTGTACTGCTCATTTGTCAGGTAACGAAGCAAGTAAGATAACCTCCTTTCCAAGATCATTACCTATAGCTGTGAATGATATCCAGCTTCCTTTGAGGGGAAGCTAGATATCCTTCAATAGTCACTACTGTAACCTGAAAAACCTAAAGGATTTATTTAGAAGTACTTTCATTTCTGCAGGATTCAGAAATCAGTTTCTTCAGTTGCTTATCAATGCCTTTATGTTAAACTTTTACTAGATATTATAAATGGTAAAAGTCCATAAGTAATTTTTATGTTTCAATTTCAATCTCCAGGAGATTTTACAAACTCATCTAGAGTGGATATATGATGGAAAGTGATGAGGAGAATGAAGAAGTGGGAAAGTAACATATACAAATATTAAGCAATTAAAGGACAAGGCACTACCACATTAATTAAATAATGTGTTATTCAGATATTAAAGGGCTATGGGAGCTAAGGAATGGGAGAGATCACTTGGAGTAAGAAATATAATGTTTTCTCCCTTAATAAAAGTAGTGTTTTGATGTGGGGGTGGGTGGAGGGGAAACTATTATACAATATCTTTGTGCATACCCAGTCCACCAAACAACTGAATCCCTGATTGTACTTAATTTTAATTTACTTGATTTTTATTGCTTTCTTACAATAGTCAATAATTTAGTTCTCAGGAAGTAACTCATTTAGGTTAATGACTTAAAGATTACAATATTTGTAAGGGTAAAATGAGATTTTAATAAAGATATGATTCATTACAAAATTTTAACCATTGTATATTATCCATTGAACTCTACCAATTCCAATATTGGGGGCCTACGGTATTTTGGATTTCCAGTGATAATCCAAAAATAGGTTTTTCCAAGATGGCAGCATGGTAGGACGCAGCAGATTCTACTCTCCCACAACCAGGAAAAAAATCCTAGTCATTCTAGGTAGGAACAGAGCAAAGAACCAACATTATCATGACATAAATGAAAATAGGAGATCGCAAATTGTAGCGGACATTGAAAAACCCAACAGTAAGGAGACTACGTGGATCAGCGCGGGGGACCAGGGAGGTTGCAGCTCCAGGCCCGGGGTGCCGGGTCGGCCGCTGGGCTCCCAGGAGAGAGCTGAATCATCTGTTCCCTCCCTGGCCAAACAAGGACTGAGCAGCACCGGGGGAGGCCAGTTTACCGGAGGGCACAGAGAGAGGAGTGAGGACAAAGAGGCAACCACACAGGGTCTGTAAGCACCCATGCAAAGCCCTGGTGAAAGTGTGCAACCCACCCGGTGCATCCAAAGGCACCTGCCTCTATGCCCGTGCCCCCAATGCAGAGAGAGCGAGGTTTGGTGAAAGTCTCGGAAACCACAGCGTTGAAAAAGGAAAAGGCGCAGGCGCTCCATGGGACCTGTGAGGCCCAGGCTGTGAATTTGGGGGAAGTGGGTGTCCCTCGGGACCCAGAGAGTGCGCACCCGTGAACCCGGAAAAGGCTCAGGTGCTCCGTGGGACATCGGAACACACGGCAGTGAGTTCCCAAGGACACACATAATTGCACCCAGCCCACACACACAGATCCCTTCCGGGAACCACCAGACGGGCTTGGGGGACAACACGCACCTACACTATGAACAGTACTCCAGAGACTGACTGAGTCCTGAACGGGAACAGAGAAAAACTGTCTCCAGTCACCCCTCAGTGTGCTGAAGTCAGCTACAAAACCGGTTTGGCCAGTCTGAAACCAAAAATAGGTGTTTTTTGTTTTGTTTTGTTTGTTTTTTGTGTGTGTTTGTTTTGTTCTTGTTTTCTTTTAATTATTTTAAAGT
>CM052543.1:69216789-69237040 GCA_028533065.1 Trachops cirrhosus
AAAAAAGTCTATTTTGTCTGATATTAACTCTAGCTCTTTTATGATTAGTTTGTATAGTATATCTATTACTACCCTTGAATTTTCACAATATTTGTTGTTTTGAATCTAAAGTATATGTCTTATAAAGAAATATAGTTGTTTTTATATCCATTCTCACATGTCTGACTTGATTGGAATGGATAATCTCTTATTTTGTGTATTTTTTAAATATGTTTGGGCATTCATCTGACATTTTTCTCCCTTTTTTTATACATCTCATTTCATTTTTATTTCTCTTTTCCTTCTTTACTTCCTTCTTTTATGTTTAAAAATATTTGTTAGTGTACCATCTTGTTTATTTGTTTTGGCTATATTCTTAAGAGTCATTTTCTCAGTTGTTGTTCTAGACATTACAACTTACATATTTAACCCATGTAATATACTTCAGGTGTAAACTGACAATACCAGTTAAACATAGAAACATGGCTCTACGTCTCCCCCCACTTTATGATAAGCTTTGCACCTATATGTTATGACACAACAATAAAGTATATAAATATTTTTTAATCATACTTCTTTAAGAGAAGAAAAACTACTTTTTTTCTTAGTATTGGCCATATTTTCCTGTTACTTTGTGTGTCTCATAGTTTTTGTTGTTGAAAACTGAACATTTTAGATGAAACATTGTATCTACTCGAGATGCTGACATATATCAGATACATACAATGTCTGTTGAGCCTTATTTCTTCCCCTAGACTAAATTTCCCATCTGGTGTCTTTCTATTTCGGGATGAAGAACATTATCTCTTGAGGGGCAATTCTGCTAGCAACATTTTTTTCACTTTTTAAAAAAAATGTGTATTTTTATTTAGCCTTTGCTTTTGAAGGGTAGTTTTAGTAGTTATAGAATGTTTGGGGTGATTTTTTTCCTTATGAATATGTCCTTTCACTGCCTTCTTGCTCTCATTGTTTTTGATGAGAAGTCCACTGTTAATTGTATTGTGCTCTCCCTTTATTTGATGAGTCATTTTCTTCTTGATGTTTTCAAGACTTTTTCCTTTGTATTTCAGAATTTGACTATGATTTTTATAGTTATGATTATCATTATGTTTATCCTATTGGTGTTTGTTGATATTTTTTGGATCAGTAGATTAATATTTCTTATGAAATTTGGAAAATTTTTAACCATTATTTTTTCAAATAATATTTTCCGTCACTTTGTGTCTCTCCTCCTTTTTCTTCTGGAACCGCAATTACACAAATATTGGTATGGGTATTGCCTCACAGGTCTCTGAAGCTCATTTCACTTTTCTGTAATCTTTTTCTTACTAGCCTTTGGATTATATAATTTTTATTTATCTTTATTGCTAATATCATTTTTTCCTTCTGCAATCTCAGATTTTTTATTGAGTCCACCTAATACATTTTTATTTCAGTTATTGTACATATCAACTTTGGATTTTTTGCTAGTGTTTATTTCTCTATTGAGATTCTTAGTTGAGTTATTATCACATTTTCTTTAATTTTTTGAAAATAGTTTAATTCTTTGAACATATAATAGCATTTCTGAATTGTTTGTCTGATCAATTCAACAAATTCACTCAGCATCATTTTCTATTAATTGCCTTTTCCCATCTGATTTTGGGTCAAAAATCTTGCTTCTACCTTTGCATGTCTCATGATTTTTTTCTGAAAATGATGCATTTCCAGTAATACATTAACCAAATCTAAATTCTGATTTTTCTAATACTTAAAAAAAAGTAACTAGCCTGGACTTAAACTGCAAAATCTGCACTCACTATAGTATGCTGCTGTTGATATCTCTGCTTAGAATTTAATTCTTAATTTTAAGTTTTCCTGTATCTGCATAACTAGTGGTGAGTCTGTTATTTAGGTGCAAATTATGCTCAAACTTTCCAAGACCATAAGGCTTCTATGCCCCATGCCCATTATACTTGTATGGATTTGGGAATGCATTCAAATTAGCAACTTAAGTTTCCTTTGCCATCTGCTGTTATGTAGTCTCTTTTCAGCATCTCCTCCACCTGCATATACTTTCTCAGTCAGTGAGGGGTGTGTACACTGCTTATCCAGGCTTTCTGTTCCTCTCAGTATCTCCTTGTTCAATTTCTAGTTCATCTGCATTTTTCCCCCAACCAGAACCACAAACTTAGTCTAACAAAGATAAAAATTTGCCTACATATTTTTATCAAGCTCACTACTTTCAGCCAATAAATCTAAAACCAGCAATTTTACCCTGCCCCTCAAATAACGTATACCCACTTTTTCAGCAAAGCTTCTGGGTGTCCCAGATACAATGATAAACTATTGCTTTCATTACTGTTCTGAGAAGTGGGAGTGGGCATGATAGGAGTGTCCCAACCAAGAAGGCTGCAGATTTTCACTTATCCTATTTGAAGCTATTGCAGTTTTTCTAAGAATGATACTTCTCAGTTCATTCTCTGCCTTTTGTTGGTTTTCAGAACCCTACATTTGTTGTTTTTGACAATTTTATAGAGCTTTATAGTGCTTATTTTGTGGAGAACGTTACGTTCACCTCGCCACAGCTGTGCAAGCAGCTGAGGGGAACGTATTCTTCCCTAATTCTTGAAACTCCCTTATACAACAATTTTTACTGGACCCTGTCTTTTTGGATTCCTTTCATGTCTCTTCATTCTTTGCCTGTTTCTTAAATGTTGACATTTTGTAGATGTCTATTTTGACATTATTCTATTTTCATAAAACTCACACTTGATTAGTTGTAGAAAGGAGGTATCTTAGTCGGCTCAGGTTACCATACAAAATAACACAGACTAGATGGTTTAAACAACAGAAATTTATTTTCTCACAGTTCTTGTGGATAGAAATTAAGGTTCTGTGATTTGGTTCCTGATGAGGACTCCCTTCCTGGTTTGCAGATAGGTGCCTTGTCACTCTGTCCTCACAGTCTGAGAGGAAGGAGAGAGAGTGCAAGAGAGAGAGGAGACAAGAGGAAAGAGAAATTCCTAGTGTCTCTTCCTGTGAAGACACTAATCCCATCATGAGGATTTTATCATAACCTAAGTACCCTTCCAATTCCCAAATACCATCAGGTTGGGGGTGAGGGCCTCAGTGTTTAGAGAGATACAAATATTTAGTCTATAACAGGAAAGATAGAGTGAGAACTCTCAGCCAGAGAAGCCTAGAGAAGGTGCAAAATATGTAGAGTGTGAAAGGATAGTTGGATTAGAGACAAGGCAATAGCTTATAATGCATTTGCATAGAAAGGGGGTGTGGACTGATATAATACCTTGTGTTCCAAAGCTACAGCATCAGTGACATTAGCAGGTGTAGAATGAAAGTGTTTGGCGTAATAAACTTCAATGATTCTAGTGACAATGTGAGTGTATTTGACAAAGAAATGGAAACTGTGGGTTTTGTGCATAAAAATCTATACAAACAGGTTCAATTAATGTGAAAAATACATTTCCATTTTCTCTGATACAATGTTATTAAAACTGTAATTCAATCTTTTGTCTTTCTAGAAATGTATCTACAATGAGCAGGCAATAGTAGAAACACATAATTACAATTCTGACTAATAAGGGCTTGGAAGAAGACCTACTTATGTATAAATTAAATAGGGCATAGTGTCAACAAATATTTCAAGAGGCTGAGTCTTAAAGAGAATAGGGATATATTAAAGAAGACACAGGGGAGGAAGTGGGAGTAAGGACATGACAGGTAGAAAGGAGTAAAGAGACTAGAACAGCCCATAATTGAGATGAGAAAAAAAATCACCTAAATCCAGAAGTCCCAAATAAAATTAGGTTATTTCCCTGAGAATATTTGTGAGTATAAGAGACTCTAAGATATACACACAGGGAAGCAAAAAGGGGGTACACCTTTATGACCATAGTATCTTCTCAGTATGTCACAGCTGATATAGTATTTTTATCTGTGAAATACTGCCGTGTTGATGTAAAAGTTTTAATTTAACACAATTGTTTATCTTTCAAAGAAGTCAGGTCTCTGCATGATACATCATATTGCTGCTCAGAATATTTCCAGTGTTGTTTCTCTACTGCCAATATTTATAGCTCTGCAGGGAATAGGAACCAGGAGAGAATTCCCTATCTCAAGTTAATCTATATCTTAATGTATACATAAAAATTGAGAACATGCTAAGCTGTGTTAAGTATTTTACAAGAATTTACTTATTTAATTCTTGAATTAATACTTAAAGTATGTTTACTTATGTGGTTATTAGATTAATTATTGCTTCCAATGATTTTCTCTTCTCCTCCAAAGAGAACAGACATTGGTAACAGGTGCGGACATTTGACTTTCTCCATTGCTCATTCCCAAATGTTATGAATGTAATATTTTTCAGGTATAAGCTGTTTCTTCAGCCTGTATCTCAGAAAGAATAATTCTTGTCATGTATAACTACATGTGAACCACAGCTAACATGTAACATGAGCAAGATATAAACCTGTTATTTGAAGTCACTAAGATTTGGTGGTTCTTATTACATAGTGTAATCTAGTAGGAAATGACTGATATGTTTTATTACTCCTATTTTTACATGATAAAATTAAATCATATAAAGTTGTAAAAGGTATATAACTACCAAGAATATACAGTAAAGTAGTGATGAACCTGAGAACCGATACAATGCTTAAGCTCTCCTAGCTCTTATTATTTGGATTTAATACATCTTGTGTATGTCTGATTCTGTCTAATTATTCAGACCCAGCCCTTTTATGGTTGTGCAGCTAAACATAATCAATTGATGAAGACTAATTGGAATATCAGCCCTAGATTCAACAATTCAGAAAGCTAAAATGAAAATAAGTAATTTGTTAATAAAGTCTCATTTATATGATTACTTTCTCCATTGAAAATATAAGGGACAGCATTGAGTTTACTGAAAGACTCCTGAGAATATTTTATTGATATTAGGTTATATTTTTATAAAGTTCCACATCTGTTTAATGATTAACATATTCTTGGCCAATATTCTTTGGACTTTTAATCCCAGATGTAATGGAAAAAAGGTTGGAAATGAGAAGAACTAGATTCCAGTCCAGACAACATCACTGGTCAAGGTTCAGAGTAGGATAACTCACTAAGCCTCCTATAGCTTCAATCACATTATTTGTTAAATAAGGACAGTAATTGCTATAATACCACCTAGGGCAATTGTTAAAGAGATTAAATTAGATATGTGATATTGCTTTACCTATTATAAAGACCTACACACAAATGTAAATGTTCATTCTTCTTATTAGAATCTCAGCATGAGAAAGGCTTTAAAAGGCCATATACAGATCTTTAACTTGTAAAGAGAAATGCCAGGTAAGGGAGAGGACTGAGAAGAAAAAGAAAATTATTTTCATTTTTATAAGACTTCACTAAAGCTCCTACATTTTTAAAAAATCATTTGATTGTTGTTTAAGTACAGTTGTCTGAATTTACCCCCCAAACTCCCCTCCACCTCAGCCACCCTCACCTTCTTCCCCTGAATCCATCCCACCTTGGTTCTATCCATGTGTCCTTTATAGTTTGTCCTGAAAACTCTTTCCCCATTTCCCCGCATTAACCCTTCCCACCCCCTATCTGGTTACTGTCAGTTTGTTCTTAATTTCAATGTGTCTGGTTCTATTTTGCTCACTTGTTTGTTTTGTTGATTAGGTTCCACTTATAGGCGAGATCATATGGTGTTTGTCTTTCACTGCCTGGCTTATTTCATTTAGCATAATGCTCTACAGTTCTATCCATGCTATTGCAAAGGGTAGGAGCTCCTTCTTTCTTTCTGCTGTGTAATATTTCATCGTGTAAATGTACCATAGTTTTTTGATCCACTCATTTACTGATGGGCATTTAAGTTGCTTCCAACTCTTTGCTATTGTTAATTGTGTTGCTATGAATATTGGGGTGCATAGGTTCTTTTCAATTGGTGGTTCAGAGTTCTTAGCATATAATTCCAGTAATGGAATTGCTGGGTCAAAAGGCAGTTCCATTTTTAGTTTTCTGAGGAAATTCCATACTGTTTTCCACAGTGACTGCACCAGTCTGCATTCCCAACAACAGTGTACTAGGGTTCCCTCTTCTCCACATCCTTTCCAACACTTGTTTGTTGATTTGTTTATGATGGCCATTCTGCCTGGTGTGAAGTGGTATCTCACTGTGGTTTTCATTTGCATCTCTCGGATGGCTAGTGATGGCCAGCATCTTTTCATATGTCTCTGGGCCCTCTGTATGTCTTCCTTGAAAAAGTGTCTGTTCACGTCTTTTGCCCATTTTTTAAATTGGATTTTTCATCTTCTGAGAGGGGAGTCATGTGAGTTCTTTATATAGTTTGGAGATCAACCCCTTTTCCAAGGTACAATTGACATTTGTGTTTTCCCATACAGTTGGTTCTCTTTTCATTTTACTGCTGTTTTCTTTAGCTGTGCAGAAACTTTTTTTTTTGATGAAGTCCCATTTGTTTATTCTTTCCTTTAGGTCCCTTGCTCTAGGGGACATATTGGTGAAAATATTGCTGTGTGGAATATCTGAGATTTTCCTGCCTATCTTCTCCTCTAGCACTTGTATGGTATCATGACTTATATTCAATCTTATATCCATCTTGAATTTATTTTTGTGTATGGTGTAAGTTGCTACACAAAACAAGCCTCAACAAATTCAAGAAAATTGAAATCATATCAAGTATTTTCTCTGATCACAAGGGATTGAAACTAGAAACCAACCTCAAGGAAAAAACTCAAAAACACTGAAATTTGTAGATATTGAATATTATGCTATTAAGCAATGACTGGGTCAATAATGAAATCAAGGAAGAAATCAAAAAGCTTCTGGAAGCAAATGAAAAGGAACACACAACAACCCAAAACTATGGGAAACAGCAAAGATAGTCCTGACAGGGAAGTTCATAGAGATACAGACCTCCCTAAAAAAGACAGAAACATTTCAAATAAACAAGTACAGTCAATTTAAAGGAGCTTGGTATGATATGAGTGCCAAGAGGCTCAGTTATGTAGGACAGGAGAAGTGTATTTATTTATTCCAACTGTAGCTGGAAATTATTTGAAAACTATCATCAGATGAGTGATATGACCTTGTTTACATTTTTTAAAAGATCACTTTTGTTTTCTATTCAGAACAGGAGCAGAAATGAGTCAAGAAAACAGTCAGGGAGACCACTGAAGAGGCTAGTGCAGTAATCAAGGCAGAAGATGATTGTGGCTTAAACTAGGCTTCAGTGGAGGTGGGGCAAAGTGGTCAAATTGATGATACATTTTGGCAATGGATCCAAGGGATCATTCTAATGGTTGGGATCTGAAGTGCAAAGCAAAGAAAAACCTACAAGGATTCCGGGATGGATTAGGATTTTGACATATTACTATTGTGATAGAGCCAACTGGATGAGCAGTGATGAATGGATTTCTTTTGGATACCATTATAGACAACCATTAGACATCCAAATGGAAATATCTAGTAAGCAGTTAGATATCTAAGTCTGGAGATCAGAGGAAATATATAGGTTGGGAATATGGATTAGAGATTAACTAATTTATATATTTAATTTAAATCCCCAAATTAATGAGAGTAGATAAAGAAAGAAGAAGATCAAAGAAAACACCCTGGATCAAAATAATATTTAGACCCAGAAGCTTCGTACTATCCATTCAGAAATAGCTCATTAGGTATGCCATAAATATTTTGTAAATGAATAAATTTGTAACTGTGGAGACTGACTAATTTGTTAGGAAAAATTTTCATATGTTGTGCTTGGGCCAACACTTGATTCATCTACTAAAATATGCTAAAGTTATCATTCTTATCTTATGCTAACAACTATTGGGGATCAGTAAACTTCAAGTCTTCATTTTATTGTATTCTACCCACTCCCAGACAGCCGGTGGATTTCACCATTCTTCTAAAAGAGGCAGGGGAAATTCTTGATGTGATAGTGTTCGGTCCCCATTCAAGTACAGATAAGAAGTGGAGGCCTTTCTTTATTTTCTCCATCTGTTCTGCACATCCAGGTGATCAAATCATCATTGCATGGAGCAATGGATATGGATATGGATATTCTGAGACACTATAATTAGAAAAATCTGAGCAAAATATTAGCCCAGACAAGTGGCACTCACTTAGTCATCAATGTGTCAAAGGGAATCAGATGCTGCTGGGGTGGTTGTAGTAGGTTAATAAGACTCCATCCTGCAGGAAATCCATATGCTTGTTTGAATGGCAACAGAGGCCTGTTGTACATTGATTTGGCTCCCATTTTGATTAACAATGGCTATTTGGACACATTTTGGGTTGCCTCTAGTTGCTGATTTCTCTCTGGTCCATGAAGTATACCCTACTCTAGCATCTTCCTTCATGGTTATGCCCCCTCTAATTATTTTCCCCAGTACCAGCTATGCCAATTATCATTTATCCTCATATTTGGAGTTGTTTGGCTCTTGAACTGTTTCTTTTCCAATGTGCAATTTACATGTAAATGTTGTGTCCTCTTGCTTCAGGACTTTTTTTTGCTGTGATCAATAACTAAACTCATAGTATTCAAGAAAATCACTTTTCTTTCATGAGATAACTGTCTTTACCATCATTTTTTGTATTTTATTCCACAGATGACCTTGGCATTTCTTTTAAACAGTGTCTTCTCTCCTCCTAGATAGTTAAAATGAAATTAATCAATAGTTTTTTGTGTGGGTCAGCAGCAGAGGGAAAAGGGTAACTATAAAAATGTGTATGGGGAGAAATCTTAGGTAATGTGTAGAAGGAGCATCTATTGGTAAAATTATCAGGTAAAAATATTCAATATCATACTACTATATCTTCTTTTATTTTTATGTTTCATAGAAAACTTATCAGGTGAAGAATATACTTTGTAGCATACAGAAAGCAGGAAGGCTTTTACCTGTGTATGAAATTACTTCGTGGGAGCTAAGACCCCATATGGCTCCACTATGTCACAACTTGTTTCTGAAGAAGCATACCCTGAGCTGAGACTTTGAGCGCAACTAGTTTATATGGAAAATATTCTAAGAATTGGGAGTGGGGAAGTAAGACAAAGAAGAGAATGAAACCAAGGCAGACATATTAATTAGCAGGTACCAGAGTGGTAACTGGGGCTCACATCCTGTTGGGAATCTTGGGAGATTTTGTAGAATGCATGAAAAGGGGCTGTGGAAGGAATGAGGAAGCAAATGGGTATTTGCCATTTGACTCTCATCTTTCACTGGCTGAGTTCTCCTTGGGAATTAACTAGCTGTTATTCTAGCCTGCTTTGCATGGGCCTATCATATTAGAAAGAAAACCACCTTCAGGTAGACAGATGCAGGCACTTATAGTAGAAGGCTGTTGGTATCCTTAAGAACTTCTAATGTCAAGGCAATATGGGTGCGGCACTCAAACAACCTCTAAATATCAGTGGCTTAAAAACAAAACACTATTTTCTATCTAATACTGCATGTACATCACAAATTGGTATTATAGTCTATTCAGTGACATCCTCACTCTAGGATGAGGCTGATTGAAAGCTGATGATCTTTGCTGCCAGAAGGAAACAGTTCTGAAAAATGATACAAACAATTAAATTTGCATCATCTCCTGCCTAGAAGCAACAGATGTCACTTCTTTTGATAACTCATTGGTTAGAAATAATCATGAACTCTCTCAGAAACCAGGGAGCCAGGAAATTCAATTTTGTATGTGCCTGAAAAAAAAAAGACGATATAAAGGAGCATGACAATTTACCTGTTTTCCTTTCTGGTCACCAAATATTTGGTTAACTCTCTTTCTCACATGTAAAATATACCCAACACCTGCCTAAGAAAAATCACCCAGAAGTCCACTCCAGTCATAGAATTAGGTAATCCAGCTCTTTTTTTTATGAACCCAGAAGACAATGGTGAAACAGGAATAAGATAATTGCAATAAACACTCCCATTTAGAAATGGGAACAATTGAAATACAAAGCAGACTTGAATCCTTGGCAACTCTGTTATCCCACTAGGTGGACATTTTAAGGGCTTTCTATGGGGGAGGGAATTATTCCTTGATTAAACTCTAATTCTGCTCCAAAAAGGAGCTCTATGTCTATTTCCTACATGAATCATGTCTTTACATTCTGGGATTTATCTTCCATGATCCTTTTTGGTCAGATTTAGAGTAGTGGTTGGGAAGATGATAGCATAGATAAGTGCAGTACTCAAATGCTCCCACAGCAGCATCAAAATTACAACTAACTATGGAACAACCATTGTTCAGAACTGCCTGAAATGTAGCTGAACAGAAGTACCACAATTAAGGGTATAAAGCAGAAGCCACATAGAGACTGGTAGAGAGGCAGAGATATGGAATGGAGGGCAGGGTCCCACACTCGTGTGTAGCCATGGCTGTTAAAAATCAGGACGTATCTCAGCTGAGGAGGTTCCCACTGAGGAGCGATGGGTCTCAACCCCACACCAGACCCCCCGGCCCAGGGTTTCAGTGCCAGGAAGAGAAGGTCCCATAAATTCTGGCTGTGAAAACCAACAGGGATTGTGGTTGAGTGAGACAAAGGGCTTCTGGAGTTCCAGGAAGTTTCTCTTAAAGGGCTCATGCACTGACTTACTTGGACTCATTCCTCTGAGCTCCAGTGTTGGTGATGCAGCTTGACAGGAACCAGGGATATATGGTAAAAAACTGAATTGTCTGGCATCAGGGTGAGAGCTGGGAGGGCAGCTTTCTCCCAGACAGAAGTGCTGTCAAAGGCCATTGCACCTTTGCTAAGACCTCTCCCCACAGAACTGGCAGGAGTAATGTCTGAGTCTCCATCAATCTAACTAATACTATTTGGCTGTCTTAGTTTTCCCCTGAAACCATGCCCTGTGCAGCTTGCAGACTCACCCAAGCCATTTTCACTGGCTTTTCCATACAAATTGCCTGTCTTGGCTCATGCTTCATACTTTCCTAAAATCTCTCAAACCAGAAGCATCAGGCCTCAGTGTGTTCCACACCTCTTGCTAAATGGCCCCAGGCCCAGCACATCAGCAACTGGGCTTGGTGTGCAGCTTGGCCTTTCCAGGGCCCTTCCAAGCCCAGCACAAGTAGCATCCATCTGCAGATTGATTTGTAGCTCATGCTGGTGGCCCAGGGAAGGGCATATGTAGTGGCTGACCTTGGTCTACACCTTCTAGGAGGCCCTGGACCGAGCACACTGAGTGGAGTTTCAGACCACATTGAAGTACCATCCAACTACCTTGAGTGTTAAGCAACACTCAAGGAGCAAACTCAATATATACCTGAGTCCAGGTAAAGCTAGTACTGCTCCATGGAGCCAGCCCCTGCACAGAAGATCCTCCACAGTAGTTGCAGGAGGTCATAGCCAGTTCTTGAAGCCTAACAGCCTGAGGGGAAATCCCTCCTATTGAAGTTCCAATGACAATCAAGTTTCAACTACACCAGAAGGGTGTACAGAACCCACACAGGATGCACACATCAAGAAGGCAGTGCCACTGGAGCCCATAGGACACCTACTACATAAGGTCACTTTACAAAGCCTGGTAGACATAGAAACTCTATCTAATACATGGAAACAAACACAGGGAGGCAGCCAAAGTGAGGAAACAAAGAAACATCCCAAGTGAAAGAACAGAACAAAATTCTAGGAAAAGAACTAAACAAAATAGAGACAAGCAATCTACTAGATACAAAGTTTAAAACACTGGTTATAAGGATGCTCAACAAACTTCAACAAAGAGATAGGAAGATAGAAAACATAAAAACAAACCAGTCAAAATGAAGGACATATTAACTGAAATAAAGAATACATTACAAGGAATCAACAGTGGACTAGATGAGGCAGGAGATCAAATTAGTGGTTTGGAATATAAAGAAGCAGAAAATACCCAATCAGAACAAAAAAAAAAAGAAAAAAAAGAATCTAGAAATTAAGAACAGTATAAGAAGCCTCTGGGACAACTTCAAGTGTTCTAATATTTGTATCATGAGGGTGCCAGGAAGAGAAGAGAGAAAGCAAGAAATTGAAAACCTATGTAAAAAATAATGATGGAAAACTTCCCTGATTTGGTAGAGGAAATAAGCATACAAGTCCAAGAAGCACAGAGAGTCCCGAACAAGATGAACCCAAAGAGGCCCACACCAAGATACATAATAATTAAATGGCTAAAGATTAAAGACAAAGAGAGAAAGAATCTTAAAAGCAGCAAGAGAAAACAGTAGTTACCTGCAAGGGAGCATCCATAAGACTGTCAGCTGATCTCTCAACAGAAACTTTGCAGGCCAGATGGGATTGGCAAGAAATATACAAAATGATGAAAAACAAAAGCCTATGACCAAGATTACTCTACCCAATAAAATCATCATTTAAAGTCAAAGGACAAATAGACAGCTTCCCAGACCAGGAAAAGCTAAAGAAGTGCAGCACACCACCACTAAACCAGTATTGCAAGAAATGTTCAAGGGACTTCTTTAAGAAGAAGATGAAGGAAAAAGAGAAAAATATGAGTAATAAAATGTCAAGAAATGCATATCTATCAATACTTACTGTAAATACAAATGGAGTAAATGCTCCAATCAAAGGACATATGGAGTCTGAACAAAACAAGGTCCTTGCAAAAGCTGTCTACAAGAGACTCATTGTCAGTTGAAAGACACACACAGACTGAAAGTAAGGAGATGAAAAATGATACTTCATGATGATGGAAACAAACAAACAAAAGCTTGGATAGCAATACTTATATCACACAAAATAATTTAAAATAAAGTTATGTAACAAGAGACAAAGCAGGACCCAGCTATTCCACTTTTGGGCATTTATCTGAAGAAATCCAAAATGCTAAATCAAAAAGACATATATAGCCATATATTCACTGCAGCATTATTTGCAATAGCTAAAATATGGAAACAACCTAAGTGTCCATCAAGAGAAGAATGGATAAGGAAGTAGTGGAACATATATACACGGAATATGACTCAGCCATAAAAAAAAGAATGGGATTTGCCATCTGCAACAACATGGATGGACCTAGAGGGTATTGTGCTGAGTGAAGTAAGTCAGCCAGTAGAAGACAAAAATTCCATATGATTTCACTTATATGTGAAATTTAAAAATAAAAATAAATAAATAAGAAAACAGAAACAGACTCAGAAACAGAGAACATTCTGATGGTTGTCAGATGGGAGGGGTTTGGTGGATGGGTGTAAAAGGTGAATGGATTTTGAAGTACAAATTGGTAGTTACTAAATAGTCATGGAGATGTAAAGAAGAGCATAGGGAACATAATCAGTACTATTATAATAACTATGTATGGCATTAGATGTGTACTAAATTTACCTGGGTAATCACTTAGTAAGTTATGTAAAGTCTTATCACTGGGTTGTATTTCTGAAACTAAAATAATATAGTATGCCAACTATAATTGAAAAGTAAAAAATATTAAAAGTTAAAACATAATGCACATAAAGCTATGTGACATCCTAAAAAATGACAGTTTGATAAAGACAGATGTCATGTTAAAAAATAAACAATAAAGTGTCGGTTGGGGCTGTACCCTCCTTGGGGACTGAACAATTCCTTAGCTTGCTTTTTCCGATGGAAAGTTGAGAGCCCACAGGTTATTTGAACTTTTCAGCAAACACAATCTCCTTTAGTCTAAACCACAAGTAAACACAAGGCCCGTGGGCTGAATCTGGCTCTCCACCTTGTTTTATCTGGCCCAGCACCTTGTTTCTACCCAGTGGCAGTGCTGAGCTCTTGCTTAACTGTCAAGGAGTAATATTTATACAGTCCTAAAATTACATTCGGCCCTTTGAAGGCAATCATGAGGCTGATGTGGCCCCTGGTAAAAAAGAGTTTGACACCCCTGGTCTACACCAATGATTCTTTTGGCAAAACTGTCTCAAAAACTTAGGTTTATTATGAATATTTGATTTGCTCTGTTTTATTTGTGAATAATCACACTTGAAATTCTTTTTAAGACACATTACAATATCTAATACATATTTTTCCCCTGCTTACTCCATGCCTTTACCTCTCTATTTAGTTGAAGGTGTTTTGAGCCTATGAGGACTTGTCTTTTTCTCCCCTTCTAATTGATTTTATCCAATTGAAAGGATTTTCTGTGGCTACCTAATTCATCCAGAGGTTTTTCAACAGTCAGGGTAAAAACCACACACTTCATATGATTCTTGCTGCAAATTTGAGTTTTCAACTTTTCTTACTCAAATTTTTTCAATTTTATTTTTCATTATTTGAGGTTGAAAAGCAATTATTTCTACCATACTTATAAATTTCTTTTTTTCAGATTTATATTTTTAATTGTTGTTGAAGTTATTGGGGTGACATTGCTTAATAAAATTATATGGGTTTCGGTTGTATACTTCTATAATACAGTGTGGGACAAAAGTAGATTTATAGTTGTTTGTATGGAAAATAATGCAATAAATGAATAATAATACAAAAATAAAATCTATGTTTCACATACTCACAAGTGTAAACCCACTTTTGCCCCACCCTGTACATCATCTGCATATTGTATTACATGTGATTCTCTTATTTTTTTTATTCCTTCTTGAAATCTGGCTAGTTCTTTGCTTTATTCTTTTGTCTGATACCTTGCTGGACACAGCTACTAACAACCAATTCATACTAACAGCATCTGTTTTTCAACTTCTTTCCTGTTGCTAAAAGTTCATAAGTGCATGATTGGTCTTCCAAGTTATTGTAGACATTAGTTCTATCAAATATTTTACCAGTGTATAATATGGAAAGCTACCTTTCTAACTCTTCAGAATGACTTCCTTCTCATCCACAACCTGACTCCTAAGCTAATGGCACAAGCTTTACATTTTTTTTGTGGTGTCACTCCACAGCTAGATACACACTTCTGCATCAGTCAGGATATTCTAAATTACTCTGTGATAAAGAGCAACCTAAAAAATTTCAGTGACTTAAAATTAAAAAAGTTTATGTCTTTGTCTTGCTTACATACCTACCTGGTTTTGTTGGGAACTTTTCTTGGTACATCTTGTTCTATGTGCTGATAAAGAAGCCATCATACGAATAAATTGCAGAATAAAAATCCATCATCATTGCAGAATAAAAATGTGCTCTGGGAATTGTGACACAAACAATTCCAATCCCAAATGGAAATGGGTCACTTCTGCTCACAACTCATTAACCAGAAATAGTCACATGATGCTAACCAGCCACAAAAGGGTCATGAAATTCAGACTTCCATATGCCTAGGAGGAAAGAAGCAAATGTTTATTATGCAAAATAATGATCAGGGTCAATCACTAGGGGTAGAGCTTGAGCAGAGAAGACTCATACCACTCTCTCTGACCTCTGCATGGTCATGAGATACAGATACAAGGATCTCCACCATCTGAATATGTCCATCAGACTCTATCTACTAATGCAGCCACACATAGTTCCAGTCTTTTGCTAGCTCCTGTCTGGAAGTGTAGGACCTGAAGACTATTAATTTAGCAGAGAAAAAAACAGTTAGTGCTTGAGGGAGATTTTGCTATCACACAGTCCTAGCTAAGAAAACTGTATTAATGTTAGCCATTAATGATTTTATACTACCACTAATTACCACTTATTGAATATTTGTTATATGCCAGAAACTGTACTAAGCAGTTCACACTGGTTTTCTCATTTAATCCTTTCAAGGAAAATTTTTAAGAGGTTTCATTATTATTGTTAGCCACATTTTATATATTAAAAGTTCAATAACTTGCCTAAGTGAGCACAGACAGCAAGTGCTAGGTCTCAGACACAAATGCAAACTCACCTGGATCCAATATCCTTGTCAAATATTGCAGGATACCTCCTCCTATGTCCAGTATTTCCTTTATCATTGTTAGATTTTCATCTGTGAACCTTTTATTTTAATACAATAATATATTGTAAAAATCCACTTTTCCCTCTCTATATAAAAAAACTCTGTGTTATGTGATAAGCATAAAGGAATACCTTTGCTGAACTGATACCAGTAAAGACTGAATCCCCAAGTCCCAAAAGGTTTAATTATTATGTCCAGATGCTGGAATGACAAGCTTTATTTACATGTCCCTCATTTGTTTCCACGCTTGGTTTGGTTCCTCTTTGCTCTGCAACTGTCCTTAGGGGGCATTTCTGCTTAATGGAACAACAAGATCAATGAGCAAGACTGTTTTATTAGCCTCAACAAATTGCAGAATAACTGGCTTGATGGCCACATTTTTGTAAATCTGTTATCAGGACTTTTGAGTTCTGCATTTTATAATAGTCATTTCTCTGAGAATGCAGATTGGGAAGTTTAAAAAGAATCTCAATGAAACCATGAAAACCCCTGGATCCAATCATGCTTGAAGTCAAGTAATTAAATATTCTTCCCAATAAAGTCTACTCTTTTCCTCTTAAGGTAGTTTGAGTATAGTTACCGTTAGTTTTAATATCATATTGCTTATTTAATTCATGTGGTCAAGGTATATTAGTTATACTTCTTATTCCCTTAGAATAAATTGTTTCTTCTACCTCAAATTCATGTGAAAAGAGGTACTCTAAAAAGAAACAGATTAATTGTCACCTTTAGGTTATAAGGTCTATGTTTAAATTAATTTAGCAATTTTACAATATTACCTACCCTTCTGCAAGATGATCTTTACTTCAAAATCACTTACAATGTTATGCTTTGATATAAATTTTTATTATAGGTCATTATAATAAAGAGCCTGTATTAGTTTCCTGGAGCTGATGTAACAAATTAATACAAATTTTGTGGCTTAAAACCACACAGATTTATTTTTTTATGGTTCTAGAGTCAGAATTCAGAAATTAGTATCATTGGGCTAAAATCAAGGTGTCAGGTGCCCACAGGGCAGGACTGTGCTGTCTTCAGAAGCTCTAGGGAAGAATCATTTTTCAGCTTCTAGAAATACATTCATTACATTCTTTAGTTTATGGACTCTTCCTCCATCTTCAAAGCCAGCATCCTATAATCTTCAAATCTCTCTCTCTGTTTCTGTTAATATCACCTTCTCTTCTGTAGCCATATCTCCCTCTGACTATTTCTTATAAGGATGCTTATGGTTATGTTCGGGGCCCTCCCAGATAATTCAGCATAATCTCCTCATATAAAAATATTTAATTTAACATCGTTTTAAATATTAGGTAATATTCAATCTTTGATTTATAAAACAATAATCACAAGTTCCAGAAATTAGGAAGTAAACATCTTTGGGGACCATTATTTAGCCTACCAAAGTGCCCCATAGAAACTGTTTTTGTATCTGTTATAAGCCCTAATTTGAGAACATTGTGTCCTAATATATATTTCCACATATGAGAAGTGCAGTGTTGAATTTCATATTGGAAAAATATTTCTCTTAAATAACAAGTAATCTTTTGGATATATTTTATATAAATTGTTATAGCTCCATGTTTTATCCTGAATTCCAATAAACTCATAGTCTAATTCGCTGCTGAGTGATGGAAACATACTAATTTTATTAACACCATATTTACCTCCTTTTTCTTTGTGGTTTTAAATTTCAAGTTGTAATGTTTTGTTAACGTAAATTACATGTGTGCATTAGTGTAAACCATTTCAGTCTTTTTAAAAACGTTGCCAAGTAATGTGCTTGAGATGTAAGTTATATACCAGCAAAGGAGGTATATGTGCAAGCAGGATAAAAGGAAACATGTATTGAATAGTGATGCAAACAATGTTTTCTTAAGATAAAGTAAGAATTCTTGGGAGATGTTACATTTGAGTTGTGTTTTTCAGTTTAAAAAATTGAGTAGAAAAATTAGTGAATTAGTGAGTAGGGAATTAGTGAATTCCAAACCAAGGGAAGTGTTCATTCATTATTCAATAAAGATTCTTTGAGCATTGTTCTGATCACTGTGGATACCAGAATGAGCAAAATGGATAACGCCCTATAGTCATGGTATTTGTATTCAAGAAAGAGGATGTGGACAATAAGCTTAAATAAATAAATGTGTAGTTAACAATAAAAATTATAAGAAATTGTCACATCCCATGAACATAGCCATGGTTTATATGGCTAGAGTAGTGGTTCTCAAGCAGCAGTAACTTTGACTCCTAAAAGTCTTTTTAGCAATGAAATGCATAGAGATGTTCTGGGTTGTCAATACTGGAGGGGTGCAACTGGCATCTAGTAGGTAGAGGCTAGGAATATTGCCAAACATCATACAATACACATGACTAACCCCCAGTATGAAGAAATATCTGGCCCCATATGTCAGTAGTGGTGTGGTGGAAACACTTTGGGCTAGAGGATGAGAGTGAAATTTGTAGGAACTGAAGTCAGTGAGGTTGGTAGCAGCTGGATCTTAAGAGCCTGTTGGCCTTGGTAACTATTAAATTTTATTCTATGTGTAATGGAAACTCATTGGAAAGCTTCAATCAGAGAAGCCAAATGATCTGATTTGCATTTTAAAGAATCACTTTAGCTGTTGGGTGTAAACTGAACTATAATTGATGCCACGGGAATCAGAGAGAATAATAGGAAGGCTATTAAAATAATTCATGTGCTTTTAAAATATGTCTCCTCATTCTTTGATATGGCAAGGAACAGGACCAGCTTAGGTGCTTGCTGAGTGCAGAAGGAATATGGAAAGGGTAGTAGAAGAAGGCAGTTATAAATACCAGTTACAACAATATGACCAAATACAGAAAAGAAGATTGTAATAGTTATGAATATTTCTTCCTTAACTTCATATGTTTATGTATATATTAACCAAATATTCTTGTTTTCTTCCTCTTCTATTTCAGTACCCTCAAATATAAAATGTGTTAATATTAGTTAATTTTATACACAAGATTTAATTAACAGGAATGTGAATAGTTAGAAGACCAAACATCACTCAAAGACAAAAAATGGGGAACTTTGCATTCTTTGGGTGGGGAAAGGCTAGAATGTTTTCATTTGTATATGGGACAGCTGTCTCATTAGGTGGAATTATGTTTTTCTTATTGTCTTTATTTGGAAATTCACATAGCTGTGTTTTAAAGAGGTGTGTATGGCCGGCCAAGATGGAGGCATAGGTAGATGCACCGTGCCTCCGCACACAACCAAGATAGGGACAACAACAATATAGAAACAAAATAACAACCAGAACTGACAGAAAACTGAAGTATATGGAAGTTGGACACCCAAGGAGTTAAAATTACACATGTTCATCCAGACCAGTAGGAGGGGCGAGTTGGGCCAGGCGAGGGAGCAGAGCAACTGGGGCGGTGCACAGGACTGCAGCGGGCAGACCCTGGGCTTGCAAGCGGTGGTGGCTGGTGGGGCCCCTGGCTGGGGGTTTGCGACTGACAGACCGAACCAGGCGGCCATTGGAAAGCAAGGCTCGGCGGCCATTGGAAAGCAAGGCACGGCGCCCAACTCAGGGTCCCAGCGCCGGGAAATAGAGCTTTGGGTCACTGATTGAGGAGGAAGGTCCTGCCAGGTGCACAGGCCCACCCACATGGGAATTGGTGCCAGAGATGCCCAGTTGGCTCGCAGACCCACGGAGGGGTCTGGGGTCCTATGGAGAGTGGAGCAAGCACCATTGTTCCTTCTGGGACCCTGCCCCTACTTACAGCCTCACAACCCAGTGACTGGGCTGCCCCACCCTAAGGCCCTGCCCCTCACTACAGGTGCTCGACAAGACCAAAAAAAACAGCAAAGAGATAGCTCAAACAGGAGAAGAATTGAAAACCTCAGAACCCATCCTTTTAATCAACCAAGAGATTGCCAACCTATCAGACGCACAGTTCAAAGCAGTGGTGTTCAGAAAGCTCACAGAATTGGTTGATTTTGGTCGCAAACTAGATGAAAAAATGAAGGCTACTCTAAGTGAAATGAAGAAAAATACACAGGGAACCAATAGTGATGGAATGAAAGATGGGTTTCACATCATTGGAGTGGACCAGGAGGAAGAAAAAAATATACAACCAGAAAAGAATGAACAAATAGGAATTCAAAAAAATGAGGAGAGGCTTGGGAACCTCTGGGACATCTTTAAACGTTCCAACACCTGAAGTGTAGGGGTACCAGAAGGGGAAGAGGAAAAACAACAAGTGGAAAAGATATTTGAACAAATAATAAAGGAGAACTTCCCCAATCTGGCAAATGAAATAGACTTTCAGGAAGTCCAGGAGGCTCGGAGACTCCCAAAGAAGTTGGACCCAAGGAGAAACACACCAAGACACATCAGAATTACATTAGCCAAGGTCAAAATGAAGGAGAGAATCCTAGAAGCAGCAAG
>CM052543.1:69237540-69261131 GCA_028533065.1 Trachops cirrhosus
AACAGCATGTATGGAGTTGGAAAGCATTATTCTAAGCGAAATAAGCCAGGCAGTGAAAGACAAATAGCATATGATCTCACCTTTAACAGGAACCTAAACAACAAAACAAAGAAACAAGTAAAATATAATAAGAGACACTGAAATAGAGTTGTCAGTGACCACAGGGGAGAGGGGAGGGAATTTCAGGGGAGAAGGGAAGGGTTTACAGGAACAAATATAGAGGACACATGGACAAAACTAGGGGTGTTGGAAAGGGGAGGGAGGAGGGGAGGAATGGGTGGGTGGGCTGGAATGGGAATAAAGGATAGAAACTGTACTGAATAAACTAAAATAAAAAATAAAAAATAAAAATGTGATAATAATACCTAGTCAAAGTATTGTTGTGTTAAGATTAAATAAATGTAATCATTGATTCAGAAGTTAAAATGCCTGGCAATAACTTATTAATGGTTTTGCTATTCTTTTTCATCTTTCTCCCTTATTTAAATCCTAGACATCCTTCAAATATGACTTCTTCTTGGTTAAATATTTTCCTTAGAAATCCCTCAGCACAATATGTTCCTTTGTTTAGACTTATTTCATTGTACCTAGTTTTAGAGTTATATGTCCACACATTTTATTGCTGTCCAGTATATTTTAAACTCTTTCAAGTCAGAGAGACCTGTCTCTTTTATATTTGTATTTTCTCCTTCCCCCTAAGCACCCAGTGTGTGAGTAGGAGGTACTCAACAATATTGAAATGAAATAAAATGAAACCTAAGGATTTTGCAAATAAAATGGCATTGCTTTTTCCAGAGCCTCAGAAGACATTTTGGAGAGAAGGGCAAATGAGATGGTCAAGTGCACCCAGTGCATGTTCTCGAAATCATAAGCAGGGTTAAAATGTGCTATCTTGAAGCTGTGACAAGGAATATTTTCAGTTAACCAAGCTTTATGAGGAAGTCAATCTACATTAGTTTTGCACAGCTCTGTTGATAACAAAGACATGCCACAGAGATATTTGACATTTTTCTTATGCAGAGCTCATTCCATACACAGCTCTGGATTTTGATCTTAACTTCACTTGCATAACGCTTGCTAGAGGAGGGAGGAAGTCTGCAACTTCAAAGTCTAAGAAGGCAGTAAGAAAGAGAATGAGACATGCACAGATATTTTGGCTTTCATTGTCTTTTCACAGCTTTGACCCCATGGATTAAAAGTAATTACAATGGCAAAAATTTAGATTTTAGGAGAAAACAGAAGTTGTGTGTATTTGTATTTGCTATTGTTCTTTTCAAATAAATCAAAGGTATTCCAAACCTTTTGAAATAGTTTATGGAATTATGGTTAGAAAAAATTTTAAATTCAGTTATAATAGGATAATAGTAAAATACATTATGTTCTATATGTATAAAAGAACTTTATGAGACATTGAAAAATCATATTTTTTCATGATATTATTTTAATTTTTTACATGAACTTTTCTGTATCTCACTTTAAATTCCAATAGGATTTTCTCTTAACTTTTCCCTTATTTTTGTTGTAATAAAAGAAGAAATAAGAAAACAAAAGACAATTTAATTTGATTTAATGTAATAGCAAATATTTAGGTACAGTAGTTATTGAGCTAAATGCAACTCTATGCATTTTTTATACATCATCTTATTTCTTCTTCATAACAATCCTGCTATTATTTGTATTTATTTACCAGATGAGGGGATCAAGGCATGGAAAAGTTAAGGAAAATGCTTGTGGCACCACAGGTAGTAAGTGACAGAGCTTGGAATTAACATCAGTTATCTCACTCCAAAGCTGAACTCATAACATTAGACTTGGGGTCACTCATAAGATGTAGGGAGGGGAGGGGAGGTCTGTGGTGACATGTGCTTGTATTGTTTTGGGGAAACCGTACTCCCAGGCCAGCCTGTTGAGAGCAGTGAGGAAGACGAGGGACTGTCTTAGAATGGACAAAAAAGAGTCCTTGAATCAGGAGGGCAGTAGAGTTGCCTGGAAACACCAGCTCAAATTTTAAACTCTATTGTCCTCCAGAATTAGCTCCCAATTTTTGAGGGCCTGAATGATGACTACAGAATATGAAGGTCTTTGAAGATTTTGGACAGGAGAGTGGAAGTCAACTCTGTAATTAAACAAATATCATTTGAGAATGTATCATGGAGACAAGGCTCCACAAGTGGTTTTGAAGCCTCGACTGGAGAGATGGAGACTGAAGGCTATCATGACTTACCAAGATAAGATCCTGGAATGTAGCAGGGAGGCCAGGTCAGGCTCAGCACACAGACAAAAATGGTAACTGGTATCTGCATGCTCCTGTCCAGTTTTCAATGGGATTTCTAAAACTGTTTTTTTTTTTTTTTTTTAGTTTTACCCACCTAAGAACTTTATAAAATGGAAAGACAAGGAGCCTTTGCCAAGTACTCACAATATGGGTACTATACTAAAACTTTTGCTCATATTGGCTCATCTAACCTCAAAACTTCCTTTTAGGAAGTCTTAGTTATATTTTAGTCAACTGACTCTCAGAGGAGTGAATCAATTTCCACATGCTCATATGTGGGAACACAGAGTCTATATTCAGAGACAGCTTTGTTCATTGCACTATGCTTCTTGGGCTCTGGGTGAGCAAAGGCCAAGATACTGAACCAGATGCATTTCTGTAAGAGAGATGTCCTTAACCAACTTGGTACCTCTTTCAGTTCCTTTTCCACCTGTAAAAGGAGTTCCAGTCCTAGCCTCCTGGCAGATTCTCAGAAAATGTTTCCAGTTCTACCCACTATTCACCACCTAGGTCAGGATCTACTTTCTCCTTACTGTCCTCCATTGGAATCAGACTTAGCAAAGTTCACCACACAGACTGTGGCATACTTTTATGATAAAGTTTTATGGAACACAACCACACTCATTTGTTTATGGATACCTATGACTGTTTTTACACTACAATGACAGAGTTGAATAGTCACCACAGAAATTAGGCTTCAAGGCCTAAGATATTTACTATCTGGCTATTTACAAGAAAATGCTAATCTTAGTATGCTTTGTCACATTGTCTCTCTCAGCCCCATGCTCCTGCTATTCCTGAATGTTATTTTAGTTGTTTCATCTTTGTTCTTTGCACAGTCCTGTCCACTTCCTGTCTTATCCCATATTTTGCCTTGGACATAGGTTTGAAGAAAAGATGGGAAGCTAGCTCTGACCTTGGAGTACACAATTACAGAAAAGAGGAAAAAACTGGAACTGTCAGGAAATAGGGTTGCAGAGCTTAATAGAAACTAACAGACAGATTCCAAAAAAGTGTGGGCACTTAATGATGTTTAGAGTTGCAAAAAATAAAAATAAAATAAGTTGAGAAAAAAAAGAAAATTGAGGAAAAGATACTGAATTTGAGTAGCAGGTCACTGATGACCTTTGGAGCTACAGTATCAGTTGAGTGAGAGAGGTAGAAACCAAATTTTGGCATTGAAGAAGATAATGATTCAAATTTCCAGAATGGACTTTGTATTACTGGCTCTCAAGGTTAGAACTTCCTGCCTGCCTAATTTCTCATAGGCAATTTTGTGATTCTGTTTCCTTATTTAACTTATCTATACATTATGAATAGCTAGTTATGCTCATCATTTGTAATCAAGCAGCTTTTGCATTTGGAGGATCTCTCAATAGTCACAATCCACATGCTTACACACTGTCATGTATTTTAGTTTTACTTTTTTGAAAGTGTGGAGATGTAACTTTTGCCCTGGTCTGTGCTTCTTGAATCCCTGAGAGCAGAAGCTGTTAAATGTTAACGAGGTCATGTCTTTGTTGAAGGACAGAGAAAGCAATGGCTTTCAGGTGTTAATGAGATGTCCTTGAAATGTATGCTCATTGTTAGAGATCTGATGACTCCATACTGAACTGTTAGACCTTTCATAAATAGATCACTGAAGGCTTTTTTCATCCTGGAATACATTTTAATCATTAGGCTTGACTGTTCACTAAATGAAGCAGAAATTCAAGTTATCTCAATCATGAACTTCTTCCTTACTGCCCTTCAGACTTTCTAATCTCAAAGAGAATTGTTCCTCTTCCTTTCCACTTAAAATTTTGATCCTAATTCTTATTACCTCCTCCAGGTATTCATCTGTCATTTATCTCCCATCACTCTAATATTTGTAACTTATTTTTGATCTATTAATATACTTAAGTGTGTCTTCTTCTAAGAAACATTTCTCTGTTGACCTTGCTTTTCTCTCAAGTTATTGCACTCTACACCACCACTCCCCATTTACTATAATGTTTTTTTGAAGGAAAACACTGTACTTTGTGTATTTTTTTCTCAATCATTTTTCTCTACTTCATCCAGTTAGCTTAGGCCCAACCTTGCTGTTTAACATACTCAGGAAAGGTCATTAATGATCTCCCAACTGTCAAATGTACTACTCTCTTCTTATTTTTCTCCAACCTGGTTCTGGTCCTTTTTCTGACATTCTCTTGTAGTACATCTTGGGGATCAATGTTTTCTGGTTTTTCTCCCTCTCCGATCACTTGCTTCTGAGTCATTTTTGTGAAATTATCTTTCTCATTGCTGAAATTTCTTAATGCTGGTTTCTCAGATTTCAGTTCTAGCCCTTCTTTTCTTTCTTATTTCACAAATTCTTTCTGGGACTCTTCATCCTCACTAATAAATTGATCTATCTTTCAAATGCTCAAATAACTCTCAGATTTCTATCTGTAGTCTTTCCCTCACTCCTTAGCTCTAGACCAGTGACATCTAGTAGTACTTCTTGCAGTGATGAAAATGTTTTTCTGCACTGTGTGATATTGAGTACTTGAAATGCAGTTTGTGTAATAAATTGAATTTTAGTTTTATTTAAAGTTAACTTATTTCAGTTACAATAGCCACATCTTGCTAGTGACTACTATTTGACAGCACAGCTAAGACACTCTGATTTAAATTCCTTATTAGATATCTCCTTTTAACTTTTCCCTTTAATACATCCCAAATCAGGCTCATCAGCTAATTCCTAAATATCTCCTCCTTCTATATTTCCCATTTTATTAAATAATATTATTATCTAAACATTTACCCAAATGGCAAATCTCATAGTTGTATTTTATTTTAATCTTTTCCTTACATTGACAATCAGTTGTTTTTGTTCCCAAAATGTCTCTTGAATCTGATTTCTCCTTTTATTGCTAATGACTCTGCTCTCCTCCCAGCATTTTTTATAGATGACTTGTAATACATTATCTAATCACTTCACATGCGGTGACACACTCATCTTTGTTTTAAGGGAATTCTCTATATCCAGAGAGATAATTTTGGTTATAAATTTTAAAAGAATAAGACCTTTCAGAAACTATTTTTATTTTTTAAACTATTTTTAAATGTTGAATTTCTTAGCATTTTCTTTCCTTGGGGCAATGTTTGTAATCTTGACACTATGTTATTTCAAATATTACTTGTAACACAAACCAATGTTGCAATGACAGCTGCTAATCCTTCACTTTTCCTGTTCCTTAAAGACAATCAATCATTTATTTCTATTCCCTCAAAACTTCTAGTGACTTGAGGAACAACTATATTATGTACTTAGACTAACTAATGAATATGTGAACAGAAGACATTTTGAAGGATAGCTTTCCAGTTCTACTAGAACCATAAAACTTACCCTAAGAAAGAATCATCTCATAGACAATGGTGTGGGGATTGACTATGGCAGTGGGAGGTGGACTGGGGGAGGCAAAAGGGGTAAAATGGGGACAACTGTAACAGCATAACCAATAATTAACAAACAAATAAACAAGCATGCTCACATTAAAAAAATGAATCACCTTAGAGTTCCAGTATTAGAGCCAAGAGCTCCTAATGTCATTTCACTCACAGTGCACTAGCCTCTGGGCTTCTTCCCAATCCCAAGATTCATTGCAGAATTTAAAAAGTCCATGTAGCACAGGAAAAAAACAGGAATGTTCAAAGAAACCTTAAGAACATACCAAGATAAGGCTCATAACTCATCTTCAATTGATGTTGTTATTTTAACCAATTATCCTTTTAGTTAGAAGTCAAAATATTTTCTTGCTTAAATGATGGGGTTTAAGATGGTTAACTTTTGCTTTCAAGACAGTCGTGAAGAGACAGTCAGACTCGTGGTGTGGAGGACAAAGGCCAATTTGCAGCTTGTGACCATCTGCACAGGAGGTGGAAGAAGAGAGCTTCCTCTTAAATTAAAGCTGCTCTGTGGACCACAACATGATACTCTTCTTTCTTGCCTGAATAATTTTAATGATCTAATTAATCTTCACACCTTTGACCTTCTTTTCTACAATCCATCCACATACTGACCTGATTATTCTAGAAAAACATAATCCTTCTTTAGTTTTCACTGCTTAAAACATAAAGTACTAAACTTTCAAAAAGCACACAAGATGCCTTATAATCTGGTCCTCATTGAAATGATGGCCCTAATTTATACTGTCCCTCTCATACACCCAATGTTACTGAGTTTCAGGCATTTGCCAAAAATCAAAGTTAATTCCCTTCTCTGGTCCTAAATGAACCATGAAGAGATTTCAGGAGCCTGGAGGTACTTAGAAATCAGCCACTGTTTCAAATAATATTGCACAATAAGTATTCAGATAATATCAGCTTTCAGCTCTTTGCTTATAAAATTTATCCTTTTTATTTTTAATTTGTCAAGTATTTTATTCACTCCACAAGAAGTTTTGCCCCAAACCAGATGTGTGCCTCAGTTAGAGGAACTGTAGTGACTATTTATCATCCCCTGGGAAAGACTTGATTGACTATAATGTTCAATATCCAATCTTGATGATTCTTCATAGGAAGTGTTCAGTAGGTACATCACTCCTGTTTTTTCACAGGAATAGGAAGCAAGAAGCTGGGACAACTTTTGGAAAGAGATAAGCAATCATAGGAACAATACATGGTTTCAACATCAATTTGCTAGAATGCATGTGATTTTTATTTTTTATTTTTTGCAAATGAGTATACAGATCTTGGTGTAATCTATTTATTAGTAACAGATTGTAACTTTCATTCTTTTTACATGAAAAAGGAAAATCATTAAAATGTAATGAGTCTCAGGAGATCAATCTTTATAGGGAATCTGACCAATGGTCTCCTATCATGTCTGAACACATCAGTTTATTCCTTATCTTCCAAATACAATACTCATGTATGCCAGTGTACCTTTGGACTTGCTGTTTGCCTATCTTAATGCTCTTTTCTTCCATTTTCCCTTGGTAAATATTGTCCATTATCAAGAATGCTGTTCACTCATTCCTTCATTGATTCCTTCTGAATTTCCATAGATCCTTGTATAGCTCTCTGCTAGTGCACTTGCCATATTGTACTTGTTATGTCTCATGTTTCTGATTCCTGTTAGAATGTGAGCCCCTAATACTAAAATTAAAAAAGACAGTACAGAAAAATAAAAACTACAGACCAATGTCCCTCATGAATATAGATTAAACTCCTAAACAAAATATTAACAGGTATAACTCAACAATATAGAAAAACAATTATGCACCATGATCAAGTGGGATTATTCTAGAGATGCACAGCTGGTATTCAAAAATCAATCAATGTCATCTACCACATTAAGAGGCTAAAGAAGAGAAAACATGTGATCATACCAACTGATGCAGAAAAATCATTTGACAAAATTAAATACCAATTAATGATTTAAAATCTCAAAAACTATGAATAGAGAAGAATTCCTCAACTTATAGAAGAGACTCTGCCAAAACCTATAGCTAACACTGTACTTAATTGTGAAAGACTAAGTGCTTTTCCCTGAAGATCAGGAACAAGGCAAGGATGTTTCTTCTCTCATTTTTGTTTGACATAATGCTGGAAGTTCTAGTCAGTGAAATAAGTAAGGTATTAAAAGGAAATAAAGGTATATGAGTCAGATTGAAAAAAACTGGACAGAAATAATTGTCTGAGTTGGTTGAAAAATCCCATAGAATCAATAAAACAATCCTACAACTAATAAATGAATTCAGCAAGGTTATAAAATGCAGATAAAAATACAAGAATCATTTGTATTCTAAATATTAGCAATGAACATGTGAACACCAAAATTAAAAATGCAATAATACTTCAAATGACACACACACACACACACACACACACATACACAGAAGCAAAAAAAAAAAAAAGAACAAAATAGGTGTAATCTAACAATATATGTATAGGACTTGTATGTTGAAAAATTCTGATGAATGAAATTAAATAAAATCTAAGCAAATGAAAAACATAGTGCACTGATATATTTAAAGACTCATCATAGTGTATGTCAATTATCCCCAAATTCATATACAAATTTGATACAATTTTCACCAAAATCCCAGCAACAGTATATAGGATTATTATAAAATTCACATAGAGAGATATAAAGGAGGATAGGTAAAACAATTTTTAAAAAGAAAATGAAAGTATGAGGAATTTTAAGAAATTATATAATTTCAAGGTATTGTATAGTTACAGTTCAGGGGAGAATGGGAAGGGTTTACAGGAACAAATATAAAGGACACATGGACAAAAACTAGGGGGGTTGGAAATGGGAGGGAGGAGGGGAGGGATGGGTGAGTGGGCTGGAATGGGAGTAAAGGACAGAAAACTGTACTTGAATAATGATGAAAATAAAATAAAAAAAAGACTATATAGTGTTGACAGAGTGATAGACACATGTATCAAAGGAGCAGAATAAGGAATCCAGAAATAAACCCACATAAATATGCCCAACTGATTTTGGACAAAGGCAACAAAGCACTTCAGTGGAGGAAAAGTAGTCTTTTTAAGAAATGGTGCTGAGGCAATTGAACATCATAGACAGAAATGAATCTTAAACTAAATCTCACACCTTACACAAAAATTAACTCAAAATGGATCATGGAGATAAGTGTAAAACAAGTAAAACCTTCAGTAAAATGACTCAGAGGATGGGGAGGAGAGAATCAAACAAAGACCTTAAGATTAAATTTTGCTTCATTTTGTAAAACAGTTTCTCAAACAGATTCACCATACAATGTAGCAATTTGACTCCTAAGAATATACCCAAAAGAATCAAAACATACATTTACATAAAAAGTTGTGTGTGACTGTTAATAGGAAACTTTGGTTCCTACCAAAAGATGGGAGCATCTCAAATGTCCATCAACTGATGGTGGATGAACAAAATTTTGGTATATTCATAAAATGAAATATTATTCAGTTATAAAAAGAAAAAATGTGCAGATACACACATGGATGAAGCTTGAAAACATAATGCTAAAGCTAAACACAAAGTTCACATATTGTATGAAATATCCTAAAGAGGAAAATCCATAGAGACAGAAGGTAAAATAGTGGTGATCAGAAGTGGTGGGAGGGAAAAAAACAGAGAGTAACTGCTATTGGTTATAGGGTTTCTTTTAGAGGGGATAAAAAGTTCTGGAATTTAGCAGTAAATTCTATAGTGGATATGGTTATAAAACCCTATGACTATAATAAAAAAACACTGAAATATCCACTTTAAAGAATAAAGTTTATGGTATATAAATTATATCTAAAGCAAAAGCAAAACCAAAAACCTATATATGCAACTACCTTATAATCCAGCAATTACAGTCTTTGTCATTTATCCAAGTAAAATGAAAAGGCATCTACATACACACACACACACACTGTACACAAGTGCTCATTACAGCTTTATTCTACTATCCCAAACTGAAAACAACCCAAATATTCTTCAGTGAGTGAATGGTTAATCCATTCACTGTGGTACATTCATATTACAGAATACCACCAGCAATGGAATAAACTATTGCTATAATCAACCACCTCAATGAAATGCCAAAGAACTATGCCAATTTTTTTTAAAAATCCAATCCCAAAAGCTTACACACTGTATACTTCCATTTATATAACACTATTGCAATGACAATTATAGAAATGGAGAATAGATTATTGACTGACAAGGCTTAAGACTGGGGAAGGAGGTGGGGAGGGAAATGGGTATTACTATAAAAAGGCAACAAATAGGATTGTTGTGGTGATGAAAATATTTTGTATCTTGATTGGATCAATGTCAATATACTGAGTGTGATATTGTAGTATAATTTTGTAGGATGCTACCATTAGGGAAAACTAAGTAAAGGGTACAGAGATTTCTCTGTATTATTTCTTACCATTACATGTGAAACTATAATTACTAAAATAAAAGGTTTTATTAAAAATAAACTCTGAAGTTCAGCCTTTGAAGGTATTTGCCAGTTAAAACTCAAGGGACGAACAAGAACGTTCTAAGACAGGGGTGTCAAACTCATTTTCACCAGGGTCTGTATCAGCTTCATGGTTGCCTTCAAAGGGCTGAATGTAATTTTAGCAGGACTGTATAAATGTAACTACTCCTTAACAGTTAAGTGAGAGGTCGATGCTGCCGCTGGGTAGAAACAAGGTGCCAGGCTGGATAAACAAGGTGGAGGACCAGCTTTGGCCCACAGGCCCTGTGTTTGCCACCTGTGCTCTAAGAAATACTGAGACACATAAAGCAGCTGTATAAGTGACTTAGGCTGAAAGAAAATTGCCCATGAGATTCCACATTTACTGAGTAAGAGCAACCAAGAATATGAGGTGAAAAGAATCAAATGAAAAGGACCTCCCAGTGTAAGGGTGTGTTTTGCCACAGTTTGGCTAATAGGAAAAGTTCAAAACTCCAGGGAGAATCATCTGACTTTGGAAAAGGGAAGTTGATGGGAAGTTTTATGAGTCAACTTGGCAGGCCACAGTTCTTACTTATTCAACTACACACTAATCTAGATATTGTGTGAAGGCATTTGTGGGAGTGAATAAGGTTCATAACCAGTTGACTCTAAGTAAAAAGATTATCCTAAATAACTTGGGTGGGCCTGATTTAAGCAGTTGAAAGGCACTAACAGTAGAATTGGTGTTTCCCTGAAGTTGATTGCATTTTCAGCTGGTGACCCAGAGTTCCAGCTTGCCCTTCCTGATGACCTGTCCTACAGAGTTTGGATTTACCTGGGCAGCCCCTACAATTGCTTAAGTTAATTCCATATTTATATATATATAAATCATTATCATATATACATACATATACACACATGTATATATGTATATGTGTGTATATACGTGTGTGTGTGTATACTATGTAATGAATCTCAAAAGTCAAGTCATTGTTAACAAGAATGGGTTACACAACATCAGTATAACCTGTCAGCCAAGGAAAGTGGCCTGGAATGTGCTTTCGTGAACAATGATAAGTTCACTGTGCTAGTCAGTGGGGGCAGTAGATGCCATTAAGTGAGCATGTGTACTGTGTGGCCATTACATTCAAAATGACTGAGCAGGTAAAGCAATGAATCTACATCAAATTTTGCGATAAGCTTGAACATTCCTCTGTGGAAACTATTTGGATGATTCAGGAGGCTGCAGCTATGAGCAACTGATGATTGGCAGCTTCATCACAACAATGCACCCGTTCATGCATCACATCTTGTGCAGAGTATTTTGCTGAAACATCAAATCACCCAGCCCCCCTATAGCCCAGATTTGGTGCCTTGTAACTTCTGGCTTTTCCCTACAAACTAAACTCACCTTTGAAAGGGAAGAGATTTCAGACTGTTAAAGAGATTGATGAAAACATGAAGGGGCAGTTGATGGCAATTGGGAGAACTTTGTGAGGTCCCAAGATGCCTACTTTGAAAGGACTGAGGCATCATTGTCCCATGTACAATGTTTCTTGTATCTTGTATCTTCTTCAATAAATGCCTCTATTTTTCATATTACATGGCTGGATATTTTCTCAACAGACTATATATACACATACATATGTATATATTACACAGCATACATATACTTACATTTACATAAATATAAATATATATTTATATAAATTCCAGAAATGTTTTTAACAAATCTCTGCAGACTCAAACTTTATTATGTCAAAGCTTTAATTAATTTGCTGGGAGCCTATGAGGTACACTAAAACTTCAACTCCTATAGTCAATTAGAAAGTGACGTAATTCAATTTAAAAGGACTCCTCCTAAGTTTAGACACCAAATGGAGGTGAGTTGTCTGATCTTCAACTTTGATAAGACATTATCAGGCTGGGAGATGGAGGCTGTCTTCACTGTCAACAATCTTTCTCTCTCCCTTCTTCCCTCCCTCCCTCACATTCATCAAACTTCTATTGTAACCTGGCTAAGTGTCAGGCTAGGTGCTAGATACTTAGGCTACAAACACACATGAGCTGAGTCCTGTCATCTTTCCAGGAGCAGCTCATGGCCTCTCCTGGAAGAAACAAAGGTAACTGACTAGTATTTAGAATGCCTAGCCCTAAGGAAAGAGTTTATCTCTATCATCTTTAGAATTTCACTTCCCACTTTGGGGTGGGGTAGAGGGCATCCATGACATACCCTGTTGTTCATGATTTTAAGGAACCTTTGAACTGTTTAAAACTGTGCACCCAATATCACATTTGACAACCAAAAATCAAACTGGCATACTCTTTTGAGTAGTTAACATTTGTTACTCATGAACTATACATTCCCTGCTGATAACCTTGGAAATGTATTATTAAAATAAAAATTTCTTGAATGTTTTACAGTTGACACCTTATCCCTCTTTTTTCTGCACAGGCAGAGCATGAGAATGTGGTTATTCTTTCTCATACAATGTTGTGATAAGTTCCTATTTTAGATAACAAAGTGTAGGCTCCACAATATGCAACCTCTGTTTGGGTTTTGATTTTATCCCTATTTTAGCTGCAAAAGCTTGTGCCTACTATTTAGAAATAACTTGGTGGTTTTGATTTTGGTATTGTATTTGTTGTGTGATTTTAAATCCACAGAAGTTATTTTCTTTGTCAGGTTTGTTGATATCAAAGTAAAGACACTATAATTTTTATTACAAGCCATGTCTTTAATTTACTTGTTTAGGGTCTTTTCAGAGCAATTAAGCATGGTGGTAAAAGGGATTTCTTTGGGGACAATATGCCAGGTTTATACCACTGGAGTCTCAGTTTCCCTACCTGTGAAACAGGTACAATAATAGCAGGTCTGTGAAGATTAAATGAAGTGACTATGTAAAGTACTTCACAATATACCTGGCGTTCAATGAGTTCTCTATGAGTCTCAGCAATGGTTATATTATCCCAACAGTATTGTAGAAGTACCCATCTTGGTTATATCCTGTGAGTCACATAACACTTAACAAGTAGATGGAGTGTGTAGGAAAGCAGATAGCTCATCATTGCTAACACTTATCTGGATTGTGTAATCTTATCTAATCTTCAAAAAACTTTTACAGATAACTTGCACTTATAATTTTAAAGCACTCACCTCCACATAGTCTGCTATACTTATGATGAATATTTCTATGACCTCTGAAGGCATAGCTAGTTCTGTACTTCATAGACAAAGAAGCTGTACTCAAAGAAACAGAAATGTTCTCAAGATCAAAACCTTAAACATGGAAGAGCTTGGACTAGAACTTGTTTTTTCTTATCATGTCTCATTTATTTTGTCTAAATCAAGAGTTCAAGTTTTTTGAAAACAAAGAATGAGTCTTTAAAAATATTCCCATTTTTCAGTAACTTCATTTCTAATGTGCCTCACTTAAAAATGGTAATGTATAGTCCTTGCCTTTGAGATTTGCTCTGGTCAAACCTACTGCAGGAACAAGTATAAAGGACACATGGATGAAAACAAGGAGGGGGTGGGAATGGGAGGGAGGTGGGGAGGGCTGGGGAGGTGGGCTAGGATGGGGGTAAAAGGCAGAAAAGTGTACTTGAACAATAATTAAAATAAAATAAAATTAAAAAAAAATCTGCTTCAGAAGCACTCCCTCTTCTGCACAAGTGATTTAATCATTTTGTCTTCTAAGACACAATTAAACGCATAGCTCCCATAAAGGCCTCCATGATCACCGTCATCTGAACCTATACTGTTCTTACATCTATCTAACTCCCTGGGCATTTGTCCTATGCTCCCTTGTTTTGTTATTTACCTTTTTATGCTCATGCCTGTCTTTTCAATTTGACTGTTAATGTCCTAAGTACGGGACTTATTGCCTAGCACAATATCTGGCTTTTGACCTGGCAATTCCATTGCTGGGATTATACCCTAAGAATCCTGAAAAACCCATTTGAAAGAACCTGTGCACCCCAATGTTCATAGCAGCACAATTAACAATAGTCAGGTAATGGAAGCAACTTGAGTGCCCACCAGTAAATGAATGGATAAAAAAACTGTGGTACATTTACACAATGGAATACTATGCAGCAGAAAGAGAGAAGGAGCTCCTCTACCCTTCATGATGGCATAGATGTATCTAGAGAGCACTATGTTAAGTGAAATAAGCCAGTTGGTGAAAGACAAATACTGTATGATTTTAACTATAAGTGGAACCTAATCAACAAAACAAACAAGCAAGCAAAATATAACCAGAGACATAGAAATAAAGAACAAACTGACAGTAACCAGAGGGAAGGGGGAAGAGGGTAGCAGGGGAAAGAAGAGGAAGGATCTTCAAAGAACCTCTATAAAAAACCTATGGACAAAGCCAAAGGAGGATAGGATTGAGGGTGGGAGGTGGGGGTGTGTGGGTAGCAAAGACTGATGGGGAGAAAATGGAGACAACTACTTGAACAACAATGAAAAAATAGTTATTTGATGATGATGATGGTGGTGGAAATACCTAGTATAATCTGCCCATTTAATCTCATTGGTATTCTCTGTATGACTATGACCCTGGCAAGCAATTCTTAATCAGTTGGTCAGTGATCTTTCACTTATTCACTTCATTCATTTGACAAATATTTTCTGGAGGCCTACTATGTGTTAGGCCCTATCTATGCACTAGGGTTATGAAGACCAAAAACGCCTGACCTCAGAGACTTACATTCTAATAGAACAGACAGACTTAAAGACAAATACATATAATAACATATTTCAGTTCTATAATAGGAATATTAATGAGATGGCAAAATGAGGGAAAGATTCCTATGTTATTTATGAGGGAAAAGTTGAGTTCAAGGAAAACTTTAGAGGAAAGGTGGGCTTTAAACCAAGTTTTAAAAGGTGAATAAGTGAAACAGACCTACTTATGTTTGCTTTTTTCTGCTGTTTGCAACAAATATGCCCAAAGGCACAACAAAACCACTAGTTTAAAGTGCTTTGAGCGAAAACAGAACTGGACATTTCGACCTTCAACGATTTAGGTAGTAGGTAATGACATGATCTAATTTAAAGAAACAAATTACTTGTAACTTGGAGAAATTACTGTAAAATGACCTGGAATTGCATTTCGATCATTGTGGCCTGCTCTCTCAGAAGAGGAATCTCATCTCTACCACTGTGTGTGATTCTAAAGAGTGCATAAAGGGAAAAAGAGGCTGACTCTGCACTTCTGACTTTCAGAAAAATGATGGGTAGGTAAGTCTCATTGCATACTAGGCCCAAAAATCTATATATAACTAAAATTTTATTCAGCATATTTAGTGAGCACCTACTCTGTGTCAGGTACTGGTACAGAAGCTGAAGCTATAGCAATAAATAAAACAAATACCAATCATTATCCTCCTGACATTTACATACTGGTGGGAGGAAATCGACAATAAGCAAATAAGTAAATTATAGTATATACATTAAATGGGGAAGTGCTGTGGACAAAATAAATCAGGGATGGGAGTTATGGAGTTTTGAGTGGGTGGTAAGCAAACTTTAATTTTAAATAGGCTAATTAGGAGAAGACTCACTCAGAAGGGACAATCAAGCCAAAGTGTATAAAAGATGAGGGTTCCAGCTATACAAATATCTAGAAGAAGAGAATTCCAGGCTGAGTAAACAGCATGTGCAAATGCCCTGTGGTGGGAATGTGCTTTGACCAGTTTAGGAACATCAAGGAGGGCAATGTGGCTGAAATGGAATGAATGTGCGATTAGCAAGGTGACTGGGGGAAAATGCTTTTACATTATTGTAAGCATGTTTGTTTTAATCTGAGTGATATCAGAAACATTTTGAACTTTAAAGCATGATCTGTATTACATTCTAATAGGATAATCTAGGCTGATATATGAGTAAATTCTCTGGAGAAGCAAGAGTAAAAGTAGAAAACAGGAGGCTTTTTTCAGTAATCCAGGTGAGAAATAATGTAGCTTGATTCAGGATGGCAGCAATGGTGGATAGTGGTAAGAAGAAGTTAGAATCCAAATATAGTTTGATGTTAAGTCAACAGGATTTGTGATGGATGTGATATGTGATAGGATAAAAAAAGTAAAAGATGTCTCTACAGTTTTGAATTGATCCATTTGCTATGAACTAAAATAAGGAAGACTATGGGAAAAGCAAGTTCTGAGGTAAGGCATGTTGTATTTGAGATATTTATTGGACATTAAAGTAGAAATATCAAGTAGCAGTTTGGTACCTTGTCTTATTGTGCTTCACTTTATTATGCTTCACAGATGTTGTATTTTTAACATAGTGAAAGCAAGACTCTGCACTGGCAAGATTACAACTCAATTTAATGTGATAGTCACTTTATTGCCGTGGTTTAGAGCCGAACTCTCAATATCTTTAAGGTGTGCCTGTTTATGAGACTAAAAGCTAGGGAAGAAATCCATACTGAGGAGATAAATTTTTGAGTCATCAGTATATAGGTGGCATCTAACTTATAAGCCTGGATGAGATCACCAACAAAACAAGTTTAAATAGAGCAGAGAGTCCTGGGGTGCCCCAACATTTAGAGGTTGTGAATATGAAAGAGAACCAACAAGGAGTCTCAGAAAGAGAAGCCAATGAGATAGATGGAAACCAGGAATGTGTAGTGTGCTAGAAGCCAATCCAAAGAAGCTACAGAGGGAGTGATAAGACATAACCAATACTGCAGTAGATCAAAATGAATGAATACTGAGAATCCATCATTGAAGTTAGAAACATGGTAGTCACTGATGACTTGCTAGGACAGTTTTCAGTGTGGAGTGGTAGGGCAGGAAGCCTGATTAAATTGAGTTTAAGAGAGAATGAGGGCAGAGAAACTGGATATAGCAAGTATAGACACTTCTTTTAATGAGCTTTCTTTAAATTGATTAGAGAAATGGACCTGCAGTTAGAGAATAAAGAAATGGTTTTATTGTTTGTTTATTTTTCAGGAAATAAAAACATGATATCCATACAGTCTGTGTAACCCTATTGTCTTTATTGGAAGAGTAACAACTAGGTGCCCAAATTAGGAACAGACTAAAGTGTGGATACCTTTAAAGTGTGGATATATCATTGTGTTCTTCTGTAAGAGATCAAATGTAAGAGAGTGGATTCTTCCAGAAATTTTTTTATTTAGTTAAGCTAATATTTGGAATAGTTTGACTTGAAATAAACAAATTGTAAAATGATGGGCCCTAAAATTGATAATCAAAGTAAAAATTTAATAGTGATTATTAGTCCTGGTTGATTTCACTCTTAGAAGAACATTGTCAAATTAATTACAACTTTAATGCAATAATTTGGTGGCCAAGCTATGAAATTTTGATCATTTAAGACTTCACTTTGAATTTAAGGAAGAATCACAAAATATAGGGCTACAGGAAACTTTGAAGAGGATTTAATGTGTACATTTTATCAATTGGCAGCTTGAGCCCCAAAGATTAAGATGAGATACTGGGATCACAAAGCCAGTTAAACAGGGTGAGGACTAGAACCTAGTTCTACGGTACCAAGTAAGGGCCCATTCTACTACATCTCAGGTTCATTTCAACCTGGAAGAAAACCTTTCTAATCCCTAAGGAAAGCGGCATATTTATCAGTTTAAATGACAGTTTAAAGAAAAACTGCTAAGTTAGCTCATAAATGCTGAAGTCAACAATGCTTATTGTTTTCCCTTTGAATCTGCAGCTGAAATAAAGAATTAATGTCCAACAGTTCTCAGTTTCATTCATTGTGTGTTTACAGAGTACCTTCTGTATGCTAAGCATCATAGAGGCACCTGAGAGGTATGTGATGAATTCTGTCGTGCCCCTGGTCTTATGCCATTTGTAGAAAGGAGAAGAAGAGGGACTGACAATTTCTGGGCCTTGTGGGATAGGGATGGTCATTCCCTTTTTATAGATAGGAGTAATGGTGTTAAGCAAGGTCCATTAAGTTGCTCCAAATGTCAGAGCTGTACAGTACCAACCTTGCTTAATGTAGAGATCATGTAATTTCTATGCATACCAAGTGGGGAACTGGAGCCTGGTATTCTGTTTACACAGTGGTGGTGGGGACTCTCCCATCTGAGAAATTAAAAAGAAAAGGTGAGATAAGAATTCTTATAGAACACAAGAGGACCTTGCATTATCTTGACCCAGTAGCCCAAAGAAGTGATAACTTATATACTGTTCTCTCATTTCTAGATAGGGTTGGGGAGGCAAAGAGGGCATGGAGAGGCCCTATAGTTAGTTACTCAGAGTTGGGTTGCTTCAACCCAGAAAACTAAACAAATTCCCATGATGCCACAACACTATATGGACATTTTTAAAAGAAGTTGGTGATGAATTTTAACTGACTAATCAGGACTTTGGTGACTAATGATTTTGCTATATATTAAATAACAATGAAGTAAAATACTTGAGGAACATTGGATTTAAGTCAATGGATATTAAATATAGTGGTGGAAAATATACAGGACTGAAAATTAGAATACCTAGATTTTTGTCCTAACTCTGTCACTTACTAGCTCTGGCACTAGTGACAGATTCTCTTGGTCCTAGTTTCCTCAACTTTAAAATGCTCATTATGGTAAGTGCTACTTCACATGGTTCTTGAAAAGAACAAATGAAATAATATATATAAAAGTGCTTTTAAGACTTTAGAATGTCAATACAAACCTTCTTATCATCATTCTTATAAGTGTTCTTAAATTTCTGAATGCAGTATAAGGTAGTTTGAACATATCAGGGTTATCTGGGAGTTTTTAGCCAGTTTCCTTGGTTTTGAGAGCCGAGGTTTGGGACTGGGTGACCTTGAATCAAAAGATCCACTTATGTCTCTTGAGCCACACTCCTGACTCTCAGGAGTTCTAGAGCTCTTGCAGTAAACAATGAATTTGGGGGTGCCTCAGGCTAAAACCAAATTCCCAGGTACTACCAGAATTAATTGTGACATTAGATTATATATTTTGGAAAATATAATAGTATTTTTGGGGTGCTGTGTGTTGGTCATCAACACTACACTGAAAATGAAAAATGTGGGCCATTCTTACTAAAAATATGGTTATGCATCTCTTAGTATGTATGTTGAACCTAGAAGACAGGGTCAGTCTACTTGATAATGTATTGCTGGCTCCTCAAAAACTTAGAATTTCCAATGTGCCAGCTAAGCAACAGGTGTTCCTCAGAATCAATATGAAGAAAGTAATCAGTAGAAACATCCTCAGCATATTGAGATTTTGTATGGAATTCTAATTCATTTGCTTATTTTGCACAGAAATTTCATTTAAAATCTACACAATAGAAGATCAATGGTAAATTATAGGAATGTGAGAAGATGTAATTAGAATTCTGACTCATTTTTTCTTTTAAATTAAATTATTCCTTGTCTTTATTTTTTCCTACCTCATTATTGCATTCATGATTGCAATGGATAAAAAGTAAATTGTTCTGATTTAATGGGTTAAAGTTACTGCAGAAGTATTTGATAGTTGGAATTCTCTTTAGCGTCTTGTAATTAAAATAAATTTGCACTAAGTACATACTGTTAACAATTTAAATAAAATGACTTTTACCAACTGAAAGCAATTCCCATGGACAAAGTTAAGCCTGGACCTTTTTGACTGTGAGCAAATAATTTGATTAAAATTAACCAGTTACATGTGACTGCCCTTCACTGCAATAGAACCTGCTGGCAAAAAACCCCTTTGCTTGGGACTAGCTACTGGTGAGCATTAGGTGACTGTAATCAACTGTGTGGTTTGGGATGAGGAGCTGCTCTCTGTGTGTGAAAAGCAGAACAGGGAAACAGAAATAACCCTCGTTGGGAAAAGCAGGCCAAATGAGACTTGGTTGCCTTGGTCAGGAAGTTCTTGGTCACAAGGAACAGAAACCTACTTAACGTTACTTAAATAGAAATGAAGCACTAATTGCTAAAAAACAGGATGCCATTTAGACTGGATAGCAGATGGGAGCCCAGACAGCCTGTTTGCTTATCAACTTGTCTCCACATCAGTCTTTAGATTCACGTGGTCTCTTATTTTGCTTCTGTCTGCACAACTGCTTCATTTTTCTCTCTCTGAAGGCCAGCTTTTACTGCCCATTTTCACATCAGCTTACTATAAGCACCCCAGACCAAAAATGATGGAGCCAAGTCCTGGAGTCTTATGTGTTCTGATTAAATTCCTTGGAGTTTGAGGCCCAGTTAATTCTCTTTGGAACTGATGGTATAGTCTGGCCTTCAGGATCTGCAGAATTCTGAGTGAGTCCTAGACCCCAGGGAGCAGCAAAGGTCTGAGGGCTGGGTCCCAAGGTATTGGCATGGCTTGGTTAGGAAGAACCCTAGGGAAAATTGAGAGGCCTGCAGGTATTCTTAGCTTCCTTCCTTGTTTCTCTCTAGATGTGTCATCACCCCATTTGGGGTCATCTGCTGCCCTTAGTCTGCCCAGAGCTTCCTCCTCTAGTCCCCATCTTCTCTCTTTGTTAGTAGTGGGTCTTCATCTAGAATCATTTCAACTATGTTCAGTGCTATTTGTACCTTTCTAACTGTGATCTTTTCTCACTTATTCAGCTGCAATATAAATAACACCATCCAGTGAACAGGGTACCTTTCACACTCAACAAAGAGTACTTACTTGTTTTCAAAAGGCTTTTCAAACAATGATTGAAATGATGAGAGTGCCAGAGATTGGCTGGAGGCATTTGAGATCAAAGGGGTCTTAATGTAAAGGGTAAATCAGAAAAATTTGGATTTGAATCTCAGCTTCCTCACTTTTGGTTGTGAGATTTTAGAAATGTGCTTGGCAACTCTGCTCCTGCATTTTTAATTGTCTCATTTCTACTTACCTCATAGAGTTGCCATAGAATTAAATGGACAAGGTATGCAAGTATGTAAAGTATCAGTAAATGATAGTCCCTCAATCCTCCCCTCATCCTATGCCCTTCACTTAACTCTCATTACAAATATAGTCACCTTAGAGCAGGGGTGTCAAGCTCATTTTCACCAGGGGCCACATCAGCCTTGCAGTTGCTTTCAAAGGGCAGAATGTAATTTCAACTCAATAGTTAAGGAGTAGGTACATTCATACAGTCCTAAAATTACTTCAGGCCTTTGAAGGCAACTGTGAGGCTGATGTGGCCCCTGGTGAAAATGAGCTTGACACCCCTGCCTTAGAGCAAGACCAACACCCTGTGGGGGCCTTTAAAAATACTAGTGGCTCCTCTCTCCAGGGCAGCTATTTCTTACCTTCTGTGTACAGATTATAGATAGGATATCATATTCTTCCAATTGAAGGCATAATTAGTTACTACTTCTAAGGTAGCAAAGGGGCTCAAGACAAAGAGGCACTTTGGATCTAAAAGGTAGTGGCTGGCTTCCTGGGCCAAGGAAACCATGGGGACACATTCCAAGTGGCACCACCTTTTATCCTGGAAGCCTCTTTTATATACAGTTGTATTAATTTCTACATATGTGTGTCCTCAAACATGGAAACAATCATAAAGATAGTGATCTTTTCTTTGACTTTTATTTTTATTTTTTAATTACAGTTTACATTCAATACTATTTTGTATTAGTTTCAGGTGTACATCATAGTGGTTAGATAGTCATATACAAAGTGTTCCTCTTAATATGTCCATTACCCTCCTGGCACCATACATAGTTATTCCAATATTACTGACTATATGTCCTATGCTATAGTTTATATCCCTGTGACTATTCTGCAACTACCAGTTTGTGCTTCTTAACCCCTTTGCCTTTTTCACTCAACCTCCCAAACCCCACCCTAAAATAATGATCTCATCAACAACCGCTACATATTCACCACTATTTCCATATTTACCGTGTCAAGTATTCCCATATTATCTCAGAAAACCTTAAGAGTCATTATCCTATTTTACAGATATGGAAACTAAGATTCAGAGATTTTCAGTGATCACATACAGTCTTGTGTATTGAAAGGTGTAGGGATTCCAGCTCTAAAAATGATGCTTTTAACCACTTGCAATGTATTACTATGTGCCATACTGCTTCCTGTACTGCTTTCTTTGTCCCTGTTCCTTATCACAGTGCTAACAAAGGTACTTGGAAGTTCCTGCTCCCTATAAACCATAGCACTGCTGGGTTCCATGGAGAATCTGTAGCCCCATAGCTGAGATTGAAGCCTCACCTGCCTCGTTGATCCAGCACTGCGTTACTCAAAGGTCAACATTTGGACCAGTAGTGTCACCTGGGTGCTTGTTAGAAATGCACAATCTCACACTATACCTATGAATAAAACTGGTGTTTAAGTTTGAGAAACACTGATTTTGGGTGTGAACCACAGTGGATGCAGATTATTTAACTGCTGAGAGTATTTTTTCAGTTTGTTAATCTCCTTTCTGCATTAGCTACAATATTTGATCACTGTGAGCAATCTCTACCATGGAATTTTTCCCTCCCATCCCCTCCCCTCCTCTCCCCACTCCTTTCTCTTCTCTTTCCTTTCCTTTCCTTTTAAAGTTTCATTCAATAGTAGTTCCTTTGATGACCAGGAAAGAATTTAGCTTTTGGGAGGAACACTTGTCTTACCCCAAATAGAAGGCACTGCTCAGTTCCTTCACTGTAGAGTTCAGGCCCACTGATCTGGCGAAGACTTTCCAAATCAAAGGAAAAGGATGTTCTTTTATTGTTGAACCTAGGCCTCTCCTTTTTCCCTTCCACTCTGGATTTGAATACAGCACAACTGCATGTATGACAACTGTCTGTCTCTGCAGTGACACATGCTAAAGATGTCAGCTGCTGAGTGCCCAGAAGAATGCCTTTTACTGTGTTGCTCAAAAGACATTTCTGTCTTATTTTAAGAGCAAAAAGAGCCAGAGAAGGGGGAATTCATTCATTTAAGGTGGTAATAGAAGGGCACTGGGTCTTTAACTCTGGCAAAACAGAGGTTTCAAGTAATTCTTTAATACAATACCTTTGAATTGCATTGAGGTTGGTGAAAATAGGAGGTCAAGCTGTCCTTGGTGCTTACCAAACAATTACAATAGATCATTTATCAACTCTTTAAAAAATCCTATGAATTAGAGGTGCAGTGGAACAAGAGAGCTTCCTAGACCCCAGTGCACCTATCTATCTTCTGTTTCAGCTCTGATTACAAGGCCAGAGAAAGGACTTTGAGCTGGGAGTTCTGGTCCCATGATGACCCAGAAGAATAAAGGTTAGTTCCCAGAGCTGCTGAGAATATTGGTCACATGGCTCAGATGGAGAAGTCTAGAAACCATGGAAGGGGGAGTTTTACATAACTTGACCATTGCCTCTTGGGGCCCTGGAATGATTAAAGTGTGGTTTTGGGGGAAGTGCTATCCTCTGGGGAAGATAAAAAAGATATAGGGTTGGGAGACAACTTCGTCATCATCTGTGTTAAGAATCATTT
>CM052543.1:69261631-69279731 GCA_028533065.1 Trachops cirrhosus
ATCAGTGAAAATATCTGATATTTTCCTATGTTCTCTTCTAGGACTTTTATGGAGTCACGACTTATATTTAAGTCCTTTATCCATCTTGAGTTTATTTTCATGTATGGTATAAGTTGGTGATTGAGTTTCATTTTTTTTTGCATGCAGCTGTCCAGATTTCCCAACAGCATTTGTTGAAGAGGATATTTTTACTGCATTTATGCTACTGCCCTTTTTGCCAAATATTAATTGACCATAGAGACTTGGGTTAATTTACGGTCTCTCTGTTCTGTTCCATTGGTCTATGTGTCTGTTCTTATGCCAGTACCAGGTTATTTTGATTGCAGTGGCCTTGTAATACAGTTTGCTATCAGGTACTGTGATCCCTCCTACTTTGTTCTTTTCTCAAAATTGCTGCAGCTATTTGGGTCGTTTATGGTTCCATATAAATTTTTGAAGTGTTTGTTCTATATCTGTGAAATATGTCTTTGGCATTTTAATAGGGATGGCATTGGATCTATAAATTGCTTTGGGTACTATAACATTTTGATGTTAATTCTTCCAATCCATGAACATGGTACATGCTTCCATTTATTTGTATCTTCCTTAATTTCTTTCTTCAGTGTGTAATTTTCTGAGGACATGTCTTTTACCTCCTTGGTTAGGTTTATTCCAAGGTATTTTATTTTTCTTGTTGCTATGGGATTGTTGTAAATGGGATTTTTTCCCTGATTTCTGTTTCTGATATTTCATTGTTGGTGTACAAAAATACCTTCAAATTCTGAAAATTCTGAATACTGACTTTGTATCCCCTGTTTTGCCAAAATTACTTATTAGGTTGAGCAGTTTTTTGGTGGTGTCTATAGGATATTCTATGTACACTATCATGTCATCTGCAAACAATGACAGTTTTGCTTCCTGTTTTCCAATTTGGATGCCTTTTTTTCTCTTTCTTTTTGCATCTCTGTGGCTAAGACTTCCAATATTATCTTGAGTAAGAATGGGGAAAGTGGGCATCCTTGTCTTGTTCCTGATCTCAGTGGGGAAGCTTTTAGTTTTTGCCCATTGAGTATGATGTTGGCTGTACCTCTCTCCTATATGGCCTTCATTATGTTGAGGATTGCTCCCTCTAGTCCCACTTGGCTGAGTGTTTTAATCATAAAATGGGTGCTGTACCTTATCAAATTCTTTTTCTGAATCTACTGATAAGATCATATGATTTTTGTCTTTCCTTTTGTTTATGTGATATATTACATTTATTGATTTGGTAATATTGTACCATCCTTGCATCCCTGGGATGAATCCCTCTTCATCATGGTGTATGATCATTTTAATGTATTGCTGGATGCAGTTTGCCAATATTTTGTTTTGGATATTAGCATCTATGTTCATCAGCAATAATGGCCTGTAGTTTTCCTTCTTTGTTGTGTCTTTATTTGGTTTTGGGATTAGGATGGTGCTGGCTTCATAAGAAAAGTTTGGGAATCTTCCATCCTCTTGGGTTTTTTGGAATAGTCTGTGAAGGATAGAGGTTAGCTTTTCCTTAAATGCTTTGTAAAATTCTCCTGTGAAACTGTCCAGTCCAGGGCTTTTGTGTGTTGAGAGTTTTTTGATTGCTGCTTCAATTTTTTCAGCTGTTACTGGTCTGCTCAGGCTTTCTGGTTCTTCTTCTTTCAGTTTGGAAGATTATATTTTTCTAGAAGTTTTTTCCATTTCACCTTTCAAATTTCTTGACATATGGTTCTTTGTAGTAATTTCTTACAATCCTTTGTATTTCTGTGGTATCAGTTGTAATACCTCCTCTTTCATTTCTGATTGTGTTTATTTGGGTCCTTTCTCTTTTTTTCTTGATGACCCTGCTTAAAGTCTTCTCGATTTTGTTTATCTTTTCAAAGAACCAGGTCCTGGATTCATTGATCCTTAGAATTGTGCTTTTAGTCTCTAAGTCTTTTAATTCTGCTCTGACCTTGATAATTTCCTTCCTTCTACTTGCTCTGGGCTATCATTGTTGTTGTTCCTGGAGTTCTTGTAGGCCTAGGGTTATGTGAAATGTTTCTATCTTTTTTAGGTAGGCCTGTATCACTGTGAACTTCCCTCTCATGACTGCCTTCACTGTATCCCATAAGTTTTGGACTGTGTGAGTTCATTTTCATGTTTCCCAAAAATTTTTGACTTCTTCCTTGATCTCATTCTTAACCCATTCATTGTTTAATAACATGCTATTCAATCTCCATATGAGTGTTTTTGAGTGTTTTCTTTGAAGTTCGTTTTTAGTTTCAGTCCCTTATGGTTAGACAAAATGCATGATATGATTCCAATTTTCTTGAATTTTTTGAGGCTTGTTTTGTGACTCATCATGTGGTCTATCTTTGAAAATGTTCCATGTGCATTTGAAAAGAATGTGTATTTTGTTTCTGTGGGATGAAAGGGTTAAGTCCATTTGATCTAGGACATTATTCAATACCACTATATCTTTGTTGCTTTTTGTTTGGAAGATCTATCCATTTTTGACAGTGGGGTGTTAAAATCTCCTACTATAATTGTGTTGGTGTCAATATATTTCTTGATTTTGCTTATATATTTGGCTGCTCCTACATTGAGTGCATATATATTTATGTTTATTTCTTGATAGATTCTTACCTTGAGTATTATGAAGTGCCCTCCATGTCTCTTTTTACAGCCTTTGTTTTGAAGTCTAATTTGTCTGATATAAGTATTGCTACCCTGGCTTTTTTTCCTATCCATTTGTTTGGAATACTTTTCCCCAACCTTTCACTTTCAGTCTATGTATGTCTTTTGTTCCGAGGTGGGTCTCTTGTAGGCAGCATATGTGTGGGTCATGATTTCTTATCCATGCAGCTACTGTATGTCTTTGGATTGGAGCATTTAGTCCATTTAAATTTGAGGTTATTATTGACAGACACTTATTCATTGCCTTTTCACTACCTTTTACCTGTGTTCTTTACTCTCTCACTCTTTTGCTTCCTTTTCTTAAAGCAGTCCCTTTTGCATATATTGCATCACTGGTTTGGTGGATGAGTATTCTTTCAGCCTTCTCTTTTTCTGGGAAACCTCTATTTCCCCTCAATTTTAATTGAGAGCCTTGTTAGTAGTGTAGTCTTGGTTGCAGGCTTTTCATGACTTGGAACATTTCTTTCCACTCCCTCAGGCTTGTAGGGTTTCCATTGAGAAGTCAGCTGCTGGCCTTGTTGGATTTTCCTTATATGTAACCTCATGTTTCTCCCTTGCTGCCTTTAAGATTCTCTCTTTGTCTTGGCATTTTGCCATTTTAATTATGATGTATCTTGAAGTGGGCCTCTTTGGGTTCCTCTTGATTGAGACCCTCTGTGCCTCCTGAACTTGTATAACTTTTTCCTTCATGAGTTAGAAAAGTTTTCTCTTATTATTTTTTAAACAGGTTTATCTCTTGCTCCTATTTTTCTCCACCTATTATCACTGTGATGTGAATATTGTTATATTTCACATTGTTCTGCAGCTCCCTTAAACTATCTGTGTTCTTTTTGAATTTTATTGTTATTTTGTTGCTTTGACTGGGTATTTATTTTCTACCTTGGCTTCAACTTATTGATTCGATCCTCTGCTTCAGCTAACCTGCTTTTAATTCTTCTAGTGTATTCTTCATTTCTGATATTGTATTCTTCACTTCCTCTGGTTTTTAGTCGTAGTTACTATGTCCATTTTCATGCTGATATAAGTTCCTTGTAGTTCTCACTGTGTTCCTTGAGCATCTTTGTAACTGTTACTTTGAACTCTATGTCTTATAAAATGATTGCCTCAAATTCATTTTGTACTCTTTCTGGGGATTCTTCCTTTTCTTCCAGTTGGGTGCTGTTTCTTTGTCTCCTTATTTTAGGTGTCTCTTTTTGCTTGATTCTTCATATTAAATTGATATGCTTAGATTCCCTGTCTTCATGGGGTGGTCTTCTGTGGTAGGAGACCTGTGGGACTCAGTAGTGCAGTCTCCTTGATCTCCTGAGCTGGATGCTCTAGGGAAGACTTTTATGCAGTTTATGTGGGCTCTGTTGCAAATATGTTTTGGTTGTTGTTGGCTTGTTTGATGGTGGGTTCTTGCCTGTGGATGGCTGACTGAGAGTCACAACCCCTGCTACATCTTTTATGCTGTTGTACAAGTTCTGGCAGAACAAAACAAAACAACCCAGCAAACAAAACTCATACCAACAGAAATATCCCCAACCACAACTACAATATCAAAAACAAATGAGCAAAGAGTGATATAAATGGAAAGAGAATAAGAATGTCATAAGAAAGGAAAAATAATATGAAGTGACTAATGAAAATAAAAATAATTTTGAGAGGGTAGAGGGAGAATAAATCATAAGAGTAGAAAATAGACATAAGGCAAAGAAAGGGAGAAAATAAAATTTACAACCTACATAAAAAGGGATGGAATAGGGCAAATAGAGTAAGCAAAGATAAGAGTATAATATGAGGCTTGAAATAATGAAAAAATAGGAACCCAGTTGAAGATAAACAACTACAGCAGCAATATCCATGCCACATGAGCAAAGATTAATAAAAGTGGAAAGAGAATAAGAAAGGAAATATTAGAAAGGGAAAAAGAAAAAAGATTATGAGATATCTAAAAGAAAGAAAAAAGATTTTGAGAGGGCAGAGGGGGAGAAATAATAAGCATAAGGATTAGAAACCAGTTTAACAAAGAGGCAAAATAAAATTTAAATGAAAATAAGAAAGGGCAGGAGGGAGGCAAAATGGAGTAGGACAGAGGAACAGTAAAACATGAGATTTTCCAACCCTTATTTTTTGGATAAATAAAAAGATAATGAACATCTAGGAATAAAATTTAAAAAATGCAACAACCATGGCAATGACAAACAAGTAAAGATTAATAGAGGTGGAACGAGAATAAGGATATTATAAGAAGGGCAAAAAGAATGTGAGATGACTAATGGAAAGAAAAATGGTTTTGAGAGTATGGAGGGAGGAGAAATAGTAACAGTAGGAATAGAAACAAGGTATAGAAAGGAAAAAAATAAAATTTAAAGTGAAATTAAGGAACAAAAGGAACAATGCCAAATGGATTAAGGGAAGGGTAAATTCTGAGAATTGAAATAAAACTAAAATCAAAAATAGTGAAATAGGAAAAAAATTGAAGAAAAATGTCAAAAAGCTAGGCAGGAGTAAAAAATAATGCAAATGATTAAGAAGAATGAGGTGGAATTCATCTCCCTGGAGTCTAGTGTTTGCCTACTGTTTTCTCCTTATGGATCCATCTCAGGTAATATCAGCTGGTGTCCCAGTCTAGCCTTTGGCAGCCTATTCAAGGCTACAAGTGATCTACAGTCTGTGGTTGTCTCCTTCAGTCTTGGCTGGTCCTTGCTATTCTGACCGGCTGACTTTTTTATCAGCACAAGGCCCATTGGCAGTTCATCTAATGTCTGACAGCACTGCAGGTACTACCTGCACCTGGCTCTAGAGGGGCTTCTGGTGCAATTGGGAGGGTGGGATCCCTGATTCTCACCTGGAAGATGCTGTTCAGTCTTCAGAGAAGATGGTGGGTGTGTTCTTCTGCCCCTACACTACATGTCTTGATCAGTTCCAGATTATTTCCAATAATGAATAGTTTCTCATGAATTAGCTGTTTCTTGTAAACCTGTGTAAAAGGAGTATCTCTTTCCTGCTTGGTGTTGATGGCAGCTCTGTGTAAGAGCCAAGGCTAGGTGGGGCCCTGAATATCCCTTGCTGTGCTAATTTCTAATCTCTCTGCTCTGCTGTTTTCAGTGGAATAGGAGCCAAGGAGGAACTAATGTAGCTTGTCACATCTCACAAAAGTTCAGAAAGGGCTCTTTTAGAGATTCTCTTTCTTTCCCCTGCAGATATGCACCTGGCAGGGAGTTCTTGAGCCTGGCCTTACTGTTCTGTGGAATTTGAAGTACTGCCAGTGGGGGTTGGACTTCCTCTTCTCAGCACTTTGTCCTCCATGGTGTGAGGGGACCTACCTGGCTTCAAAGAATCTCAGGTGCTCAACTCCTGCCTGTCTAGCTCCCAGCCCACTGCTCTCACAAAAGGCTCAGACCTGAACTTTCCATTTTGCATGCAGCCCTTCACTCATGTCAGCCTTGCTAGATGGGTCCCTGCAATCCCTTGCCATACAGCTTTCTAATCTTCCTGTCCAGCTGGATTCTGTGGGTACAAACTGTGCTTTCAATCTAGTTTCTTTGCTTGCATGGCAGCTGTGTGTGCATGTAGGGTCCCTGCCCAGCCATGCTTCAGCTTCTCTTTTAAAAAGTATCTATGTAGCACCCACCCTGCAGTGCTGATTCACTGCCTGGTTCTTCATGCACTCCACCTTTCCAAAAAGCAAAGTCTGTCTTGGTCAGGGCTGGCTGCAGCCTGCCAGTGCCTCAGACAGTTTTAGGAGATAGAATTTCTCTCTAGAACTCTCCCAGTTCATGCACAGTTTCTCACTGTGTGTGGGCAGCCTAAGACTCCCAGACTCCGTATATCCTCCAAGTCTCTCCTGATTAAGGTTGAGGTTTCCCTTTATAGTATCAGGATCCCCTGCTCTGGGATGGGAGGGAGCTACTAAGCTGAGTTTTCTGTCTGGTCTCTTCTCTGCTACAGGCACCCCACACAGGATATTCCCCCTTCAACTTATAAAATCCCTTACTGGATGGTGCAAATCATCCTCTGTACTGCTTGGCTTCAAAAATTCTTATCAGCTGAGATTTTGTTGATTGTTCTGGTCACTTGTCAGAAGATCAGCTGAAAATCCATCCTGGGGGCACAAGCAAGTGGGCTTTAGCATCCACTTATCTGGCTGCCATCTTCCTATCTCTTTAATGATATGTTTCTTTTTGAGTATTTATGTGTACCAATTCTGGAGACATTTTTGCTGGTCACAAGTAAGGAGGTGGGGTGTACTACTGGCATCCAGTGGACAGACACCAAGGGTAGTACAAAGTATCCTATAGTAGAACATAGCTCTGAACCCCCAAAAGAATTATCTTGCCCCAAATGTCCATAGAACCCTGGACAAAACCTGCTATTCAACAAAATTAGTAACAATATTAATATCAAGGAAAGGAACTGAAATTGTAAGATATTTAAGGATAGTTTGGCTCTACTTGTAGAGATTGAGTTTTAAATAAAATACTTTTTGTAATCCACAAAATATTAATAAATATAATAAAGCATAAAATTAATATCTACCATTCTAAAAAAAAGTACAGAAAAGTTAAAAAGAAAGTAAAACTATCTAAAAGCCACAATCCAGAGATATCTTGAATATTTTTTCTAGTAGTTTTTTCTATGTGTATATCTGTGCACATATGGAATATGTATTTATTTATTTATTTATTTATTTATTTATTTATTTATTTATTTATTGAAGCAGCCCAAGTGTCCATTAGTAGATGAGTGGATAAAACAACTATGGGAAATTTATACAGTGGAATACCACTTGGCTGCAAAAAACAAGAAAATTTTACTTTTTGCAATGGTATGGGTGGACCTGGAGATTATCATGCTAAGTGAAATAAGCCAGTCAGAGAAAGACAAATACCATATAATTTCACTCATATGTGGACTCTAATGAACAAACTGAACTAACAAGGAAAATTGGGACAGGCTCATAGTTGGAGAGCAGAATGACGGCTAGTGGGGAGGGAATGTGAAGGGTTGCAGAGATTGAGCAAAAAGGATAAAGGACTCGTGGACATGGACAACAGTGTGGTGATTCCTGGGGGGAGGGGGGCATAGGAGGACTAAATGGTAATGGAAAAAAACAATAAAGACTAAATCAAAAAAATTAAAAAGTGTAAAATATTTTAAAAAACAAAAACCACTATCTAGAGATATCTTGAATATTTTTTCTAACAGATTTTTCTATGTATATATCTATGCAAATACAGGACATTTTATTTATTTGTTTATTTATTTATTTACTTATTTTTGTTATTTTTTAATCCTTACCTGAGAATATGTTTATTGATTTTGTGGTTTTAGACAGAGAAACATCAATGTGAGTGAAACATCAATCTGTTATCTCCTGCGTGAACCCTGACCAGGAATCAAACCTGCAATGGAGGCATATGTCCTGATTGGGAATCAAATCCTCAATTCTTTGGTGCACAGGACTATGCTCCCACATACCAAGCCACCTGGCCAGAATCATATAGAACAATTTAACATATTTTTCTAATTATATTATGAACATTTCCTATGTCAGTAAATATTCTTAAATACAGAATTTTAAATGGCTATGAAGCATTAACTATATAAGGATGTACCCAGGGACAAGTTTCTAAAACAAATTCAGAAATATTTCTAATATGGCAGTGTTTATACAGTTAGAATATATTCAAGTGGAGATAGACTTCTGAAATAAGAGGTTTATGGAAAGAATAAACCATAATAAAAAATATCAATTTCAGATTTCAGTCAAATGATGACCTCTTTCCAGCTTCAATACTGAACAAATTAATAGAAATTAATATATAGCACACACATTTAGAAATAGAAATTTGAGAGCTGGATGTCAACTGAGAGAAGATATTACTTAATAATGTTGCTATGGCAGGAAGCCTACTAAAGTACAAGTAATTGCCACTTGTGGTTTAATTATTCCATTTTCTCAAGAACATAGTTTAGAGCTCAAGTATGCATATTGGGTAGCGATTAACCTTCAATAGTAACATAGAGGACATCAAATAGCTTGTTTAAGCATCTCCCTTCTTGAAATGCCACTAAAAGGAATTAAATTGCAATTTCTATTTGTAGATTAGAGCAAATTGCTCATTATGGTCAGGCAGATGGAGACCTTATGACAAGTGGGAGGACACTGGAGATGGACATGACTGCCTGCAGGGAGGTTTGTGACAGAATAAAAATGATGAAGGTGAAAAAAAAAAGGCCCTGCCTGGCTTTCAGTCTCCCTACCTCCCCCCAACTCAGCTTTCTGTACTTTGAGAAGCCTGTTAATTGAGCTCTGGCTGTCTTAAAAATGCTTCCAGATCACCACCAGAGTCTCTTTTACCTTACCTTTCTGCCCTGTGAACTTGACCTTACATGTCTTCAGAATAGCTGAAGGATTTAGAACAATTGGAATTAATTTTCTAAATTGCCATCCATTCAGGAAATACTTTTCCCTTCTCTGTCAACAGAGTGATGAGGTAATGATTCTGATATGAGGCAGAATTTTGAAGATGGCCACGTTTCTCTGGCTAAAGGTTTCTCTGTGGCTAAAGGACTCTGGAATCAAAATCCCCACTGGCTAGCTGTGTAACTTTGGAAAATTTGCCCACCACCTCTATACCTCAGCTTCCTCCATCAGCCCAAAGGTGAGAGCACTGATAACTCATTTGTTATGATGGCTTGAGGATTAGAAGAGATAATGTACAGTGTGCTGAGCATAAACTATAGCCTCAATCTCAGGAAGGAAGCATCTGACTTCCCCCTCTCCAGTGGCCCCATAACTCCAATTCCCCACATGAAAAATGGCTATATAAGTGCAGAGAAGTGTTCTGGGAGTGTAGAGAGAAGACTAAGGGTATTTGGGAAGGAGTCATGGAGAACACTTCTACAAGGGCTTCTCAGCCTTTCTCTAATCTGGTCAGACTCATGTGCCTCCTGGTGGACCTAGTTCTGAGTGACTTTGCCTTCAGTATGGGGGCTAGGCCAACTCTTTCTCCTGGTTTAGGAAATGGAAGAGTTAGCTTTCTGTCAAAACATTTCTAAGAAAACTGTTATTTACACACTCCATTCATTCATTCATTCATTCATTCATTCACTCAATTGTACAAAAACATTTACCATTGAATACCTATTTTTCTAGGCCACAATGAAATAAGGAAGTGAAGAAAATGCAGACCATACTCTGAGAAAGCTCAGGGTTTATCAGGAGATATTTGAACAAACCTCAGCTGAATGATGAAGGCTGTTAGCAAGAAAAAAAGTCATTGACCTTTTTCTCTATACAGTCTTTCCCTGCTCTCTTTTAAAAAAACTTTTGTCTCTTCTCATAGCTGCTGGAAAAAAAAAGGAAGAACACCAATATTTAACATACAAAAGTTGTGACTGATATTCAAATTGTTGAAGATCTAGAAGAAAATGCTTTTGTAATTCTTAAAGCAAGTAACTGTTTTACTGCCTCCATCTCTCAGAATGCACTGGCCTTCACTGCTGTTGAGTCCCCTCCCCCTTTCATGTCAAATGGAAAATATGTCAACATTAAAGAAAAATTTGTGATGTTTGAGTTGGACCCAATTCTAAGGTTTAATTCCAGTGTTGAGAACTATTGATTTCCAGACAAAACTCTCTATAAAGTTTTTCTGATGAATTCCCTAATTCTATTACATGTTTGACTGCATCTTTGGTGTATAATCTATTTTTTCTTAAGGCTAAGACCTTTTCTGGTTGGTCTAAGTTAAAATGATTCCTTCCTAGCTAACCCAAGGAGCTTTGTCACTGAGACTATGACTTGGAGGCTTGGCAGAAATGGTAGTTACCAAAATGACATCTAGTGAATGAAAAATTTATGAAAAACAATATCAACAAGAATTCCACTGAAATTCTTAGACAATGGAGTATCTCCCCTAATGGTGTGATGACTCAGATGGAATCAGACATGGAATATAAATTAAAGAATGTTGTTAGGCAAGAGTATCAACATACAGGCCTGAGAAGGATAAAAGTTCTTTGCAAACAACTTAGTCCTGGCTTAAGTAGATGATTCTGTAAGAGAACAGTAAATACACTGCACACTGCAGGCTTCAGAATCCATTCTTGCCTTGCCTCCTTGCATGGCTTCCAAGTGGACTGCCAGATGGCTAGTCTATGCAAAGTAACCACTAGGTGCAGCCTAGTTAGTAAGTCAGTTGGGCCTTCCTAATGATTGGCTTGCCTGACAGGTGTAATGTCTTTCTTGGTCCTTGTCCTCAGATCTCTCAGATTGCCATATTATGAGGTCTTTAGCCTAACCTGCAGACCAAGCTCTTCTCCAAGCTGTAGAATGAATTATGTTCCTTGGTTAAAAAAATTAATGATTCCTAGGTTTTATATCCCCCAACTTGCTCAGTCTGACCTTGTGCTGCAGGCCTAATAGATATGCTCTGACCTTGTTCTTTTTGTCCAAACATTTGTGTTATATACTGATTCCAGTAATTGGTTCTGTTTCGGTATCTTTACCCATTCAAGTTTTGGGGCATCTAGACCTTCCTTGCATTGGATAATCTTTATCCAATCTTTATTGGATAAAATTTTGAATTTTAATCAAAATTTATAAATTTTGTCTTTATAAACACAAAACTCAGGGTTTTGAATACTATTCTCCAATCTCAAAACTAGAGCCCTGCATGCTGGCTTTACTAGTCTCAAGGACACACCTACCTGTAGCCCTTAGCTGGTACTACTAACATGGTTGCTTGTTCAGTCTTCCTTAACATTACCTGTAGATTTTTTTTCTAATTCCCTAATATCAGTACCACTTCATGTAATCTGAAATTGTTTCATTAAAAATATTGATTAAATGCCTATGGTAAGGGACATTGGACCCAATGACATACAAGATAGAGGACATCATCTTCACAGAGCTTCTCACCTAGTGGGGCATGCAGGGAGATGGGCAATTTCAACTGTGTGAAATGCTGTGGTAGGAGAAATGTTGGATGCTATAGAAGCATTTAGGGAGAAAAACTGACATCATTTTGGGGTTTGAAAGGAGACATCCTGGAGGAAGTAATATTTAACCCAATACCAGAAAGTTGAGCCAGATAGTTGAAAAAAGGTGAGAGAAAGAGTAAAGAGAGATTATATCAGGCTAAAAAATTAGATTAGTTGAATACCAGGGGATGAGAGAAAGAGAACATGGTATATTGGAGGAGTTGAAAAAAAAGTTTGAGTAGAATAGAGATGAGAGAAGAAATTGGTTGGAGCCCAGATCATACAGGTAAGAAGCCTGATCCCTCTCCTAACAGCAATGGCAAAACCTTGAACATTTTTGGATAAGGAGGTAGTATGACATTTGAGGGTATAGACTTCTAGTCCTGGACCCCTGACCTGGGCCCCTATTCTGTTTGTAACCAAAAACCAGGACTTTGACAGCCAGTTACATCAATTACCAATGAAGGTTCCGTCAAAGTTGGCCATATATCTATATTCATGTCATAGAGATAGTCTTATCTTAATAGTTGATATGGATGGTTCTACTAAAAATAAGTTTCCTTAACTTGATGACCACAGGGAACTCTGGATTCTGATAACTTTGCCATTCTTTCTATTTTGAAATAGAAAGGTGCATTTTGAAATAATAATCCACAAAATGTAACTTATTATAATAAATGAAGCCAGATTGTTCTCCAGATGCTATCCTAAGAAAGAAAAATTGAATCCCAATTAAAATGTAGCTTATGTTATATTTCACTAAGGCTTTATAACAAGTATTTCCAGCAGCTAGAGAAAAATGTGACAATTTATGACCCCACCCCTCTAATCAGCCTTATGTTTATTTTTAAATATTGACAAAGAGAGCAAGTGAACTTGCAGGAATCTAGTCATATCATCTTTAAATGTACAACATCCATTAATTAATTCTTAATAAATATTTTAGAAAACCTGTTAACTTCTAGATAGCTTATGAAGCTGACAGAAGAATTTCTTCTTCTTCTGGGGAAAAAGTAACCAAAACATTAAAACCAATTCTTAGTAAGAAAGAGTTATTATAATGTGTCCTTAAGATGCCACAGCCTGCAGTATTATAACAATAATCTTCTTTCTTCATTTTTCCATTCTTTATTTGGAGCAAGACTGGATGGGTGAAACATAAATGGCTTCTTTCTTCTTAAACAGAAATGAGGAATGTGTTTTCTACTTGAGTCATTTGCTTTAACTTTAATCCTTACCTTTATATTTCTCTCTCTCTCTCTCTCACACACACACACACACACACACACAATCAACTAGATGCTAAACAGGTGACAACTGTTTTTTTGTTTATTTTTTAATTACAGAAACATTTAAACTTATTTAAAATTTTTAAAAAGAATTTAAGAAATATGATATACATAATATTCAAGAAACTCTACTATTCAAGAAATACAAAACATATTTTTAATTCTATATTATAGAAAATGAAAGAAGAAGACAGAAAAGCAAAAGAAAAAAAATGAAAAGAGAAGTAGAAATCCAGAAATAGTTCAATGGACACTTCACCACATGTAAATCATCCTTTTTTAAGAAAAAAAGTAATTTTCCCAGCTTTTTAAAAAAGATTTGTTGAGATATAATTTATATACAAAAATGTGTGCACATTTAATGAACACATCTTGATGAGTATGGACATACATATATACCCATGTTACCACAACAATCAAGGTACTAAACATAACCATCACCTCTAAAAATTTTCTTGTATTCCTTTGTGTGTATTTGTGTGTGTGCCTGTGCCTGTTCAGAATCCTGAATATTGCTATTCACTCTCTAGCTGCAGATGAATATATCAAAAAGACCTGGTGTCACCAGTACTTAACTGTAGCACTTGGACTGTGCACCAAATATTTTCTAAATATTAAATAAATTAGAAACTGTACTTTTTTGGTCCCACTAAAAAACAAACAAATTAAGCAATATATGCAAATCCCCAGGATTTACATTTCAAATCCTATTAGTTTTTGAGGTTCTCAACCAAGGCTTCCTGTATTGTCCTATGTTGATTACTTCTTGAGATCAGCTTATATTTTGGGTATTTGTTAGTTCCAAATATTTTTAAAGGCCTAATTTTGTTATTCAGGAATGCAATTGCCCTTTGTTCTCCAAATATTTTGATCTAATTTTCACTTTGAACACAAAATGATTATTCATTCTTTTGAAAAAAATGTATTCATATACCCCTGATCTGGGTGTACTTTAAAATGTAACTTTTTCTATGAGAATTTGCAAATATACATGCTAACCATTATAGATGAATGAGAGGCAATGGAGGACAAAATGAATGCATTTGTATCTCAGGGCTTTTGCTATAACCCCAAACACATTACTAGACATAGTTGATTTTCAAGCTTTAATGCAATTCTTCTCGGCAAGAGATTTTAAGTCTTTTTTTTCTTTGAAAGCTTTTCTAATAAAAGCTTTGAGATTGAGGTGTAACCATGGCCTTCACTGTTTTTTTTTCTTTTCAAGCATGATAATTCACACAAGAGATTAAGGAATGAACTGGAAAGAAGCCAACTCGCAGCCTTTCCATTCTTCTTACCTTCCTGACTTTCTTTATATTTCCTTGACCTCCATTCAATTCTCAAGGTGAAATGAGGATATGACAAAAGCAAATGGAGAGTTCCTGGATGAAAGTGAGCCAAATGACAACAGAACCAAGAAGGCAATATATTGTTCTGTGTCAAATTGCTTTTCAGGAAATTTGTGTTATAAGAATGCATGGGTTTTTTAAAAAATATATACTGAATTATACAATTTAATTCTCATTCCATTCCAGAAAATTCTGATATAAGCAAACTACTATCTAGCTCTTCCTGCTTTTCTGCCTCAGCCCACAAAATGAGAACTTCTGGACTCTCAGAATTCTCTCAAAATTCCATTCCTCCCTCTTTCACACATTTCTCTCTATAGGAGAAGAGTGCTATGACTAATTTGTGATATGACTAGCACAGGTGGCAAACACAAGGCCCTTGGGCTGAATCCAGCCCTCCACCTTGTTTTATCTGGCCTGGCACCTTGTTTCTACCCAGTGGCAGCACTGAGCTCTCTCTTAACTGTTAAGGAGTCATTACATTTATACAGACCTAAAATCACATTCAGCCCTTTGAAGGCAACTTTGAGTCTGGTGTGGCCTCTGCTGAAAATGAATTTGACACCCTTGGACTAGAACATGACATTTATTGGTCTGAGTTTTCCTCACCATATTGAGTCTATGTTCTTACAGTTTTATGCAGAAGTGGTCTTGGATATTTGGACGTTTAACTTTTCTCTGACATGCTCTTTGGACTCCATACTGAATACCTGAGAGGCAGTCATGGTTCTCCATACTGCTGGCTCAGTTGGTGTCTGCATAGCATTCCAATGTCTCACTTCAGATATTCATAAGTTCTAGGAGTTTTAGCCACTTTAAACCCTAGCAAAAGATTTCTTATTATCTCTATGTTTAGATGTAGAAAATATCCCAGAGAGGTTACCAATGTGTTGAAAGCTATGCAGTTAGTGAGTAGAGGAGTGAAAGTGTAAACCCAGGTGCACCTGACTCCAAGCACACATTTTTTCATTCTAACTGTCTCATAACACAAGCCCTGCACTTCCTGGGGCAGCACTGTGCTTGAGAAGCACCAGAATGCACTTCTCTGGTTTTACAGGACAACATGTTTTTATACCTGGATGTGGAGGTCAGAGAAAAAGCAGTGACCAGAATACCGGAGTTCTTTTTCTGCTTTCCCTTTATGCCTAACTCTGTAGAAATCAAGGATATTATTAATGTCTGAAAGGCTTGTCATATAAATCTTCCAGAAATCTCAAAGAATTCAGTGTTGTAAGGACCTTCCTGATATGTACTGATTGTCTGATAGTTGTTCTGTAAGGTACACTGTTTAACTCACTACATAAATGAGAAAATGAAATTAATAGTTTTTACACTAAAATACTATATCTTACTTAAAAAGTGTAGAGGTAGGCAGTCTAGGGCATTTATAATTATTCCATGGTCTTGAGGACCCAAGTTCTTTCTATCTTTCTTCTCCTCCATTCTTCCCATGTCTCTCAGTCATCTAAATTGGCTGCTGGAGCTCCAACCATCGTATCTATATTATAGGCAGCAGGAAAGAAGTACAGATGGAGGGCAAAGGAGTTTTCCTAGCTGCTCCACCAACAACTTCTGTTTGTATCCCACTGATACCAAGCCACCAAGGAAATAAGCTGAACATTCTATAACCAAAACATAAAAACCAGCATTCTGTTAGTAAGGAATAAGGGTAGAAAGGTTATTGGTAGGCAACTCGTGGTTTCTACCACATCTGCACACACACCAACACATACATACAAACCAACACCCACAAGTCTGCTGTTTGTTCAACTCCAGGTGCTATTTACATTGTATTCTATGAGCACAGAAATTTAAATATTAGCTACATTCACCTGGTTCAGGTACTTTTCCTGAAAGAATTTAAATTATACCTTTAGGTCTGGCCACATGGCTCAGTTGGCAGGAGTGCAGTGCGGTAAACTGAAAAGTTGCAGGTTCCATCCCTGGTTGGGGTGCCTATGGGAGGCAACCAACTGATGCTTTTCTCTCTCCCCCTTCTCCTTTCTCTAAAATCAATGGAAATATGTCCTCAGGTGAAGATTAAAAAAACAGAAGAAGAACATTTCTTAACCTTTTTAAATAAATAAATAAATAAATTATACCTTTATGCATTCAACATCATAATTAGTTAAGCATTACTGATCTTGTGCTGTTGAAGAATTTTGCTAAAATGGCTAATTTAAATTTTAAAATATACATGTGAAATATGTATTAATATCATCAAGTAGGACTTCAGTATCACTAAGGAAGTAGAAGAGACCAAATGTCTCACCATTAAAATTTTTACTGGTCTGTCATAAGTAGCAAGTAAAGCTAAAGTCTCTCCTCCTGTCTAAAGTTTTGTTATTTAATCATTTACATGTATCTATTTACATATGTGTGTGTGTGTATATATCACACACCTGTGTTACATATGCATTAGGAGAAATCAGTCACAACTTAAAGTCACAGTTATATGATGGCCAAAAGCTACCCTGACACACAGATGTTCCTTCAAAAAAGAATTATTCCCTCAGAGAGGCAAGAGCTTTCTTCTCAGGTTATGAGATTTGAAAGGTAAAAGTCTGGTGATGTTTGTTGCCATGGGTGGTAAGGACAGCCAGCCTAAAAGATGAAGTTGATTAAAAGGTATAAAAGAGAGAGAATGTCCTGAGGGTGTACAAATCCCTGGTATTCCTCTTGTCCTCTGCCATTTCTTCAAGGAGCCCATATCTCCTTAAGCTAATATAAGTTAGCTTTTTACTTGGAACTAGAGACCTAAATTAATCTGGGGTATAATTATGTTATAATACCATGAGACACATCCTCATATTTCTGAGGACAAAGCTCTCTCTTTCTAAAAGTCATGAACTGGATTTGTATTTGGTTTGGGGTTTAGTGCCCTAAAACTCTCCAGTTTTTTGTGTGGTTGAGAACTCCATGAGAAGTACCTCATGCTGCATGATTCTGAGAAGGAATAACCATGGAGAATGGGCCTTTTCAATCTACAATGAGATGGAAAATATCAAAGATACAAGACTAGCATTAGATATGGCAAGGGCCTTCTGTAATGGAAAGGTGGTTATGAGACTCAGGCCAACCTGTAAGATCACAAGTGAGATCTATATATGAGTGCTGGCAAGCAATGAAAGTATTTCCACTCTTCTGGGAGAACACTTCTTCAACTCAACACCTAGCAATGAGAAATATAAGCAAATTTGAAAATGCAGGCCCTGCTTTGAACACTAATGAATTTCCTGAGCCTTAAACAGCAAGAACACATCCATGAGTGTATAGGAAGTATACATGATGTGGACCCTGGCTCGTGGGGTCTGTGACATTGTGGATAGGGGAGAGACATGCACATGGACTACCAAGTCCCGTGGAGGCAAAGGACGGGCCGCTTCTCTCTCAGGAAGAGCCAAAAACCATGGCCTCCACCATGATAGGCCTTTATTTCTTTTCTGGGCCCATTACATGATGGTCCTCATTTACTATGCACAGGTTTGCTTTAGGTGGTTACCTTTTACAGAAAACAAAGGAGATGATGCTGATAATCAAATCAGAGAAGGATATTTACAAATGCAAAGGAAAAAGTGGTTGAACCAGTTACACTCCACAGTGGGGAGTTTTAGCATGGATTTTAGGAAGTTACAGTAAGCACTTGCTGTCTCAATTCAGGGTGAGGGAGTTTTAGCAAAAGCAAGTCTCAAAGTGGCCTAGGTACATTGCAGGCCTGATTCCCCACATCAGAACCTACCTGTGAGCATGGGTCCTGTGCATCTCAGAGTAGGAGCTGGGCCCATGCCATGCAGAATGGTCTCCTACATGTATACATCTTAC
>CM052543.1:69280231-69297051 GCA_028533065.1 Trachops cirrhosus
ATCAGATCCATCAATACATTAAAAAGATTATACACCATGATCAAGTGGGATTTATCTTTCAAATGCAATATTGGTACAATATTTGCAAATCAATACATGTTATATGCCACATAAGCAAAATGAAGAATAAAAATCACATCATCATATCAATATAAGCAGAAAAGGATTTGTTAAAATCCAACACTCGTTATGATAAACACTTTTAGCAAACTGGGAACAGAGAGAATATAGTTCAATGTGATAAAGGCCATATATGGCAAACCCATGGCCAACATCATATGTAACAGGCAAAAATTAAAAGTGTTTTTCTTTAGATTAGGAACAAGAGAGGGATGTCCACTTTTACCATTTTTATTCAACATAGCACTAGAAGTTCTGGTCACACCAATAACACAAGAAAAAGAAATAAAAGATATCCAAGTTATAAATGAAGAAGCAAAATTGTCATTATTTGCAGAAGGCATGTTCCTGTGTATAGAAAACCATAAAGACTCCACCAGAAAAAAATCTACTAGAACAAATGAATTCAGTAAAGTATTAGGATACAAAGTTAATATTCAGAAATTGGTAGTATTTTTATACAACAAAAATGACTATTAGAAAGAGAAACTAACAAGACAATCCTATTTACAACTGCTTACAAAAATAAAGGTACCTAACAATAAATTTAACCAATTAGGTAAAAGATTTGTACTCAAAATATTATAGGACATTGAAGGAAGAAATCAAAGAAGATACAAATAAATGGAAGCGTACACTTACCATGTTTATGGATGGGGAGATTTAACATCATTAAAATGTCCATACTACCCAAAGCAATCTACAGATTCAGTGAGATTCTTCTCAAGATACCAATGGTGTATTTCATAGTGCTAAAGAAATATTCCAAAAATTTGTGTGAAATCACAAAAGACTCTGGATAGCCTCAGAAATCTTCAAAAAAGAGCGAAGTTGGAGGTACCATGCTACCTGATATGAAACTATACTATAAGACCATAGTAAACAAAACAGCATGGCACTGGCATAAAATAGACATACAGATCAATGCAATGGAATAGGGAGCATAGAAGTAAACCCATGCCTTTATGATCAGTTAATATTTGACAAAGGAAGCAAGAACATAGAATGGGGTAAAGACAGTCTATTCAGTGGTGGTGTTGGGTAAATTGGACAGATACCTGTGAAAAAATAAAACTAGGCCACTTCTTTATATCATATACAAGAATATACTCAAAATGGATTGAAGACTTAAATGTAAAACCTGAACCATAAAAATCCTAAAGGAAAACATAGACAGTAAAATCTTGGCAATTTTTTAGCAAAATTTTTTGATATATCTACTCAGGCAAGGGAAACGGGAGAAAAAAAATAAACAAATGGGGCAACATCAAATTTAAAAAAACTTACACAGCAAAAAAAAAACCATCGACAAAATAAAAGACAATACATTAAATGGAAGAACATATTGATCAATGATACATCTTTTTTTATTGTTGTTAAAGCACAGTTGTCTCCATTTCTCCCCACCACTCCCCCTTGCGCCACCCCTCCCCTCCACCCAACCTTGATCCTATCCTTTTTGGCTTTGTCCATGTGCCCTTTATATATGTTCCTTGATGACTCTTCTCCTATTTTTCCCCATTATCCCTCTCCTCTCACTCCTCTGGCTACTGTCAGTTTGTTCTTTATTTCAGTGTCTCTGGTTATATTTTGCTTGCATGTTTGTTTTGTTGATTAGGTTCAACTTAATATTCATCAATGATATGCCTTAAAAGGGATTAATATTCAAAAAATATAAACAACTCAAAAACTCAACAACAACAACAAAATCCTTGGAAAGGTGTCTGTCAGGTCCTCTGTCTATTTTTTAATTGGATTGCTTGTCTTCCTGGAGTGGTGTCGTGTGAGTTCTTTATATATTTCAGAGATCAAACCCTTGCCCAAGGTATCATTTGCAAATATATTTTCCCATATGGTTGGTTCCCCATTCATTTTGCTGATGTTTTCTTTAGCCTTGCAGAAGCTTTTTATTTTGATGAAGTCCCATTTGTTTATTTTTTCCTTTATGTCCCTTGCTCTATGGGATATATTGTTGAAAATATTGCTGCATGGAATACATGAGATTTTCATGTCTATGTTCTCCTCTAGGACTTTTATGGTGCCATGACTTATATTTGAGTCTTTTATCCATCTTGAACTTATTTTTGTGTATAGTGTAAATTGGTGGCTGAGTTTCATTTTTTTTGCATGTAGCTGTCCAGATCTCCCAACACCATTTGTTGAAGAGCCTATTTTCACTCATTAGAGGGCCTAGAGACAAATGAAAAGATGCTCAGCATGGCTAACCATCAGAGATATGCAAATTAAAACCACAGTGAGATACCACTTCACACTGGTCAGAATGGCCATCATAAACAAATCAACAAACAAGTGTTGGAAAGGATGTGGAGAAAAAGAAAACCAAGTGCACTGTTGGTGGGAATGGAGACTGGTACAGCCACTGTGGAAAACAAGTATGGAATTTCCTCAAAAAACTAAAAATGAGACTGTGTTTTGACCCAGCAATTTCACTGCTGGGATTATAACCTAAGAATCCTGAAACACCAATTCAAAAGAACCTATGCATCCCAATGTTCACAGCAGTACAATTGTGATAGCCAAGTGCTGAAAGCAACCTAAGTGCCCATTATTAAATGAGTGGATCAAAAAACTATGGTACATTTACACAATGGAATTCTATGCAGCAGAAAGAAAGAAGGCGTTCCTACCCTTTGCAACAGCATGGATGGAAAGCATTATGCTAAGTGAAATAAGCCGGGTGGTGAAAGACAAATACCATATGATCTCACCTATAACTGGAACCTAATCAACAAAACAAATGAGCAAGCAAAATATAACTAGAGACTTTGAAATAAAGAACAAACTCACAATAACCAGAGGGGAAGGGAAAAGGCGGTAACAGGGAAAGAAGAGGAAGAGTTATCAAGGAACATGTATAAAGGACACATGGACAAAGCCAAAGTGGGGTACGATTGAGGGTGGGAGATGGGGGTGGGTGAGGCAAGGGAAAGTGGTTTTGGGAAAATGGGGACAATAAAAAAATGCAAGAAAACCTCCAATTAAATATGGGTAAAGTACCTGAATAGATACTTCTCCACAGAGGAAAAACAGGTGGGCAATACAGTTATGAAATGATGATCAATGTCATTAATCATCAGAGAAATGCATATTAAAATCACAATGAGATATAACCTCACACCTGTCAAAATGGTCATCATTAATAATTCCACAAAGACAAGTGTTGGTGAGAATGTGAATGCAAATTAGTACAGCCACTTTGAAAAATAGTGTGGAGTTTCTTCAAGAAATTAATAATAGAACTGACTTATTATCCAGTTATTCCACTTTTGGGCATATATCTGAAGAATCCTGAAACATTAATTCAAAAAAATATGTGCACCTCTGTATTCATTGCAGCACTATTTATACTAGCCAAGATTTGAAAACAGCCCAAGTGCCCATTAATAGATAAGTGTGTAAAAAAGCTGTGGTGTGTGTGTGTGTATACACACATATACATAATGGAATATTAGTCAGCCTTAAAAAAAGAAGCAACTCTGAACTGGCTGGTCTGACTCAGTGGATTGAATGCCGACCGGCAAACCAGAGGGACACTGGTTGGATCCCTGGTCAGGGCACATGCCTGGGTTGCGGGCCAGGTCCCTGGTGGGGAGTTTGTGTGAGAGGCCACCCCACGTTGATGTTTTTCTCCCTCTGTTTCTCTCTTCCTCCCCCTCTCTCTAAAAATAAATAAATAAAATCTTAAATAATGAAGGAACTCTTCCTTTTTGCAACAGCCTAGATAGACCTAGATTATGCTAAGTTAAATAAGCCAGTCAGAGAAATACAAATATCATATTATTTTACTTATATGTGGAATCTAATGAATAAAATAAACAAACAAAATACCAACACACTTATAGATAAAGAGAACAGACTGATAGCTGTTAGAGGAGAGGGGGACTGTGTGAAGCAGGGGAAGGGAATAAGCAAAAAAAAAAAACACCTCATGGACACAGACAACATTAGGGTGATTATCAGGAGAAAGTGGGTGGGAGCAAGTAGAAAAGTATAGATGGAGAATAAATGGTAATAGAAGGAGATACCAGCTTTGGATGGTGAATGCACAATTCAAAGTGCACATGATGTATTATAGAATCATACACTTGAGACCCATATAATTTTATTGACCAATGTAACCCCAATAAATTCAATGAAAAATTAAAAATGAGAAAATGTTTAAAAATAATATCTATATATTTCCCAAACTTGTTGAAAACTGTAAATTCAGACACAAAAAGCTCAACAATCCCAAGTACAGATAAAAGGAAGAAAAAATAAACACCTATACCAAAGCACATCATAATCAAATTGCTAAAAACTAGTGATAAAGAAAAAATCATAAAAGCAGCCATAGGAAAAATATATACTAATGAAAAAGCTTAGGGTTATAGCACATTTCTCACTGAGAACAATATAGGCAAGAGGACAATGGAGCAACATTTTTAAAGTACTGAGAGAAAAATAAAATAACTGAAAAAAACCCTGAAAGACAAAAATAATTGTATAACCAGCAAAAATATCATTCACAAGTGAAAGTGAAATAAGTACTTTTCTGGACATAAGAAAGTGGTAATAATCTATTACCAACAGAACTACACTAGAAGAAATGTTAAAGGAAGTCCTTCAGACAGAAGGAAAATGATACCAGATGGAAATATGTAAGGTTTTAGGAAGACTGCATGTATTTCTGATTCATCACTGTTCTGTGGGTGTGGCCATTCTTGACATCTATTGAGAACTTTGCAGAACCATTGTCTCCTACTTAGCTCTCATTTCTCTGTAACTTTAGTTTTTCTACTTGTCATTGCTCCACCATTCTCTGGTATCCTTAAAAATATGACTTTGCAGATCAATTGGATTTTTCTAATTTTGCAATTAGAGCTTTAGTCTTCTCTGGCCCACAGTATCTTACCTGAAAGTCTTACCCCCTTATTTTATATGTATTTGTCAGGATTCAAAGTCATGTGAAATATATGATGGAAGTGTAAATAATTTTAGCCTAAACTCTCTTTTTATCCATCATTAGTCAAGAAGCTTGAACAGAAAATCTGTCTAATAAAGTGGTGTGGAAGTCATCTGACAATGAGAAAGAAAAGAAATAAGAATACTTGCTGTGAATGAGGTAGGAAGCATCCAATGTTTTCTAGTTTTGGCTAGTTTCTGAATTACTGACTACATATGTAATATCTCCTTCATTAATATCCATTACTATGCCTCCAACATCTAGCAGAATGCATTACAGAAAATCAATGTTCAAAAGTATTTAGTAAATAGACAAACCAAATGAATTAATCTCCAGGCACTTAATATAAATGCATAGGATACATATATATGCAAGTCTTATCCCCTTTTATACCTCCTTAATTCCTTTCTGTTTTTCCCCCTCTCCCTCTCTCCCTCTCTCTCCCTTTCTCTCTCCAGCACTTTTGTAAGAACCAAACCAAAGAAAATAATACAATTTTTGTGTACATAATTATTAAAGTACAGGGTAGGGCAAAAGTAGGTTTACAGTTGTTCATATGGAAAGTAATACAATAATTAATAAATAATAGTACAAGAATAAACTGTCTCATGTACTCACAACTGTGAATCTACTTTTGCCCTACACCATATTTATTGAATGAAATTACCAACCCAGTGAGGAAATCTATCCCTATTTCACTCTTTTTTCTAATATTCATTATTTTCTAGTGTCTATTATTTACACTTCAGTTTTTTTCTAGTACAGATCCTCTGCCACAGCTATATTTCTGAACTTTCTTTCTTACTCTGTAAAAGTGTGGTTTCACTACTTCAGAGAATTGCCAATAATACTATACTAGAAATCCTGAAATTCTGTTGTTTAAGAATTCACAGTGTTTCTTCTGATTTTAAACATGATAAAGTCACTAGCACTGGACTTAAGCTTCTGACATAAACAGTGATCAGACTGGAAATATCTAGATAGATAGATAGATAGATAGATAGATAGATAGATAGATAGATAATAGATAGATGATAGATATGAACAGATATGAATGCTTTCAATCCTTGAACAATTTGCAGTGCAGGAACATGACATTTGAGAGAAGGAAACATGTCAGATGATCTCCCTATTTGCCACAGCCTTCTGTCTACAGGAACATCCTGACAGGAAGCAGGGCTGTGGATACCAAGCTGAAGAAGGAACACAGCCCAATGTGTTTTATGATGTCAGTATTTCCTTATTACCAAAACTTGAAGAAGATGTTATAGGTAAAGATAATTACAGATCAATATTGTCCATAATTGTAAAAGATGCTAACAAAATATAAAGATGTCAAACCCAGCAATGTATAAAAAGGACAAAACGCCATGCTTGAATGGGGCTTTACCCCTGTAATGCAAGTTATTCTAACATTTATAAAGTAAATCAAGGTAATTCAATCCAGTAATAGAGAAAAGGAAAAAATCAATGATTATCAATAGATGCAGAAGAAACATTTGACAAAATTTGTCACCCTTGTGTGACAAAATGCTCAACAAACCCAGAAGAGAAAAAAACTTCAATGTGAGAAAGACATCTGTGAAGAACCTCCTTAACCTCATACTTAATGGTGAAATTAAAAACTTTTCTCCTAAGATCAAGATGAAGACAAGGATATTCATACTTATAACATCTATTTAATTTTGTAATGAGAGTTCTAACCAGTGAAATATTGCAAGAAAAAAATGGAATAAAATTGTGAAATGTAGAAGAAAAACTGTTCTTATTTGTGTAGCATATGATTCCTTAAGTGGACTGTCCTATATAAGAAAGCTACTAGAAATAACAAGCAAAATCACAGGATACAAAATTAATATATCTAAAGCAATTGTATTTATAATTCAAACATAATACTTGCAAAATGAAATTTAAGAAAAAAGCCATTCTGCACCAGTCTGCATTCCCACCAACAGTGCACCAGGGTTCCCTTTCTCCTCATCCTCATCAGCACTTGTTGGTTGATTTATTAATGGTGGCCATTCTGACAGGTGTGAGATGATATCTCATTGTGGTTTTAATTTGCATCTCTCTGATGGCTAGTGATGTTAAACATCTTTTCATATGTCTATGGGCCATGAGAATATTGTGCTAATTGAAACAAACCAGTTGGTAAAGGACAAATACCTTATGATCTCACCTATAAGAGAAATCTAATAAACAAAATAAACTAATGAACAAAATAGAACCACAGGCATGGAAACATGGAATAGACTAAAAGTGACCTGAGGAAAGAGGGGAAGGGGATAATGGTGGAAAGAAGGGGAAGGGACTAAACAAAGAACATGTATGAATGACCCATGGACATGGACAACAGTGAGGGAATTAATAGTAAGAGTAGCAGGAGTGTGTGGGGGGAGGCAAAGGGGAAAAATTGGAACAACCGTAATAGAAAAACAATAAAAATTATTTAAAAAAGAATAAAGCAATCTCTTATAATATCATCAAACTAAATACTTAATAATCAATTTAATAAAAGTATAAGATCTTTACACTGAAAATTACAGAGCTGCTGAGAAAATTTAAAGTCTAAATAACTGGGGAAATATATCATACGCATTGATTGCAAGACACAGTGTTAATGATATCAATTCTGCCTGTATTGGCCTGTAGACTTGATACAATTACAACAAAAATACAAAACAGTAGGGTTTTTTTGTAGAAATTTACATGCTAATTCTAAAATTTATATGGAAAGATGAAAGATAGAGAAGTCAAATAATATTGAAAAAGAACAGAGGGTAAGGATATATAATAACTAATTTCAAAACTTAATATAAAGCTACTATGATTAAGACTGTCCTGTCCTTAGGCCATATAAATGGAACAAAATAGAGAGTTCAGAAATAGACCAACAGTTCCATCCATGCAAAAGACAAATATCATATGATCTCACCTATAAGTGAAGCCTAATCAACAAAAGAAACAAATGAGCAAAATAGAACCAGAGACATGGAAGTAAAGAACAAACTTATACTGACCAGAGGGGAGGGGAGAGGGGGGAAATGGGGGAAAGAAGGGGAAAGTCAAGGAACATGTACAAAGGACACATGGACAAAGACAACTGTGGGGGGGAGGACTGAATGTGGGACAGGGAGTGGGTAGGTCAGGGGAAAGTAATGAGGGGAAAATTGGGACAACTGTAATTGAACAACAAAAAAAAATAAAAAAGAAAAAAATTTTCTGTGACCCATTAAAAATATACATTCAGATATAACACCAAAATAAATATCACAAAATAATACCCTTATTACATGTGATTTTGTATTCTATTTAATTCTTAAATGAGAATCACAGCCATCTGAATTAATTTTGTAACTAATGCAGTACCACTTGCCATCTGAAGAACAGGAAGAAGATAAAATAGGCTACATCTAAAAAAGTAACAACTTACGGAGGCATAATCTTCAGTAAAAGATTTTTTAAATAATTTAAACAAACTGCAGGTTTAGAAGACAATGATTTCCAACACTTTGAATATGAGGATTATCAATAATTCTTATAATGGAAGTGAAGAATAGCACAGTTAAAAATTATATGATTTCTGCACCACTACTAGGCATTTTGGTAACAGGTTTTGTTTATTTTATCATCCATTTTTATATAATCATATGCCCCCAAACTATTTATTTATGTTAATATATATGAGAATGTGACTGGCTATCTTTTAGCTTATCAGAATATATCTTCTACTTTTTATGTTTTCTTGTAATAAAAATTCACTTTACCTTAGCATTTTTGAATTACACACATCTCGATCTGGACAGATTTAGGTAAGGGTGCAACACAACACACACATACTCCCATCTTCCAGCCTCTGCCAACTCAGCTCTGCAGTTTGGTACACTGTTTTTACTTCTTACCCAAAATTTAGTTCTAGGGTCACAGTATGATGCCAGAGCTCCGCAAGGAGAAAATTACCCATGAAATTCCCTGCGGAAGGCAACTTACATCTCTCAGCAAGTCTAACACAGGCAGTATCAGAAGAGATCTTGGCTCTCGGATGAGTGCCCCAGGAAGCCAAATGGCTTATGTTGGGGATTGAACTGTAAAAAATACAAAACCTTACAAAAATAAGATCACAGCAGCACAATGAGATGCATATGCTATGAAAGGCAGAGTCATATCTCCCATCTCACTCCAAAGCATATGATCACTGAAAGGACTGATAGGTAGAATCATCTATATTTCTGTTAGGATACTGTTTGCCTACTACTAATAACACAACACAAAATAAACATAAGCTAATGACTTAAGCAAATAGGAACTAATTTGCTTTAAGCCAGCAATTTTCAACCAGTTGTGCTGAAAGAATTTTTTAAAAATGCAATACCTGACTATTTATTTAGTCAGGGGCACTAATTTCTTTTTCCTTAGATTGTCAAGTTTAAAAAAATGACAATAGCCAACACAACATTAGCTGTCCAGTGTGAATGAATCAAAATTATATCTTTTTTTGTCAGATTGGCAAAAAATATATATTTTGCATTGTGCCACAGTGTTTTAGTAATTAGTTTATGTGTGCCATGAGATGAAAAAGTTTGATAATCGCTGCTCTAAGAAATGAGAAGAGCATACATAGACAGGCTACAGCTGGTTCTGTGGCACAGCCATGTAACCAGAAACCTGGTCTTTAACTCTCCACTCTACTATCTTAACATATTGGGCTTTGTCCTTATTCTTATAGCCTTGTGGCCTCAGATAACTACTCAGTCCTCATGTTCAAATCTTAAGCAGCAAAGGGGAGAACAACAAAACAAGTCAAGATGAAAAGTACCTTTGCCCAGGGAAGCTTCTCAGGATGCCCTCCCTAGTTACTTTCACAGACATCTTACAAGCCAGAACAATGTAGTCATTCCCTTGCTGCTAGAGAGAGTATGAAATCAAATATTTTTAGCAGGGCATATAGGTACTGTGCACTAAAAAAAGTTAAATGAAAGTCGGCATTTGACATCTTCTCTCTTTCTCTCTCATATCTGAGTGTACAGAGCTGAGTTTAGTTACATAAACTGCATGTATGACATGAGCTCACTAAAATCCACTTATGTATTTCTGAGAAAGAAATTTGGAAGGCAGCTAAAATTTCTGAGTACTTTAAACATGGTACACATATTATTAGGTCTTTTGCATATATATACAGACATAAATAAACATTAAATATATGTATGATATGTACTTTATATATAATTTACATATATTTTATTTTCTATATTATATATTATTATCTCATGAATATATTATTCTTTATTACCCATTATTGTATTATATATAAACAATATATTATTCTACAAAAACCTATGAGAAAGGTATCATAAATATATCTATGTGTTCATGCTGTGGATTTATAAAATGGTGCTCAAACAGATTAAAGAAATTGCCTACAGTGTCTTAGTGCCAAAACTAGAGTATGTTTCAGATATAATTCTGCCCATAATCATAATGCCCCAAACCTAAAAGATAAGAGAAAATTTACATGCAGTGTTTAGAAGTCTGCACAGAATTTTAAATTGGCCATTACTGAGGCACTCAAGTCACTAGTACAATATATTCAGCCAGAAAATAGTCTCCTGTGCTCAATAGTTCACACACAAGTGTTGACTATCTTCCAGTTCCAGCTCTGATGTGACAGGGACTTTGGGGGAAGTAAGAATTGAGCTATGGAAAATAATTTGCTCCATGATTTGCAGCAGGACTGGAGAATATTTGCATTCAAGGCACTTGCTATTAGTGACTATAAATAGAAAGTAAAGACAACAATTATAGGTGACCATTAGACCCCTAAGCCTACCATTTAAGGCTCTGAAAATAAGCTAGATAAATAGCAAATCATTAAGCAAAAACATTTCTGTCGGGATCAGAAATACTGGAGAAGTTAGGATTTATTCCCTGGTGTTGTGTGAGTGTGCCATTTTATTCTCTGCTCCCCCAACTGAGAGGCACTGGAGGAAGCAAAAATTACTTATAGAGCCCTAATTTTATTTCTTTCAAAGCACATACTTTCTTTTCCCTCTAGGAGATAGACATTGTTATGTCCATTTTACAGAGGAGAAAACTGAATTTATAAGTGCTGAAGAGCTTGTGCACAGTCTCAAGATAGTAACTAGCAGAGTTGAAATACAAACACAAGCCAGAGTCATTCCAGGCACCATTTTCTCTGCTCTGTTTTGTGCACACAGACAGGGAATATTAGACTCATTCATTTCTTCATTATAACCAACTGTAAGAGATGAAAGGTGACATTCCTGTGGCAGAGCATGTGGTATTCTACATTTGGAACCTCATATTCTGCAAGGCAATAGATGAGCTGGAGGTCATTTGAAGAAAGGTGACCAGGATGGGGAGGAATCTGGACAGTATCACATAAAGAAAGTAAAAAAAAGGAGGATGTAGAGGGGACTTCTTCAAGCAGCTTGATCAGCATCTTCAACATAAGAAGGGCTTACATAGGACTGAAGCATTGCCCACATTCTGAGGATGGCTGTTAGAAAGAGGGGAATGTTAGTCCACCATAGGAAATAATTAGTTGTAATTTGATAACATTTTCAAAAACGAAATAGTCTATATCATATGATGTTGACACAGACTTAACAATCCTGTATCTAAGAGGCTGAAAAGAGGCCTTCCACCCTGGATAGAGAATAGAATGAGATAACTTCTGTTGTAACTTCCACTATTATTCTTTGACTCTATGATTATAATTCTGCCTGAGCTAGGAGCAGTACATGACTTTTGCTTTTGGTGTAAAAGAATTGGTATCAGTAGTCCTGGAGTAAAAAGACAAGGAATGAACTGAAGAGGAAAAACCCTGAAGCATAATTTAGGCAAGAAAAAGCAAGTCTTTAGAAATGGGATTTCTAACGTTGTTGCCTTCTTACATTAGACATTATTGAAAACTGAGTATCAACAGTTTAGAAATCCATACTTCTAGATCAAAGGGGAAAGAGGAAACAAGGGAGAATGACAAAGTGCATAATCATATTATAAAACTGAAAGCATTCAGGGTAGATTTTAGGGTTCCTTGATTTTAGTGATCATGTCTTATTCTTTTACTTGTCCAATCCAGCATCTAGCACCTATTCTTTATACATAGAAGCTATTATATATTTGTTTGAGCTCTCAGAAAGAAGACAAACCTTAACAAAAGACATAATTCATATAAATGGAGAGAAATTAGAGGAAATTATATGCAGTATGCAAAAGAAAATATTTTACTCTAGGCACACCCAACTCTTTTGTGAACATCAGCAAATGTCTGCTGGAATATGAGCTGATTTTGTGCATAGAAGATGCAGTGGAATCTTTTGACCAACACAAAGAAATGTGAAAGAGATGGAAATAATGAAAGTAGTTGCGTATTTGCTATCTGGAAAAAAACAGCATAGGTTATAAATATGCTTTCTGTTGTTGAACCAGCCCCAGCCTCTAGAACGCCATTCATACAAGCCTTCTTAACTAGACCCGAGGATCAGAAAGTTCTCTAAGTACGTTTTCATACTAAGTTTATTATAGTAATCTGAAATGATTGGGCTAGCAATGGATTTCTAAGCCAGAGGCTGCTATTTATACACTGGCCAGAAGTCTATCAGATAGAATAGTATTAGAGGTCTATCAGCAAGGACATCCCTTACTGATGATTAATGAAATACATCAGCTTTACAATTTTCAGATTAAGCAACTGAAAATATAGGATTCCCAGTTAAATTTAATTTTCAGATAAGCACATCATTTTTAGTGTATGTCACAAATACATCATTTTTAGTGTATGTCACAAATATTTGTGACAAATATGTCACAAATATTTTAGTGTATGTTACAAATATTATGTAGATCATATTTACATAAAAATGTAATTCCTCTTTTTCAGAAATTCAAATTTAACTGAGTATCCTGTATGTCATCTGGCAACACTAGTTAGATTGGAACTCAAGACAGCATTTCATAGTAATGGGAAAAATAGAAATAACAGAAGAGACAAAAGTGAGAAAATGGATAAACTTCATGAGTAGAAGGTAATAGTCATGTACTGTTGAATGAACTAAAAAATAACTGAACCACTAGAGCTGCTGCTACATGGAGAGGATGCTGTGGTACCCTAACAACATCCCAGTCTCTCATGAACTTGAATGAGGCTCTGTTGAGACAATTGCCCAGGCTTTCTACTTCTTCATGATGTAAAATAAACCTCTGCTGAGGAAATTGTTGCATTTTTACTACCGACAACCCAAGAAAATAAAACTGCAACAGATACTGTTATTTACCTACTTGATATTAGGTTCCTCTTTTTCTTTAATATTAAAAGCCTGATTTTGGTGGGGACAGTGTGTGCCATTATAATGTAAATCAAGCATAGCAATCTGGATCCCCATTACATAGTCTCTCTCAGAGAAAAAGGACAGATTATCCCTCTCACCTCCCTCATTCTGCCTTCTGTAAGGATGGATATGTCAAACACAGCATCCTTCACATAACTCTGATGCAACGGTCAGTGCTAACATGCTAAATGACAGCATCATGAGCAGCTGCAATGGCACTAGAAAACATTTCTAATGATTGTATATCTTGTTACACATTTTTTCAAAAAAATCCTTGCTTACTGAAGTCACTATAAATTGAGGTTTTTGTTACTTGCAGCCATATCTAATCTAACTGATTATAATCAACCAAAGGGATCATCTTAGAATCCACTGAATATTTTATACTTAAATTTTTATAACTATGACAAATAAGTAGATAGGATTGCTCCCAAATATGCCATGAACATTCCTAACTTCATAATTTTTAAATAATTGCTCCTAGATATAATTCCTTCTCCCCTCTTATCTGAATTCCATCTTTTGTTAAATTTTATCTCTTTTTGAGGGATTTTATTATCTTATACCACACTTGTAGTGATGGTATTTACAGCCTGAAGTTTAAAATATGTATTTCATGGATGGGGAATGCAACCTTATGTTTTATTGCTTGATTTTTATGCTGTTATATATGCAACATATCACTTTATTGGATAATAGAGTTGCTTTTTGAAGGGCAAAGACTATCTTCATATTTCTGTTTTTAGTATATAACACAGTGTTTTTGAGTTATGAATATTAAATATATACTTGTCTTGACAATGACAGCAATAATGATGTTTGAGAATATGTGAAGGGATTTGATAAGATCCCTGGCCATGGGTTCTAGAACACAGGCTAGACCAGACAGGTCTTACCAAGGCAGCCAGAGCCTGGGGGAGAACCAAGGAGGGCAGAAATTTAACAGGTATGTGATTTTGGCAAGTTACTTTACAGCTCTGAAACTAATTCTGTCTTCTGTAAAATAAAGTGTTAAGGTGAAGACTAGAAATTATGTTGGTAAACCCATCCCCTGATGCCTGTCACATATAGCTGAATAGAATTCAACATTAATCTTTTATATATGCTACTCAAGTTATAAGATCTTTTGTCAGAGTTGAGAAGGGATAAAATTACTTCTTTTCCTCAACAAAATGGATGCAAGGGAAGGGAGGATAGTACATTTAAAATGTGCTAAAGCCCTGGCCAGTGTGGCTTGGTGAGTAGGAGCATCATTCTCTGTGTTGAAATATCATGGGTTTGATTCCCCATTAGGGCGCTTACCTAGGTTATGGGTTTGGTGCCCAACTGGGCCAGGGGAGGCAACCAATCAATGTTTCTTTCTAGCATCAATGTTTTTATCTTTCTCTCTCACCCTCTCTTGCTTCCTCTCTCTCTAAAATCAATAAATGTAACCTCAAGGGAGGATTAAATAAATAAAAATTAAAAGCTAAAAACTAAAATGCACTGAACTAATTCATGAACACAAGATCTAGTTATAATCTAATTTGGTGGCTGTGATCTGGACTAGGTCAATTAATCTCTCTGATGCTCAGTTTTCTGTTTGTAAAATACAGATAATGGGACTTGGTTTACCTGCTTTGTAGAATACAGTTGTCCCTCGCTATATCGTGGTTCGCTTATTGCAGCTTCATTGTATCGCAGGTTTTTAAAAAAATATATATCTAATTCTCTATCGTGGAGTTTTCGCTATATCACAGGATTTTGCAGTATATAGGTATTTATGTAATATTTATGATTTTAATTATTTGTGCCTAAAAAGTTTAAACAATGTAAAAATATAAAAAATGTTAATTCAAACATATTAAAATAATATTAAATAAAAATAAAATACAGTATGTATTTCATCAGCGGATGAATACCATACTGTACACAATGGAAATGCAGTACATCAGTACTGCTTGCATAGGTTTGCCAACATGAGATTGTACACAGCACACTATTAGCTGACGGAATGGAAGGTGACCAACCACAGCACTGTGTTCTGTATCCTGGGTGCTGACTGGCTCAGTGACCATAGCATTGGTCTGTTTGCTCTCCTGCACTGTGCCCATACGTTCAGCATCTCTCCTTGTCCACTTCATGTTGTTGTCTGATTGCTGCATGTAGTGTTGCTCTGCAGTGTCATGTATTTGTGAAATTTTCATAAAAGTTTGAATTTATTTCAAGCCCTACAATGCCATCAAAATGTTCTGTGCCTTCTAAGGCTTCTGGCAGTGAACCCAAGCGCCAGAGGAATATGCTTACCATCAAAGAAAAGGTGGAACTTCTTGACATGTTCAAGGAAGGCAAAAGCTACATGGCTGCAGGCTGCCATTATGGGATCAAGGAATCTACTGTTCACTACATAAAAAAAGATAAGAAGAATATTAGGTCTACAGCAACAATGACTTTTAACAAGACTGCAAAGAGGGTGGTCACTTCCCACAATAAACCCATTGTGAAGATGGAGTCTGCATTGGCCCCATGGATATATGACTGCAGGAAGAAGAATATCTCGCTGGATACCAACACCATTCTGACGAAGGCCAAGAAACTTTATGATAGTTTTGCAGAAAGCATGAATGTTCACAATGGTGATGAGGATGAAGACAAGGATGACAACACAGAAGCAGGACCATCGAGTGCTTCTCCAACCAGAGCAACCCCATTCAGTGCCAGCAAGGGCTGGTTTGACAAATTTCAGAGATGCTTTGGACTCAAGAGCATTTCTCTGCATGAAGAAGCTGCCTCTAAGGATAAAAAGTAGTGCCAGCAACTCCCCATAACTATGTTCATCACTCAGACGAAGAGATCAGTTACGCCTATGCTTTTAGTGGAAATAGAAGTTATGGCCCAGGGTGAAGATGCTGTACCATCTGATGAAGCACCTGATGAAGTGATGGCTTCAGAAGAGCTGTAGTGCTCTTCTTGGCTGTGCAGTACATTCATCTCATCGTCATCCCCTTCATCGCCATCAGTACTGCACAACTACATAATTCATGATCTTCCTCATTCAAGTTGTAGTATACTTCATTGGTGAGTACCCATATAGAATTTTATATGTTGTTAAAATTACATAGGTTTAAGAGCATAGAAAGTGTTTAAGAGCATATGAAGTGTTTATAAAAGTGTGGGAAAGGTTAATAAGAGAGTGGGAAAGGTTTATAGGAGCATGGGAAGGGTTTATAAAGCCTTAATATATATATATAAATATATATATTTATTTTATAAAATAAAATTTTATAATTTTATTATCCCTCACTGCTACTTTGCAGATTTTCACCTATCGCGGGGGTCTCTGGAACGTAGCTCCCGTGATAGGTGAGGGATCACTGTAATTACAAAAATCATGTGAAATGATG
>CM052543.1:69297151-69312755 GCA_028533065.1 Trachops cirrhosus
ACTTACATTCAGTGATTTAGTAAAACTCCAGCACTTAAGAAAGCCTTCAGTGACAAAATGAGCTAGACTTTAATTAAATAAAACTGAGATAAAATTGAAACATAGAACTCATTTCCTTTGAATGAAATACAAACGCATTCAAATGCACAAAATGGTAATACCATTTCATTTTTTTAAGGAACACTTAATGAAAAACATTAACCACATGTAAGAGTGTGGTTAAGCCTTCACTCTGATAGTATTAGACTGGAGGAGACAGGGAGCAAGAATTCTATCTGATAAGGTTGTGCCATACTGTAGTGAGCTCTCAAATTCATGCCCTGCTTGAAAGGGTAAATTCAGGATCAAGGAATAAAAATTTTCCATCAGTACAGCTTACCACTTATTTCCAATAATGCTTAGAGATATAATCATACATTTTTATTTATTTGGGGGCAAAGGGAACAAAAGAAGAATGTGCAAAAGAAAAAGAATCAAACAAAACAAGATTTGTTTGGAAAGGTGCATGATGTTAACTGTGCCAGGCTTCTTTTCCACCTTGGCTCAGCAGACCTCCCAGGAGTCTTTACTGTGACAGGAGTCTATCCCAACTCCTTTTTGACTTTTCCTTTATGAGATGATCATTCCCCTCTTCTTGGTGGAATTCTCCCTCATTTCTCCAGCTGCTTGCTCTTTTAAGCTACTATAGTAGATCTAATCTGTGCTAACCATCTGGACACTTTCACTCTTCTTGTGAAGAAGTATCTGTGTGCATGTTCGATGGCCCAAAGGAGATTGTGAACTCATGAAGAACCTGCTAAATATGTTTCTGCAGCCCTACTCCTAGAGTTTGTAGGCCAATGTCTCTAGGTAATGAAATAAACAATAAGCATATTCACTGATAGATTAGTTAGTTATGCCACTGGGCTTCTAGCTCTGCTTGAACTATAATCAGTGGTTATAAGTCTGAGGTTCATTTGCTCCCACAAGTTCTATGAGTGATCTTTCACAGTATACATGAATATTAGTTCTGCCTCTCTCTCATTCTATCTGTCTAGTCTATCATCTATCATCATTATCATCTCTTTATCTACCCATCCACATATGTTAATTGGCCTAGTGAGATGAATGATCTATGACTTTCATCAGAGTATCAAGAACAGTTCAGAATCATTGCATTTCACATAATGTAAATTTTCATCCAGTAGTTCTTGACTTTTTACATTAAACAACTTTTAAAATATATGGATATCACTTCAAGAATTATAATGTAATTGATATGGGGTAAAGCTTGAGCATAGGAACCTTTTCAAGTTTGCTAGAAGATTCTTATGCGTAACGGTTGATCCTCAATCTCGGAATTCCTTTTAGTCATTGGGTGTTGGGGCTCTTGCAGGCTGAACTGCTGCCCTGACCCCCATTCTGTGGAAATCCTGACCATTCCTACAAGTAGTAATTGTTTGAGGCATGCTCTTAATTCAGCCTTTAATACAGGACCTTTGAGCTTCAGACTCCAAAACACTCAGGTCACTTAAAATTTTTATCATTATACTCAGTGCCCTCTTATCCATTTAATTCTAGCAGGGAACACAACACACTTTCTTAATATCACCTGTGTAGCTAGGGAAAGAAAGCATTAACTGTAGTGCTAGGAGAACACATCCCTATATGGTCATGTGTAAGCATAAAATAACCTTGGAACAAATAGCTCTAGCAATAATTAGAATGGTCCTTTCAGGCAGCTGAAAGGCAGGAGCAGCCTTTTTCTATTGTTTGATTTCCGTAACTAACCAGGAGACTCCAAGCTTGATTTCCTTCTCCCATTTCCACCACATTAAGAATCAACAGCATTTGGAATGGCAATGGATTTCTGGTACATTGTCAGATATCTTCTGGGGAATTTTTGTGGCTACAGTGTTTATCTCAGTTTGCCATTTCCTATAATTGCACAGCATATGCACATCAGATTCCTTGAGAGAGAATTTTTCACTCTGTAGATCATACAGACTCTTTGCTTCTCTGCCTTTCTGAGGCAACATTTTTGGATATTTTACTCTCTATTAACAATTCTGCCAAAGTGTGACATGTAGAAGAAGCAAAAAGGAAATTCAAATCTAAATGTTCTTTTCTGCATGTTTGTTCATGATCAGGTAGGTAAATAGGTTAGATCTCATAGCTCAAGTTTATTTTACAATTGCCCATGGATTCACACCACCCCAGACCTAAATACACATAAATGTTTAAAAGGTTAGGTCTCTTTATAAATATCTTTTTTAACTACTTTTTTGCTTCCTTCTAGAAAGTGGTAGATGATTTTAATTTCCACATTTACTTCCCTTGAATGACTCTTGTGATGCTAATTGTCACAATATCAGTGACAGCCTGCATGTAATCAGGAAAAGCTGAACAACATAAAAGATGACCAGAGAGAAACAGAAGGAAATTGCAAGATTCCACATATAAGAAGGGGGAATTTTGCAAGCAAAGGCTACAGAATAAGTGGTTAATGGAGACTGTGACCAAAATATGTCTGTAAATGAAGTTACAAAACCAGTAAAAATTTCTGTATTTTTAAGGTCAATTGCTCATCCCAACAGAGCACTCACAGGATACTAAGTGCTGAGAAATAAACCTCAATGGGAGGTGTAATCAGGAACAAACAGCATGACAGAAATAAGGACTAGTAGTCATTATATTATTGAAAACCAGTCAAAGTCATGAGAGTGCAGATCATGCACCATTATGAAATATATAGACCCTAGAGGCAGAAATTATTAATATTTAGATTTCTGGTCAAGATGGAGGCATAGGTAGACACACTTTGCCTCCTTGTGCAACCACAAAAAGGAATTACAACAAAATCTCAAAACAAATAACATCCAGAACTATCAGAAAATTGAAATGTATAGAAGTCCAACCACCAAGAAGCCACATTCATCCAGAGGGGTAGGAGGGGTGGAGTCACAGAGATGGGCAGAGAGGTGCAGAGATGCAGTTGGGCATGGAAAGGAACTTGTGGCAGAATGGTATGGATGGTCCCACATTCATGTGTGGTGGATAAAAATTGGGAGGGACACCTTGGGAGCGAGCAATCCCAGCCCCAGGCCAGACTGCACAGTCCAGGGTTCTAGCACTGAGAAGATAAATCCCCATAACATCTGGCTATAAAAACCAATGGGGTTTGGGGCAGTGGAAGAAACTGCCAGATTTTCAGACAACTTTGCTTAAAGGGCCTGCACAGTCTTAAAACATATGCAAATTCACCCACTCTGGGATACAACACCAGGACAACAGCTGGAAGGGGCCAGTACCATATGGGGAGTGGGTGAAATGACTGGAAATGAGGTGAGTGCCAGGCAAACCATCAAAAGCCAGGCAGCGCTATAGTCCCCTCTCTAAACCCTTCCCCCACACAGAGCTATAAAATAGTACAAGTGGGTTGCCCTACCCTCTTGATTACCTACTGCTCCACCCCACACCATTTATAAGTGTCTTCTACAGAGAGTCAAAGAAGCTCTACCTAAGACACAGACATGAACACAGGGAGGTTTCCAAATTGAGGAGGCAAAGACCAGAGGGGAGGGGGGATAATAGGGGAAAAAACGGGAATGGTCAAGTTAAAAAACATGTATAAAAGACCCATGGACAAAGACAATAGGACAGGGAGGAATGAAAGTGGAAGGTGGGGTGGTGGTTGGGGCAGGGGAGAGTAATGGGGAGAAAATGGTGTCAACTGTAATTGCATGACATTAAAATAGAAACGGAAACAACAACAAAGGAATATGGCTAAAATAAAAGAACAGAACAAAACTCCAGAAAAAGAACTAAACAAAATGGAGATAGCCAGCCTATCAGATGCAGACTTCAAAATACTAGTGATCAGGATGTTCAAAGAACTCATTTAGTGCAGCAACAACATAAAGGAAGAAATGAAGTTTACACTAAATGAAATACAGAAAAATCTACAGGGAACCAACAGTGAAGGCAAGGAGTGGGATTCAAGTCAATGATCTGGAACATAAGGAAGAAATAAACATTACCAGAACAAAAAGAAGAAACAAGAAAAGAAGTATTCCAAGTCATGAAAGACAAGGACCTACATCCCAGATTGCTCTATCCAGCAAAGCTTTCATTTAGAATGGAAGGGCAGATAAAGTGCTTCTCAGATAAGGTCAAGTTAAAGGATTTCATCATCACCAAGCCCTTATTATATGAAATGTTAAAGGGACTTATCTAAGAAAAAGAAGATAGAAATAATATACAGTAAAATGACAGCAAACTCACAATTATTAACAACCACACCTAAAACAAAAACAAAAACAAATTGATCAAACAACTAGACCAGGAACAGAACCACAGAAATGGAGATCACATGGGGGGTTAGCAACAGGGGAGTGGGAGGAGGAGAGAGGGGTAAAAGGTACAGAGAATAAGTAGCATAGATGGCAGGAAGAAAATAGACAGGGGGAGGGCAAGAATAGTAGGGGAAATGTAGAAGTTAAAGAACTTATGACACATGGACATGAACTAAAGGTGGGAAATGTGGGTGGGAGAGGGTGTTAGGGTTGGAGGGGTATGAAGGGGGAAAATGGGACAACTGTGATAGCATAATCAATAAAATATATTAAAAAACCAAGGATAGTATAAGAAGACTCTGGGACATCTCCAAACATGCCAACATCTGAATCACAGGGTTGCTAGAAGTTGAAGAGGAAGACGAAGAAATTGAAAACTTATTTGAAAAAAATGATGAAAGAAAACTTACCTAATTAGGCAAAGGAAATAGATGTAGAAGTCCAGGAAGCATAAAGAGTCCCAAACAAGTTGAACCCTAAAAGGACCATGCCAAGACACATCATAATTAAAATGCCAAAAGTAAAAGATAAAGAATCTTTAACAGCAAGAGAAAAGCAGAGGGTACCCATAAGACTATCAGTTGATTTCTCAAAAGAAAGCTTACAGGCAAGAAGGAACTGGCAAAAAGTACTCAAAGTGATGAAAAGCAAGGACCTACAACCTAGATTACTCTATTCAGCAAAGCTATCATTTAGAATGGAAGTACAGATAAAGTGCTTCCCAGACAAGGGAAAGCTACAGGATTTCATCATCACCAAGCCATTATTACACAAAATGTTAAAGGAATTTATCTAAGAAAAAGAAGAAGATCAAAAGTATAAACATTAAAAAGGCAACAAATTCATAACTATCATCAACTGAATATAAAAACCCCAAAATATATTAAAAAAACAAATTAAGCAAACAACCAGAACAGGAATAGAACCATAGGTATGGAGATCATTTGAAGGTTTAGCAGCTGGGACTGGGAAAGGAGAGAATGAGGGGAAAGATGCAGGAATTAAAAAGCATAGACAGGGGGGATAAGAATAGTATAGGAAATGAAGAAGCCTAAGGACTTATATGTAAGACCCATGGACATGAACTAAGGTGGGGGATTGCTGGAGGGAAGGTGGGTACCAGGTGGAGAAGGACAAAGGGGGAAAAATGGTACTTTAATAACATAATCAATAAAATATACTAAAAATAAAATTAATTAATTAAAAATATTAATATTTAGAAAAGTAAAGCTCATTTGTGAAGCATGTTGGTCTTCCCATCAATCTTTCTCCTGAAATGTTAATTTTTATTGCTAAGGCTTTAGGGGACTTCTATGGTATAGAAATTTAAGATACGAGTTTCAGAGTTAAAGAGTCAAAGTTTCAAGTCCAATTTCTGCCACTTATTAGCTGTGTCATTTTTATATTTTTAACTTTTGTAAGCCTGGTCCAAATGAGTTTTAATATTGATTAGCTTCTATTATTAGTATTACTATTAGTACTAGTATTGATATTACTATCAAAAATAATATTTATTAAACATTTAGTGTTATTTTAGGCAGTGAGTTTGTTAATGGATCTAGCTCCTGAACTATGAAGTCTAAAGTAATGAAAAGAGTAAGTTTCCATGACAGGTAGACCTTGACTCAAGTCTGAACCCTCCCAATTGCCCCTTTATGAGTTGGGGAAATTTACCTTGCCATTTTAAACCTCAATTTTTCACTTTAAAAATGGAAGTAATAACACCTACCTGACAGTTAATAAGAACTAAATGATGATAAGGTGACATATGCTACATGGTTAGTAAATGTCTGCTGTGATATAAGTTTACAAAATAAGGATTTTTCTACCTTCTGCAATCTTATAGCCAACAAGTTTCATGTGGACAATGGTGAGGCACATTCTGACCCAAACATAGCATTGAGTAAGTACACAAAGTAAAGTAAGATTGAATGCACATTATGATGAGTTAGAGAAATCAAAGCAGAAGAATGAGTGATGAAACCAGTCATGATGTTGACATTTTAGATGGAAGGTCAAGAAATATTTGCTATTAGTGACTGAGATTATTTTAAACAGTATCTTATAGAAAAGCATAGGGAAAGGCTAATTTCTGGAGGTTTTCAAAGAATTTATAAATAACTGGGAGTTAATCATCTTGTGACTATATTGGAGATTGATTGGAAGGTTTAAAAGACAAGGCTATCTTATAACATCTAATACTGAAAACCTATGCAGAGGTCCAATGGTTGGTAAAAAGACTTATTTTGTTGCCATTGTTCTAAATATAACAATCAGAAAATTAATAAGTTGAGTCTATTGGCTTTTTTCATGATAGTGTGTATCTTGTTTACTTAACTAGTGACTGTTGTCTTCATTATAGCTAGAGCTTCCAAATGGCATTAATTGAGATGAATAATTACATTGAGAAAGAAACACTGTATTCAATTTTTTATTCTTAAGATTAATTTTTGAACCAACATCTTTTTGATGGGCTGACAATCTCTAAAAAGAACAATTAAATAAACAGATCATTAGATTGAGGACAGACATTCTACCACAAGTCCACTAGCCCAATTCAACCCATTGCTGATGGATCTTCATCATGACATATGACATCCAACTTTCTAAAAGGCAAAATACCTGCACTGTTTTGTCAATTATTATAAAGAGTGGCAGCTTACAAATGTGTTAAACCAAGAGAGAAAAAGAAAAGTCATAACATGTTGCTGGTGCTTGTTTCCTGGGGACTGTTCTCTTTCCTTTGTCAGTAACAAGTTATTTCTGTTGGATTATGTAAGTGCAGCATGTTGCTCTAATCAGTATCTGCCCTGGATGGACATGCTTTTTGGAGCAGGAAGTGACCGTAATACTTGTTATTCAAACCTGTCATTTTTCTTCCATTGAATAACAGTTTTTATTTGTAGTATTTGTGTTGATTCCATTCTAACCTCTTTTCTCAAGAATGAGGAGGATTGGGCACCAGGGTCTCTATACTGCTTTTCCAGCTAGGAATTCTTATCTAATAATGTAGGCAGGAGGAACTTTCTTCCCAAGGACAAAGCATTAAATCTGAACACTTGCCTTCCTGGGGCCTTAACTGAGTTCTGAGTGCTCTTGCTGAGTCAATGCTGAGAAGGGAACCAGGTCCCTACATATGAGAGGGAAGACCATATCCTCCAAGGACATTGTAAATAGTATTTTGCAAACTTTAATTAAGAAGTATGATAGAAGTGAGATAAAGGGCCTTGGTTTATTTCTTAGAGAAATTGTCCAAAGTAGACATAGATTTGGAGAGTAGAAGGCAGTTGCTCTCTCTTGGCTGCTTTGCAACTTTTTAAAAAATGGTGTTGGTGAAGTACATTCTAGTTACCCTCTTTCCATGGAAGAAATTCTCAAGAATGATCATACAGTGTTCTACATATACTAAGAATAAGAATGTAAAAAACATTAGAGTCTGTCTTATGGAAGTGCATATCCCAGAAAAACATATGCTTGTCCTAATAAGGGCTATAAATAAATTTTAGGGTTTATGTAAATATCTCAACAGATATGCAAAGTTGATGACAGGCCTACATAGGTATATATTTTATGTTTATTCCAGAAATAATGAAGAAAAGGAAAATAGCAACCATTCATCAAATAGTTACAATGTGTCAATCTTAGGCTAAGTAATTCAGACATGTAAAACTCATGTACTCTTTCCAACTATACCATGAGGTAGATGTAGCCCCATCTTTCAGAAGGGGAAACAATGATTTAAGTAATTGCAGAAGGTCTGAGAGTTTCAAAAGTGGTAGAGATAAGAACTGAATCTAAGTTTATCTGACACCAAAATTGGGACTAGTGAGAAAGCCAAACAATAACTGGGATCCAAGAAAATAAGTCCCATTATGTAAGTAGTTTTTAAGCTTTTGTTCATGTCCAGTGCTCTAACACATCTTCAGTCAGAATAAGTCATATAGTCAAACCTAAAGAAAGAGCCTTCAAAAGATGTTCAATGTCACCAATCATCAGAGAAATGGAAATTGAAACTACAATAAGAAATCATCTCACACCTGTCAGAATGGCTTTCAACAATAAATCAGCAAACAGCAAATGTTGGCAAGGATGTGGAGAAAGGGGAACAATTTTGCACTGTTGGTGGGAATGCAGATTGGTGCAGCCACTCTGGAAAACAGCATAGAGATACCTCAAAATATTAAGAATGGATTTGCCTTTTGACCCAGCAATCCCAAAATATATTATGTCTGGGAATATATGCAAAGGAACCCAAAACACTAATTTGAAAGTACATAGGCACCACTATATTCATTGCAGCATTAGTTACAAGTGCCAAGATACGGAAGCAGCCCAAGTGTCCAGCACTAGATGAGTGGATAAAACAATTATGGGACATTTACTCAATGGAATATTACCCAGCTGTAAAAAAAAGAGAAAAGTTTTACCATTTGCAACAGCATGGATGGGCCTGGAAACATTATGCTAAGTGAAATAAGCCAGCAGAGAAAGATAAATAATACATGATTTCACTCATATGTGGAATCTAATGAATCAACTGAACTAACAAGGAAAGTGAAGACAGACTCATAGATGGGGAGCAGGATGACAGCTAGTTTGTGGGGGCTGGGGAGTTGAAGTGGGGAAGGGATTGAGTAAAAACTAAAAAGGACTCATAGATATGGACAAGAGTGCAGTGATTGCTGGGGTGGGGGAGTATAAGGAGACTAAGTGCTAATGGGAAAAAACAATAAAGATTAAATTAAAAAAATAAAGACAGGGGCAAAAAAAAATGTATTCACCTTTATAGTGAAAGTAATTTTAAAGTCACTGTCAAAGGCCTGGCTGCAGGGATGGTAAATAATTGGAGCCATTAATGAAATCCATCATGAATATAAATATGCTTTGAATGACATAGGCAAATTACCCATTTTTCTGTAACTGGATGTTAAATTGATGTATCAGAAGTTGAGTCATATTTATTTTATCAATCTCCTTATTTACAATGTATGGCTAATAATGATATTATTTCAGAGGAATAAATGCTTGGCCCAGAGCCTGGCACATAGTAACCATCTGACAAATATTAACTTTTATCATTATTATTACTTCTTGGATTAGGTTGAAATACATACCCTCATAATACCTTCCTCCCCTTTTCAAAACTGGATTGTCTCTAGCAAACCCCCTAGCAATTAGCCATGGCTTTTGTAACACATGTGACTAGCTTTCAGGTTATGCCATATTTATGATTCCTAGCACATCATCACATATGTCAGTTTGAGAAGCTCCTCAAAGAATGATTATAGAAATTTTTATACCAAATTAGTGGAGAAAGTGGTGAATGTCACATCATCCCCCCATCCTCTCCTCTAAGCCTGTCTTTTCAGAAACCTGAAAGTTTAGAGGCCTAGGCAACTGAATATCCTCTAAAGTCAAACCAGCACATTTCTCTGTTTCTCCTTACTAAATGGAGGTCACTTCTAAATAAATTCTTCCCTACCCACATTACACTTATTAACTGGAAATAAAAAGCAAATTGGACATGAATTTATTATGAATACATCAATATTTCTTTTGCTCCTTGCTGCAATTTCATTACACAGGATTGTATCACACTTATTACATTCAACATCTAGGCCTTCAGTGCTTATATTCTGTGCATCAATGCTTCATAATATAATTCAAACTAATCCCATAATTGATTCTAATTAAGAACAGTTTTAAAAATTATAGATTTAGTGGAAACAGAGATTGAAGAAATATGTTCATGAATTCCATGTCCCCTTGCTGAGACTATGGTTTCCTGTAGTTTTTCTTTCTAGTGAGGTGTCTGTTCTTATTTTAAGCAAGAATTTGTCTGACTGAGCCCTGGCTGGCGTAGCTCAGTGGATTGAGCTCGGGCTGCGAACCAAAGCATCGCAGGTTCGATTCCCAGTCAGGGCACATGCCTGGGTTGCGGGCCAGGTCCCCAGTGGGGACCACATGAGAGGCAACCACACATTGATGTTTCTCTCTCTCTCCTTCTCCCTCCCTTCCCCTTTCTAAAAAAATAAATAAATAAATAAAATCTTTAAAAAAAAAAAAAAAAAAAAAGAATTTGTCTGACTGATATTTGTATTCTTTGAGACACCACTTAGAAGTATACTAGGTTTTACTGGATATTTCAGCATACTATTTATCTTCAGTTGTATTTTCCTCTTGTTATTCTTATAAGATTTTGGGAGTTATAAGACAATCTCAACTTCAATACATTCCCAAGAGAGGAAATGAAACCTTAGAAGAAAAATGTAAAATGACTTAAACTAAGAACATGTATTGGAGACATGCGAGTTCTTTATATATTTGGGAGATTACACCCTTGTCTGAGGTATCACATGACTCCACTCTAAGAAGACAAGCAACCCAGTTTAAAAAATAGTCAAAGGACTTGAACAGACACTTCTCCAAGGAGGACATACAAAGGATCCAGAGACACATGAAAAGACGCTCAGTATTGCTAGCTTTTAGAGAGATGCACATTAAAACCACAATGAGATACCCCTTCACACCAGTCATAATGGCCATCATAAACAAAAGCAACAAACAACAAGTGTTGGAGAGGTTGTGGAGAAAAGGGAACCCTAGTACACTGTTGGTGGGATTGCAGACTGGTGCAGTCACTATGGAAAACAGTATGGAATTTCCTTAGAAAACTAAAAATGGAATTGCCTTTTGACCCAGCAATTCCACTGCTAGAATTATATCCTAAGAACCCTGAAACACCCATCCAAAAGAACCTATGCACCCCAATGTTCAGAACACCACAATTTACAATAGCTAAATGCTGGAAACAGCCTAAGTGCCCATCAGTAAACAAGTGGATCAAAAAACTATGATACATTTACACAATGGAATTCTATGCAGCAGAAAGAAAGAAGGATCTCCTTACCTTTGCAACAGCATGGATGGGACTGGAAAGCATTATGCTAAGTGAAATAAGCCAGGTGGTGAAAGACAAATACCATATGATCTCACCTTTAACAGGAACCTAATCAACAAAACAAACAAACAAGTAAAATATAACCAAAGACACTGAAATTGAGAATAGGCTGACAGTGACCAGAGAGGAGAGAGGAGGGAATTTCAGGGCAAAAGGGGAAGGGTTTGCAGGAACAAATATAAAGGACACATGGACAAAAACTAGGGTCAGGTGGAAACAGGAGGGAGGTGGGGAGGATAGGAGGGGTGGGCTGGGATGGGGATAAAAGGCAGAAAACTGTACTTGAACAACAATTAAAATAAAAAAATAAATAAAAATTTTAAAAAAGGAACATGTATTGGCTTATCTAGTGAAAAGCCTAGTCAGATCAAAGTGCTCACACAGGACTTTATTTCTCCTTCCACTGGGTTTGTTTTCTCTGATCAATTTCCATTTCTGGCAGCTTGTCCCTAAGGAAAGGCCAAGGTGGACCTTGACAAAAGGACCTCCTGCCTTTCATAAGAGACCCATTCTTTCCCAATATCTGTATCAATCCTTCAAAGAATGTTGGTTGGTGCTGTGTTATGTGCCCACTATTGACCAAGCCTATTACTTAGATGGGACATTCTGATTGGCTAGCCTAGACACATATGTACCATTGCAGTAGGAATGGTGAGACCCCTTGATCCACAGAACTCTACGGAGAAAAGAGTTAGCTTCCACAAAGAATGGATTTAGGGGCATAAAAATAAAATATATAGATATTTTCCACATAAGCTTGTTCTATTTTGAGTAAATTGCAACTTTTTCCATTTTTCTTCAGGAGTTAAACTGTAAGGGTATCCCACTTGCTAAGCTGGCTATCTGCAGAGTATAATGAAAGAGGTTCTTCCTGAATTCTAAACAAGTATTTGGGAGCCAAGTGAATAAACAGGCTACTTGTGGGGGAAACACCTGACATGTATCATCCATGAAACTGATCTGATAATGATATGAAGGGGAATGTGTTGGGGCAGAGGGAAGAAAATGGGGTAAAACAGAAAAGGAACTGAAGGAATTTCATATTCCCTTTAATTATGAATACCTACACACAAGTAATTTTCATAGCATAGGAGAATGATTTCTTAAATCCACCTAAAATGTAGGTACCTACCAACCCTAAATTATAATTCTGTCATGAATTCTCCTTCCTCCTAAGAGCTAAATTCTAATTAACTATTAAATCTGACTTCTGTTGTCAGGTCTGACCTTGTGTATAGAGGAAATTGGAGGGTAAGTACAATTTACGTAACTCCTGGCAGCCCATGATGAACTCTTGGGGGAAGATGCTGCCACTGAAGGGAGGGCCTTAGAATAGGTTTTCCACCCAGGATACAATTCAAAGAGAGCCGCACCTTTACACTATGATGACCTTCTGCCTGGCTATTCTTTCTTGGCAAGAGAAAGAATTCTTAGGCTCTACCATTGTCTTCCCTTCTTCTCAGAAGAGCCACTCAGTTTATTACTAACAAAAAAGTTATACTGAAACTCATAGACACAGACTAACACTGTGGTATTTCCCAAACTGTTGTGAAGCAGGGTAGTAAAGGGTCAAGGGAGCCAAATATGCAGTGACAGAACATGATTTGACTTTGTGTGGTGGGCAGGCAATTCAGTATACAGATCATGTATCAGAAACATACACTTGAAAACTACATAATCTTATTGACCAATGTCACCCCAACTAATTTGAAAAAAAAACCCCATTATCTCCTTGCCCTATCTCTTCAGACTTTGGCACTATATTATAGGAAAATATCACGAAGCAATTGAACTTATTTTTGATCTGTGATTTTGGAAAAAGTTTTATCACATGTATTTATAATATACATTAAAAGATACATGATATGAAGCTAATGTCAAATTTCAATGAATAAAAGAACAGGCAGGTCCCTCTGTGAGTTCATCTTGTGTGCCATTTTGAAAGTGGGAGACAAATGATACTGAAAAGGGCTAGCTGCTCAGAGATGACTTCTAGAAAATGTCAGAATAATGCTGCTGAGAAACAATGGCCAAACCTGAGATATTGGTGAAAGTCACACTAGACTGTTCCATTGAGATTTCTCCAAGGAGGACTAGTTATCTGGCTGGTGAGGTAGCATCCACTCATATGGTTATTCAAAGTTTAAAGGAGATAAGTATTATTTTAAAAAAATACATGTTATGTCTATTATAATTGATGCAATTGTGTTACTCTTTGCTATGTTCCAAAACTACTTTCAATCCCCAACCCATAACTACTTATTAACTGAAAAAATTAAATATTTCACTATTAGATAATTTTGATTATATATTGGAATTCACTGTAACTGGTTTAGACTTTGTTGCATCACAATGTATACAATAAAATAGCTTTGAAAGTATCTTCAAAAATTTGGATAATGGTATGATTACCTTCTCAGACTCCACTCCCACCTCATCTCTGCTATACACACAGCCTTTGAATCACTTATACACATCCTGCTTCGTAGGTTCTTGGGCTTTTCTGACCAACCCAAGAACCCCAGAACACACGAAGCACATTTCCCCTCTGGTTAGTCACCTAACCTATCTTAGTACTGCCAAATGGACACATTTAATTTCTCACTTAATAAGTCAATAAGTTAGTGAAATTATTCTAATATAGTGTATGTTCCTTTTCTCCCTTTCTATTTATATCTGTAAAAAGCCTTCTGAACTAGCATCCTATTTCTATAGGACTCAAACTATTTGTTTTCTAAATAAATTACACAATACTAGATTTTCTAAACTTGACAATCTTATACTTCATTTATTCTTATGGTTAATGATAAAGATCTTATAAATAAGGTAGGTGGAAGAACCCTGTTCTCAGCAAGTGAAAATGTTCCTCATTCTGTCTTTCCAATGTGTTCTTATTGGGAGAAGAGATGAAGAAAGTAGAAGAAAGCATGTTAGATCAGTGATTAACATAGACCCTCCTATCAGAATGGCTCTTGACCCTGATGAAACAAGAATAAGTTAAAGTCCAGCTTCTCTGCTATTTCTTTACCATTTAGCACCTAACTGTGTGAAAACTCTCACAGTATTTCTCTCCATTGCTGAAAGGGGAAAAGTCCTCTAAAGCTACCCCCAAATACTGTTAGTCTCTCTTAAACCCAGATTATAAGACCTTTTGCTGGAATCTTATTTTTCTGTGCAAATCCTTATGGTTTTCTAATCTTTTTTCAACTTAATTTTTATTTTTGTCATGGCTATATATGCAAATGGTTTGAATGATCAAAATTTCCATAATGATTTTTACTTAAAATAAAATTAATCTAAACAAAACAAAGCAGCTGTCACATCTGCCCGATTTCCTTTGTTCATTTCCAGCTCCCCAGAGGAAATCAGTAAATTTGTTTGTTGAATATTTCAGTACTTACCTCCATGTCTGTAAGTAACATGATTATTGTACATTTGATTTGGGGAGATTTGGTACTGACAATTATAGTCACAGAAGATTTAGTTCTCTTTCACCACCATCTCCACACAATCTGTGCCCCAATTTTCTGAAATGATTGTATCGCAGTTATGATAAACCCAGCATTACTACTTACCTTAGTATAACAATATGAGGTCTGTCCAGAAGATATCCAACCATGTAATATGAAAAAAGAGGCATTTATTGAAGAAGATACAAGATGCAAGAAACATTGTACACAGGACTATGACACCTGACTCCCTTTCAAACTAAGCACCTTGGGATCTCACACAGTTCTCCATCAGTTGTCCTTTTATATTTTTCTGAATCTCATCAACAGTCTGAAATCTCTTCCCTCTCAAAGGTGATTTTAGTTTTGGGAAAAGCCAGAAGTCACAGGGCACCAAATGTGGGCTGTAGGGGAACTGAGTCACTGGGTGATTTGATGTTTCACCAAACAGCTCTGCATGAGGCATGATGCGTGAGTGGGCATGTTGTGATGAAGCTGCCAATCACCAGTTGCCCATAGCTGTGGCCTTCTGAATCATCTGAATACTTTCCACAGAGGAATGTTCAAACTTAATGCAAAATTTGATGCAGATTTGTTGTTCTACTTGCTCAGTCTTTTTGAATGCCACAGTCACATAGTACACATGCTCACTCAAGGGCATCTACTGCTCCCACTGACTAGCACAGTGAAGTCATCATTGTTCGTAGATGTGCATTCCAGTCCACTCTCCTTGGTTGTATCTCCTTACATCAATATTGCTCAAACCATTCTTGTTATATTAACAATAGCTGGACTTTTTCCAGAAAGACCCCGTAAACATTATTCACCATGGAATCTTATATTTCACTATAATTACTTTT
>CM052543.1:69319582-69336442 GCA_028533065.1 Trachops cirrhosus
CCTGAATAGCTGCTGCAATTTTGAGAAAGAAAAGCAAAGGAGGAGGGATCACAATACTTGACACCAAACTGTATTACAAGGCCACTGTAATCAAAACAGCCTAGTACTGGCATAAAAACAGACAGATAGACCAATGGAACAGAACCAAGAGAGCCCATAAATAAACCCAAGTCTCTATGGTCAATTAATTTTCAACAAACGGGGCAGCCACATAAAATGAAGTAAAAATAGCCTCTTCAACAAATGGTTTTGGGAGAGCTGGACAGCTACATGCAAAAGGAAATGAAACTCCAGCACCAACTTACACCATATACAAAAATAAATTCAAAGTGTGTAAAAGATTTGAATATAAGTCGTGACACCATTAAAGTCCTAGAGGATAACATAGGCAGGAAAATCTCAGATATTTCATTGAAGTGTCCCTTACAGCCAGGGACATAAAGAAAAGAATAAACAAATGGGATATCATCAAAATAAAAAGCTTCTGCATGGCTTAAGATAACAGTATTAAGATAAAAAGAGAACAAACCGTATGGGAAAACATATTTGCAATGATACCTCAGACAAGAGTTTAATCTCCAAAGTATATAAAGAACTCACAGGACTCCACTCTAATAAGACAAGCAACCCAATTAAAAATGGGCAAAAGACTTGAATAGACACTTTTCTAAGGAAGACATACAGAGGGTCCAGAGACACATGAAAAGATGTTCAGTATCACTAGCTATCAGAGAGTTGCAAATTAAAACCTCAATGAAATACCACCTCATACTGGTCAGAATGGCCATCACAAACAAAGCAACAAACAACAAGTGTTGGTGAGGTTGTGGAGAAAAGGGAACCCTAGTACACTGTTGGTGGGATTGCAGATTGGTACAACCACTATGGAAAACAGTATGAAACTTCCTCAGAAAACTAAAAATGGATCTGCCTTTTGACCCAGCAATTCCACTGCTGGGATTATATCCTAAGAATCCTGAAACACCAATCCAAAAGAACCTATGCAACCCAATGTTCATAGCAGCACAATTTACAATAGCCAAGAGCTGGAAGTAACCTAGGTGCCCATCAGTAAATGAATGGATCAAAAAACTATGGTACATTTATACAATGGAATTCTATGCCGCAGAAAGAAAGAAGGAGTTCCTACCCTTTGCAATAGCATGGATGGAACTGGAAAGCATTATGCTAAGCGAAATAAGCGAGGTGGTAAAAGACAAATACCATATGATCTCACCTTTAACAGGAACATAATCAACAAAACAAACAAGCAAGCAAAATATAGCCAAGGACACTGAAATTGAGAACTTAACTGGCTGATGGTGACCAGAGGGGAGAGGTTACGGAATTTCAGGGGAAAAGGGTGAAAGGTTTGCAGGAACAAGGACACATGGACAATAACAAGGGGGCATGGAAATGGTAGGGAGGTGGGGAGGGCTGAAGGGAAAAGGCAGAAAACTGTACTTGAACAACAATTAAAATTTTAAAAAAGAATAAGAATGAGAGAAGGATGTTCACTGTTGTCAGTTCTATTCCACATTGTACTCAAGGTCCTAAACAGGAGAATTAGTCAGTAAAAAGAAATAAGAAGCACCCAGACTAGACAGAAGTAGAAAACTATCTGCATTGGCAGATAATAATCTTGTATATAGGAAATCTTAGAGAGCCCTCTAAAAAAACTGGTAGAGCTAATAAGCAAATTCAGCAAGGTTGCAGGATACAAGATCAATATGCACCAACCATTTGTGTTTCTATACACTAGCGACAATCCAAAAATGAAATTAAAAAGCATTTCCATTTAACATAACATCAAAATACTTAGGAAAAATTAACAAGGGAAGCATAAGGTTTGTATACTGAAAATTTTAAGACATCATTGTAAGAAACTAAAGAAGACAGATGTAAATGAAAAGGCTTCCCATGTCCATGTGTTGGAAGCCTTGACATTGTTTAAATGGCAATAGTCCCAAAATTGATCTACAGATTAAATGAAAACCTTATCAAAATCCATGCTGCCATTTTTGCAGAAATTGACAAGCTGAACATAAAATTCATATGGAAATGCAAGGGATATAGAATAAACAAAATAATTTTGAAAAGAAAGAAAAAGTTGGAGGATTCCCATTTTCCCATTTCAGACTTACTGGGAAACTACAATAATCAAGACTATGTGGGTCTGGTATAAAGATAGATATATGAATCAACAGAACAGAATTTAGAATTGAGAATCCAAAAAGATTCCCATACATCTATGGTCAATTTCTGACAAGGGTGCCAAGACAGTTTAATAAGAAAAGAATAATCTTTTCAACAACTGGATATCCATACATAAAAAAAGTTGGAACCTTACTTCACACCATGTATAGAAACTAACTTAAAATGGATCAAAGAACTAAATGTGGGAATTAAACTATAAAACTCATAGAAAAACACAGAAAAAATTTTCATGATTTTGCATTAGGAAATAGTTTCTTATATATGACACCAAAAGCACAGAAACAAAGGGAAAAAAAGCAGGTAAAGTGGATATCATGAAAATTAAAATACTTTGTGCTTGAAAAGACACCATCAAAAAAGTGAAGAGACAACCCATAGAATGGGAAAAAATGTTTGTCAATTACATATCTAATAAGCAACTCATATCTAAAATATATAAAGGACTCTTTGAACTTAATAATATAAAAGACAATTAACCTAATTAAAAATAAGCAAGTTTCTCCATTCAAGATAAACAAATAGTCAATAAACACATGAGAAGATGTCCAACATCATTGGTCATTAGAGAAATGGAAATCAGAACCACGATGAGATAGCTACAATAAAAAAGACTGAAAACAAGAAATGTTTGGTGCAAGTGGAGAAATTGGAATGCTCATACATTGCAGGTGGGAATGCACAATGTTGTATACACTTTGGAAAAATATTTGGCAGTTCTACAAAACGTTAAGTGTGGAGTTATCACTTAACAGTGATAGACGTAGCAATTTTACCCCTAGGTATATTATATCCTCAAAGAACTGAAAACATTTTTACACCAAAATTGTACAGAAATATTTACTGCAGTGTTATTCATAATGCCTAAAGAGTGGAAACATTTCAAATATCAATAAATGTATAAATAAATGAACAAACTGTGGTATATTTATACAATGGAATAAAGAAATAAAATACTGATACATGCTATAACATGGATGAATCTCAAAAACACTATTCTAACTGAAAAAAAGCCAGACACAAAGATCACATATTGTGTGATTCCATTTGTATGAAATGTCCAGAATAAACCAACCCATATAGACAGAAAACAAATTTGTGGTCATCTGAGGCCAGGCAGAGAGGGGGTGAGGACGGACTGTTAATGGCTGTAGGGGATTTTTTTTGTGGGAGATAGTGGGGAGAGATGAAGAAAATGTTCTAAAATTAGTGAGATAATTGTACAGCTCTGTGAATATATTAACAATTCATTGTTTACTTTAAAAGAGTGAATTTTATGGTATGTGAGTTATATGTCAATAAAAGTATTATTTCAAAAAAACACAAGGAGAGCTAACAGTGATTAGGAAAGAGAAAATACAATAATAAACATAAGGTTAATTCTGGGTTTCTATCAAGTCCCCATATAATAGAAGGTTATTAGAACTTGAGTCTTTTTGACTCTATTATTCAAGAGTAGATCCTCCCTCTGTTAAAATACATCTATCCTCTCAAGTTTTTGTTTTTCAAATTTACAGTGCAATTTAGATTCAATGCCTTTGTCTTTCCAAACCCAGGGGGCTTGGGGCAGGGAAAGAATAACAAAGAGGGGCTTTGCCTCTCTGTCATCAGCTCTGGCCCATCAGATTTAATTGATATATACTACCTATTGACCCTCACCTCACTGGGCCTGATGGCTAGGAAGCAACAGATTGAGATGATACCATATGAAAGGCTTATATGCAGGAAAGCATTTTGGAGGAATAGATCTTTTGAGACAATCTGAGGTTAATTCCTACATTAAGCAATGCCTGCAACTCTGACTTGTGGCAAAGAAACACAGGGCAGTCTGAAAATGCCTCTGTAAAAAGCTCTGAGTAGCTTAAAAAACAGGTAAGAAATATGACTACTCAAGAACATTTGAAGAGCTCTTATGCTGTTTAAAGCTAAAAGAAAAGAGCAGCAGAAGGAAAGACAAGACTAACCTTGTTTGTTATTAGCTGAAGTAAAAACAGGGCCTGTGAAAGCCTTTTGCTGCTGTGGTAAATCATCACTGTTCAGTATGTCAATTTGGATTTAGCTCAAAGGCACTGTTATAACACAATAAATGTAGGTGGAAACATGCAAAGAACTCTAGAATTCTGTCTAAAACACCCAGACTAACCTTATATCATCTCCCTGGAGTTGCTGGAACCACTGGGTGAAATCAATGGGTCAATGCTGAACCTGTTATTGGCTCTATATTTACTCACCAGGGATGATACAATTGTCTTAGTAATTGAGAGATGCCTTCTGATGCAGCTAAAGAAGCCAGCTTTTCCTTGGTGTCTGAAAGCATTTCAATCTTTATTTCAGCAATGTTTACCCCATGCACTTTCCACTCTACACTATGATTGACCCCAGGAGTAGGTCTGAACTAGGTAAGAAGCCATTTTTACAATGCCTCAAGCCAAGACTAGAGAGAAAAAGAGCTTAAAAATCTAGAGGGAAAATTCATTCTTATAAGATTTCTAAACTAACATATTTTATACAGATAGCAAAGATATGAATATACATACCAAATACTTTACACATGCATGTGCACACACACCACAGAAATCCGAAACAAAGTTAACTTTTAGTGGCCCCTGGCAGAAAGAAGTCATATGCAAGGATAAACAGGAAGATACTGATACATTTAATTGATTTGCAGTAACAAACCTCATCATACCTGGAAATGTCTAGCAGGTTCCCTCCACACATTTATGTAGATGCAGAATGATTGTTTTATAAGCCTGTGTCCAATATGCTTGTCCCATGAAGAAACGTCCCATGAAGTATGTCAAAAGCAAGAACCAACTTGTACAATGGGAGCTCGAACATACTTGCATCTAAACCCAGGAGCTCAAATATTGTAGGATTTATGACTGGGGAGGAATTATTCATTTAAAATTAAAACTCAAAACAAGAAAACCTAAAGCCCTCAAGAAGAGAATATTGTCATTCTTGTTCTTAGCACTGCTCTGTCCAGAAATTTATCAGAGTCATAAGCCGTTAAAGAAATCAGATGAACAGATGTAACACAATGCAGTCAAATCTACTTTTGTTCTTGCATTTGTTTATACACTCATAAAATCATCAAATTAATTCCATTCTGTAAAAAGGACTAGAATATAGAATCATCCAGCTGTTAATAAATTTAATTACTCACTTAGTCTTGGACATTGGCTGATAATTTTCTTTAACCAGCAACTATACTCTTCTAATTACTTAGAAATAGTTGGTAGTGAAGTTCATGGACTTTGAAGTCTGTGGACCCGAGATTCAGACTGAATCATAATTCTGCCACTTAACTACATCACCTCAGGCAAGTTAACCTCCCAGAAGCTTGTTATGAAGACTAAATAGGATAACGTGCTCTAAGTATCCTATACAGTGCCCAAAATATAGTAGGTGTTTGAGGAATTCTTTCTGTACAGTGCCCAGAACATAGTAGATGTTTGATGAATTCTGTTAGTACTATTCGTAATACAAAAGTATAATGAAAGTAAGGTTATCTGCTGACTAAAAAATATAACAATTTAGGGCAATAAAATACCTTAGGAAATTAGACAGATAATTCATGAGTTTATTTTAAATGTGATATATTTGTCAGGTGTACTTGGAATAAATTTATTTTATTCTTTATCTCCTCTCCAGGCCCATTGACCATATTCAGCAGATACGTATATTGTTGAGGGCTGAGAGAAGAAAGAACTAGAATATTTTCAGTCAAAAAGACCATGATTTACTCCAGAGGAAGAATGAGAGTAAGAAAGTGGGGTAGGAGGAAGCGAAAAGGAGCCTGCATGGTTTGAGGTAAGAGGTAGTTTTGACAGAGTATGAAATATGTGGGTGAGAGAGTCTTAGAAAGCCTTGCGATATGTGAGAATGGGAGCAAGACAAGTAGGGGAAAGAATTTTTTTACTCTTATAATCTTTTATAATATTTCTTTTTTAACTTTTAAATTACAGTTGACATGCAATATTAGTTTCAGGTGTTCAACATATTGATTGGACATTTAATAACCTACAAAGTGTTCATCCTGATAAATCTAGTACTCATCTGACACCATACAGAGTTATTACAATATTATTGACTCTATTTTCTATGCTGCACTTTACATTCCCATGAATATTTCATAACTACCATTTTGTGCTTCTTAATGTTGTCCCCCTTTTCACCCAGTCCCCCAACCCTCTTCCCTCTGGCAACTATCAGTCTGTTCTCTATGTCTGCAAGACTGTTTCAATGTTGTTTGTTCATTTATTTTGTAATTTAGATTTCACATGGAAGTAAATCATATAGTATCTGTCTTTCTCTCTCTGACTTATTTCACTTAGCATAATACTTTCTAGGTCCATCCACGTGGTCGCAAATGCCAAGATTTCATTCTTTTTCATGACCAAGTAATAGTGCATTGTATATATGTACCTCTTTATCCAATCACCTGTCAGTGGGCATTTAGGATGCTTCCATATTGTGGCTATTGTAAATAATGCTGCAATGAACATAAGTGTGCATATAATTTTTAAATTGGTGTTTTGGATTTCTTTGGATAAATACCCAGAAGTGAAATTGCTGGGTCACATGGTTGTTCTACTTTTAAGTTTTTGAGAAAACTCCATGCTGTTTTTCATAGTGGCTATATTAATTTACAATAAATAGGGGGAAGAATTTTAAGGAAAATTTAATTTTGAAAAACGCCTCTTGAGGAAAAAAATTAGCCTTTTGAGTGAGTCACTATATTGGTATCATAGACTGGGAATAGTATGTTCTTTGAGAGATGTAAGTAAAAATTGGAATTACTTTTATTACTTTTAGTTGCAACATTGTTTTTCTTTTCTTGTGTCACTGTGACAAATAGGGGTGACATATTCGGGTCACACACAGAAAAATGGAACTTCTGAGGCCTTTACAAGTGAGCTTATAGTGAAGATATTCAGTCCTACAGGTTCCCAACATTATGGTCCATCTCTGAAGGTTTGAATTGTACTGGCTAAGGTACACTTTTTCCTATGGCCTTGCCCTTCTATCTATGCACTGCTATTAGCTAGCTGGCCTGGGACTCTTTGGGTGGGGCATGAACATTGAACATTATAGATGAGGTGTGTGCATCTTTACGGGAAAAAATCTGTAGGAAATATCACAATCTTGATTATTTAAAATAAAATACAGTAGTTAACTTACATAAAAAGCAGAAAACTAAATAATTCCACTAATAAAGACAAAATGCTTTCTAGATACTGGGAATAATGATAATTATTATATTAATTATAATAACAGTTACTGTTTTTTGAGTAATTTAATAAATAAAATTACCAATGGTCAAAGGGGGTATATGACCTCCCCAATGTCACAAAGCTAATAAATTGTGAAATTGATTTTACAAAACTCATTCAAGCTTTGCTCCCAAAGTACTTAAGAATCATGCTATGTTACCACAAAAAGATAATAATAATAAAGTACCTTTTTCTAAACTATATTTACAGTACATATTCAATAGAGAGTGCATAATGGAAAACAAGACACAAAGAAAAAATAAAAATAACGTGTACTCCTACCCCCAGACATAACTACTGACAATATTTTGAAGTATACTCTTTCAGCTGTTGTTTTTGTTTTTTAATCTTTTTTATTTTATTTTAATTTCGTTTTATTTATCTTCTTAACTCAATATTAATTACTTTGTTTTGGTTTTCTCTAAACTGATTCTTAATCAACTAGAACAATTCCCACTATTTAAATACTAAGAGAAACCACTTTGTTATTTCTTTTAACTTACCAAATGCAACACAGAGCCTTCATGTACTTCGTGAATCATTGTGTTTCTTCTCTGGTCTCTCCCAAACCACAAATGCCTGAATTCCTCCCTCTGCTCGTGCCCAAGATATCTGTTCTATTAACTAGAGGCTCTTCCCTGGGATACATTTAATTAATCCCTCCAGGCTGTCAGGAGAGGTAAATGACTCAACAACTTGACTTTTTAATAAAGCTAGACCCATAGGTGCCACATTCAAACATGGTAAGTCATACCACAATATAAGTCATACCACAATATTTACAAGTTAATCCTTATTAATTTATCTACACTAACCCTAAGAAACCACTAAACCTGATTAATAATACAGGCAATGGACATGAGTTTTCAGACACTCACTGGTTTAAGAATGAGATGGATCTGAATTTTGATCCTAGCCTTACCACTTTCTAGCTGTAAAAATTATTTAACTTTCTAAGCCTCAAATTTCATCACCTAAAAAATGAGAATGACCAAACAGTGGAGAAAAATTTTCAGGGCTGCTATAGGAGATACATATATATAATGTAAAATGCCTAGAAATAATCAGGATTCAACAGAAGTTTATTTCCTCGCCTCTTTAAGAAATATATTGTTGGTGAAATGTACTCCTGTTTTTTAAAAAATTAAAAATGGCTTATTGATATTAAGAATAAAATATGTATGTCAAGAGATACTGAAGTATCATGGAGATGTAATAATATATTGCTATATTTTAAAAAAATTTAATTGTCCTTATTAAAAGCAATTAGGCATATATAAAACTACAGAATGAGCTTGACACTTTCCAGATTCATAGTGGTTGTATTTCATTAGTGGCCAATTCAATATTTTTTGCTTAATTACAAAATTCTTTTCATAGGAGCAAAAATCCCATCAAGTATAAGTTTGAACCACAGGAGCTTAGTTAATCATCGTTAATTTGTCCTAACTATTCTCATAATGATGTGCTTCTAGCTATATATCAGTTCATTTCCTGATTACAAGAAAAACAGCAAAAGAAGTCAAATAATAGTATCATATAAATTCTATGCAGTAAGACAAAATAAGATACAAGACCTATATTCACAGAAAATAGGAATGAGGTAGTAAATAAACAGACACAGCCAGATTATTTTTTTAAAGGAGAGGTTGGGAAGGATAATAAAGTGACACATTCTTCTTTTCATACGCAATGGCCTGGGATCGGACATCTATAAAAAAATATGGTGTTGCAGCGGTGGCCTGGAGTTGCAGGGGTGGAGGAGGATGAGTAAGTAGAACACAGAGGATTATTAGGGCACTGGAAATATCCTGTGTTACACTATAATGATGGATACATGTCATTATGTATTCACCATCTGTCCAAACCCATAGGATATCCAACACCAAGAGTGAACTGTAATGTAAACTGTGGACCTTGGATGACACTGATGTGTCAATATAGTCTCATCAGTTATAAAAAATGTGTCACTTTGATGAAGTGTTGATAATTGGGAGGGCTATGCATGTGTGGGGGCAGGGCTATATGGAAATCTCTGCACCTTCTTTTTAACTTTTCTGTGAAGCTAAAACTGCTCTAAAAATAAGCACTTTTTAAACATGAGGCACCAGTTCAGTGAACCCAGCTCTTCAGCTGCTGTGTGTGTTTAGGGATTTGTTCTTTGATAACTTATAGAAGATCAATAGTTTCTTGTGGTGGACAAAGTAGGAAGAAATATGGAATGAGAAGAGATAAAAGGAAAGCAAACTCAGAAAAATAAAAATATAAAATAATAAATAGAGGTAAATAGCCTGTGAAAAACAAAAACTTGGACCTTGTGTTTTTCTTTGGTGAGCTTTAGTTGTAGTGCCACAATTTGACCCACTTTAACAAATTTAAGAACAGATCAAATAAGATCAGCTCACTGCAAGACTAGACCAATACTCCCAGTGAGTCGTGTAGGACACTTTCATGCTTTAGTCAGGTAGATGCAGAGACTTAGCTCCCAAAGTAAATTTAAAACCTCATGGATCTATGCTCCTCAGGAATACTCAATGATGCTAGGAAAAAGCTGGCAGGGCCTACCTCACTCATCTCAAGATGTTCTTTCCCATTCCTGCCCTTGTTTGATGTCCCCCTAAGTGTGCTTTGTTCTTCTGATGTCTGAAAAAGGGTATTTGCTGAGAAAGTGGTTCTGTAGCATGATATGTGTTGTGCCATTCATCCTGCCAGGGGCTGGGTGACAGGTGTGGTAATTAAGAATGGAAGAAATGCCAACAGCAAAGCAGAATGGAGTAAAAGACTGATTACTAGGCTAAGCAGGCTGCTTGCCTTTCTTTGGGAGCCTCCACAGTGTTTGGGAGCCTGGACTTTATGACAAATATATGATATACATTGCTCCTCCTGGGGCACTGTCCAGCAGGGTCTGGCATGGGAGCAGATGGCTTGTGACAGAAGATCAGAATCAAGTCAAGATAATGGTCTGCAGACTTGAGAAAGGACCTTTTACTATGTGACTGACCTGCAATGAGAGTCAGGCTGCTTTTCTCCAAAGATCCTGTAGCTCAGCACCCATGTCAAAGCACAAACCAAAACTAAGAAACAGAAATCTGAAGAAAATGACCTCTGAATGTTCTTGAAAATATCAAACACTTCAAAGGAAAATAAAACACTTGCAAGGATGCACAAAACTGCTTTTACCACTTGGGAAAAAGAACTTATATACTGAAACTGAATATTAAAATTTGAGGGGAAAAAAGAACATTTTATTTTGTTTCCTTCATTTCTTCTGAGCCTCATGCTGAATTCAGTGGAGGAAAAGTTTACTACTTTTTAAATAGAATTTTTTTCCTATCAAGTTATAAATTGCTTTGAATAGTTTTTCATGATTTTTAATTTTATCAACATGAAATTGGTAATTATTTATGGCTTACCATACCTGAGACAAGATTTCTGGAGATAAAAGCTAATTTAGATGTAAAGTAATTTCTCCTGAAATAAAAGTTTACTTCCTAATCATGGAAAGATTTATCTTGGCTCTTTCTGGGTCTTGCGAATAAAATCAAACTCCTCAGTGAGGCTTTCTCTATTCAAATTTTAAGGAATCTAGAGCTAGAAAACAGATGCAGTTCATAGTAAGGGGATCCTCAATATATAGAGATTGATTTATTTATAGATCACAGGTACACTGTATAAAACATTGATTCACTCAGAAAATGGACGTGACTTACAGCTAGGACTTAGGCTTGACATATTCCCCAGACAGGAAGATCGAAGACCCTGATCTTCTGGTATACTGCAGATCATGTGCTTTCTTTAAAAACAGCGAATAGTGCAAATTAAAGAAGAAATAAGTTACTACACATGACATTTTATTTCTGGCTGGCAAAGCTGCTGAATTTTATTATAAAATTAGTTGTCATGGTAGCCAGGGCTGGTTAACTATAAATGAATGTCATGCAGGGCACTGTAGTCTTTACCATTCAAAGGCAGCTTCCCCACAACTGTTAAATGTCCAGAGAAGTAAATAGAAATAGGAGAACTTTGTAATACAAAGCTGAAGCGTCTGCATGCCATTAAACAAATGCACAATGGTGGCAGCATATTTATAAGCCCCTGAGGATTAAAGTATTTAAGACTTAGAAGAAAATGTCCCAAAAGTCAGTTTCCCTAAATATAGCAAATATTACATTTATCCCTGCCTGCAGATTTCTTCTTTGGGGTCAGAGATGATGGAAGGAGATTTAATTCGCTGCCCAGGATATTGTTCTTAGATTTGTGCCTGTCCATCTAAAAAGCTTTGGGCAAATCATTATTTGTTATCACAACTCCATGAGATCCTCAGGACTGTCAATCATGCAAATAATTTTAAATGGGAAAAAGAGATAGACTTGACATTTAATGGTAGCTAACACTTACTGAAAACATTGTATATGCCAGATGGGATGCTAAGGATTTTGTAGACATCATATCATTTAACTATTAACCATTTAAATAATGCCATACAATTAGAGTTATTGTATTTACTCTATAAATAACAAACAAAATAAGACAGGTTAGGTACTTGTGAACTAACACAGTAAGTGGCAGCATTGGGGCTGGAATCCAGGTGGCCTGTTGTAGAGCCATATGCCGAAAATCGCTGTGCACACTACAGCTACAAGTTGACCTAATTCAGCTGATATAGATTGAGATGATCTGCTTACATCACTTGATTAACCACTTTTAAGGAAACTTCATTTTATTGAAAATATACATATACCCAAAATGATGAATTAATAACATAGACAATGGTAATTTGCAATACTAAAACTAAATAAATCTCCAACTGACAAATTAATCTTCAAACATGGAGCTCTTAACTTGAGGTCCAGAGATAGTATTCAGGAATTTCATGAACTCTATAAATTATATGTAAAATTATGGGTCCATAGTTCCCTTTGTGTTCTCAGAGAGGTTTAGAATTCCACAATGGGAAAGAACCTCTGGCCTAGGAAATTTAAATAAGGGAGGAGAGAAGGGTAAGAATTGTGTAATATAGAGGGTCCTAGAAGCTGCACTGGTTGACCTCCACAAAGAGGTCAAACAACAGCTGACCACCCCTTCTTACAGAGGATATAGACACATTACAAGTTCACAATTGCTGAGTGATTACCAAGTTCTAAGCACTAAGAATTTTGTTTGTTATGATTAACCCAGGCAGTCAGCTTCCAGAACCTTTACCTCTAAACCACTTTGCAGTATTGCCTCATGCTAACACGGGCTTGGTATGGGTAATGTGGAAGAGGAAGGGGGACTGATTTATCATCTGATAATTAGCACACAGTTACCAGCATCAGCACCCTTCCTCCTGATCACTGCTTTTCCCTTCCCAGAGAGAGGGAGATGTATGCTCCTGGCATATGCTTCTGGGTCTTTTGGTCAAGAGCCAGCTAAGGGGCTGGTTGGGTTTCTGGGAGAACTGGAACTTGCAAGGGGAGCATAGTAACACAGGGCAAGGTGGGTAATAAATGGGAGTCTGCTAAGGGAACAGTAGGGATGGATAGGTGAAAATAGGTCAGTTGGAGGATTTAACCCCAGTGAAAACCAAGAATAAAACAACTCTGTTCCAAAGAATCACTGTAGATGTAGATGTGAAAATGGAGGAAGATCTTGGTAAATGAGCCTGACTGAAGACTTAAAGGAGGATGCAGTATCACAGGATGCTAAGAATGGAGCAGCATGTTTGTTGGGGGGTGGTAGTGTGTAAGTTCAGAGCAGACTTGCAATTGCATATTAATTACCACGTTTGCTCCCACCAAGACACAGTTTTAGCCACTTTAGTGAAAATGTAGAGACCAAGGAAGCTCCCTAGCTGGTTGCCCGGGGGAGGGGGGGCAGTTCACCATCAATTGAAAGCACCTGATATTAAAGCAGTTGCCCCTGGTTCCTGCAGCCAGCTGGAGGCTGTTTTTACTTTGTGTGAATTGCTGCTGTGCCATGTGAATGCAGTGACTTGTCCAAGACAACACAGCCAGTAAGTGGTAGTGATGCTAGGATTTGAGCTGAGATCTGTCTCCAAAATCCACATTCTGCTGCAGACACAGCATTTCGCATGAGGTCTGGCTGCTAGTAAATGTCAGGACAGTAAATAAAAATATGCAGTGCTGTTCTCATCAAAACAGAATCATTATTGACCAGTATTGATTAGCCATTCAGAGTCTGAGCAATATATCTTCAAGAGCTAAGCTTCACTACATACATATCTCATCTTGATTGTTTTTTGAATATTTTCTTCAAGTTTCATTAAACTACTTCCTTCTTTTTTTTTTTTTAGTTTTAGCATTAAACACAAAATCCATATAGGGACTTTTTGGCACTGGATTTTTAATTATGTGATTACCTCACAGAAAATCCTAATGTAGCTATTATGGAAATGGCATCTTTTTAATTTCTGGTATGAATTTAAAGGTAAATATAGTATAAAAAAATCCAATTCTTTCCCTAGACAAGTCTGCTCCCTTGGGCTCTATAAACAGTCTTTCCAAGCACGATTGTCCAGAAAGCCTCAGAATAATTCTGGTCAATTTTAAAGATTTAACAACTTTGTGTTATTGATATTTGAAATACAATTTTATTCTGATTCTAAATAAAAAAGAATGGGAATGACAATAACAAACAAGTTTTCACCACTGAATATTGTGATGCACCACTGCAGAAGTCTTATAGTTGAAACTCAATAAGGAAACAATTGTGTTCCAAAACAGCTAAATATGCAGGTCCAGAAAATGAAGGTATTTTTAACTGCCACATTCACTCCAAAGCCCATTCATCTCTTTCAGCATCCCAAAGATCAAGCACAGGCTCTGCTTAGCTATATAATAAAATGGCAAACACGCTGCACCACTGACATCACAGAATTGTAGCCTATGAAACCAGACTTCTAATGCTGGGCTTCAGTGTCATCATCCTCAGGTCGTCATCCTTAGGAGGGAGAGTGGTGGTCAGAGTACCCTCTGGGTCATGCTCATACTGTGCTGCCAAAGCTGGTCTATGACAACCTCTGGTGGGGCAGAAGCAGGAATGGTGACGAACTCCAAGTTGGGATCTCTAGTTTTCTAGGAAGCCAGAGAAAGGGCTTTTCAAAGTTATAGTTCCTTTTGGCAGAAATGTCATAATACTAAAGATTCTTCTTTCAGTGAAAGATAATTGATTTTGCCTTAACTTTTCTTCCTTAATATTCACTTTATTGCCACACAACACAATGGGGATGCTTTCACACACTCATACCAGATCTCTATGCCAGTTAGGCACATTCTTGTAAGTAACTCTCAAAGTTACATCAAACACTGTCATGGCACACTAGGCTTGGATGTAATAGCTGTCTCTCAGTCTGCTGAACTGCTCCTGGACTGTTGTATCCCACACACAAAATTAACAGGCCCTCTGTTGGTGTGGAACATGAGGGGATGGACCTCAGCACCCAAGGTAGCTACATACTTCTCAAATTCACCAGATAGGTGACGTTTCACCAGTGTAGGTTTTCCAGTCCCACCATCACCAATCAATACAAGTTTAAACTGAACTTGGGGTTCTCCTTGGGGAGCCATCATGACATGACTTCTGGAAGCCTTTCCAAGCCAGTCCGACTGAGAGTCCTTAACTTTCTCTTAGATTAGGAACTGGAGGTAGAGATTTACATAAAAGATGGTGCAGAACTTTCATTCTGTCACTTACATTTCTTTTATTTCAAACACATTTATTAGCATAGGAAAAGTCCTAGACCATGAAACAAAAAAAAAAAAGAATAATCTGTAACTCCACTTTTCTACTGTGACCACTGTTAGCAGGTTAGTATAATGCCTTCTGTCTTTTTCCTCTGATATATATTTTTTTAATTTGGCTTTGTAACACTAGATATTTAATATTGTATTTTGCTTTTATCTGTTAATGTTATAGTCTAAGTATTTTTTCACATTACCATATAATTTTCAAAGTATTGTTTAAAGACTATAAAATACTATATCAAGTAAATGCATCATAATCACTGAATCTCCGACTTGATATCCATTAGATTATTTCTATTTTTATATTATAAATAATGTTATGAATATATTCATCTATATAGATTCTTCCACATTTTAGTTTTATTTCTATGCCTCTTGATATTACTGGGAGATATTGGGTGCTACAAAAAATATAGGTTAAATAAAAGCTCATGGGGACTAAGACAAACTGTCTGAAAGTATGATATAATAGAAAGAAAAGTACTTGATAACAGGAATACAGGAAGTTTGCTGCTGTGTTGTACATAAAGGCTGAATTATACTGCAATGAACTGTCTTATGCAATATGTTAAAGTCATAAATACTGCAAAAAGATTAAAGTCTTACATAAGAATCCTAACAGATACATAATAGTAAATTGCTTTCCTAATTAGATTAGGACAATTTACAACACTTCCAGAAATGAATGATGATGACACTATTTCAGCACCTTCAGAAGAATTATATAGTATCAGTTTTTAAACCTTTGATAATTGAATGAGAAATACTTGGTTCTAATTTACATGGACTTATAGGCCAGCTGAACATTTAACTAAGACATTATGCTGAATACATGTTTATTGCTTTCTGCTACTGAGTTTCTCCAGGCACAATCACCTTACAACCTACTTCTGCCCAGACTTCCCCAAACTAAACAAGAACCCATATTTCTACCTCTCAATGGTTTTACTGTTATCCATGGTGTTGTTTACATTTTATTTCCACTGTCACCTCCTCACAGCATGGATTTCGTGCTGGTGTTTTATGTTTTCAAACTGCTTGGTAACACTTGTGATGCTCTATAAATAATAAATAATAGAAGTCCTGTAGTCCTCTGCCAGCAGCCTTTGATCAAGGGCAGCTTTCAACTCACTTCACCTGAGCAGACATAAAGAAGAAACGGAAGGAACTTTCTCCATGGTGTGGCTATTTATATGCAGTGATCGAACAGGTTGCTGACAGGGAGGCATCAGAAACACACACCACACCAGCTCACAGAGAAACTCCATTTCCTGGTGGTTGCTCAGGGCACAGCTCTGCACATCCAAGGCAGCTGCTGAGAGATCTCACTCAAGTGCATTACAGACTGAAAAGATTCATTACCCTTTAGTCTTTCCTCTTTATCAAGAGTCCCCATGTGAGCAGATGCTTCTCATCTCATCTACTTTAGGCAGAGAGAAATGGAATAGTGTTTGGGTTTCAATGTCAACTTTTCCATAAGAAGGTTTGAGGAAAGAAGCTGCAGTGTTCTTAAGAGGAAAGCATTCATACCCTTTGCAACAGCATGGATGGACCTGGAAAGCATTATGCTAAGCGAAATAAGCCAGGCAGTGAAAGACAAATACCATATGATCTCACCTTTG
>CM052543.1:69346276-69389022 GCA_028533065.1 Trachops cirrhosus
TCCTGGACTTCCTGGAAGTCTATTTCCTTTGCCAGATTGGGGAAGTTCTTCTTTATTATTTGTTCAAATAACTTTTCCACTTGTTGCTCTTCCTCTTCCCCTTCTGGTACCTGTATAATTTAGATGTTGGAATGTTTAAAGATGTCCTGGAGGGTCCTAAGCCTCTCCTCATTTTTTTGAATTCTTGCTTCTTCATTCTTTTTTGTTTGGTTGTTTCTTTCTTCCTTCTGGTCCCCTAAATTGATTTTAGTTCTAGTTTCCTTCCCATCACTATTGGTTCCCTGTGCATTTTCCTTCATTTCACTTAGTGTAGCCTTCATTTTTTCATTTAATTTGCGACGAAATTCAACCAATTCTTTGAGCATCCTGATCACCAGTGTTTTGAACTGTGCATCTGATAGGTTGGCTATCTCTTCGTCATTTAGTTGTATTTGCTGTGGAGCTTTGATCTGTTCTTCTTGGGCCATTTTTTTTGGCTTGTCATGCCTGTTACTTAGTGAAGGGCGGAGTCTTAGGTGTTTACCAGGGCTGTGATGCTGTATCACATCATGTGATGCTGTGATTGCGAAGGGGGTGTCCAAGAGGAAACAATGGGTCTTGCTTCGCTCTCTGCCAGATTTTAGTCCCTTCCACCACTTCCCCCAAGCAAACTGGGCCTTTCTGGTGCTGATTCTGGTGTGGGTGGCCTTGTGTATGTTTTAGAACCCTGTGGATCTCTCCAACGAACTCTCCTGTGAGGCAGGGAGTCTCTCCCTGCACCTCAACCCCCATAGGTGTTTTCAATCAGTGTTTTGAGGGTTTATTTCCCTGTGCTGGGACCCTGGGTTGTGTGGTCTGTCTCACTCCCCAGTTTCACCTGGTTTATCTGAGCATGAATGTGGGACCTCCTGGTCAGCCAGCAGCAGCCTTGAGTGCAGTTCCTCACTTCACAATTGCCTCCTCTTCGCTGGGTCTTCCTGTTGCCGCCCCATGCCAGCTGCTGCTTGCACACCCGGGGTGCCCTGAACACCTGGTGCCACCACTTTTTGTGCCACGACCCCTCTCTGCCCAGCCACTCGACTTCACCCCTCCTACCGGTCTGGATGAATGTGTCTATTTTAGCTCCTTGGTTGTCCGACTTCCATACAGTTCAATTTTCTGTCAGTTCTGGTTGTTGTTTTGTTTCTAAATTGTTGTTGTCCTTATTTTGGTTGTGCAAGGAGGCACAGTGTGTCTACCTACACCTCCATCTTGGACAGAAGACTGTTTTGTAGATTATTAAAGGAATACTTTAACAACCATTCTCCCTTCCAAAATCAGTCTCTTACTTGCCTTGTCTTGGATATATTTTCCAGTTCTATGTTTAAAAGAACAAGTCATGGGTATGAAATAAACTAATAACATGTTTTGGAATGAAATTATTATATATTAAAGCTTTATAGCAGTGCCCAAGCAGAGACTCCAGAGCTAGACTGCTCCAGACTGATTCAAGGGACAGCCTGCCACTTCCTAATGATGTGTACATTGGTAGTTTAGGTAACCATTCTCTGCCCCAGCTTTCTGAGACAGAGGTAATTGTACTCATAGGGTTGTTCCAAGAATATATGAGTTAACAAATGAAGATTAGCCCAGTTTCTGATTCATGGTAAATGCTTAACACACATTAAACATTGTTTTTAAAAATATAAGCTTTCTTTGGTACCCTCTCTGATATGGCCTCCAAAGATCCAAAGAGAAACCCTGGGTTTGGTGGCATAATATGGAAGGTCATTTGGGCCATCCTCTCTTTCCACTACAGGCAAAAAACATGACTATAAATTTTGGCATGGACACCTCATATTATATTTAAAGAAAGAACTTCTTGACACCAATGGGGTTTTTTTTTACATGTTTAAATTACTTTCTGAGAAATTGCATAGTCACTACTTCCTACAACAAATCTTAAATAAATTGAAATGCCATTTCACAACTCAGAATCTACTAGAATCATGTACCATGTGATCTGGAATTATCATTAGAAACAAAGTGGGTTTGTTTACCTGAAGATAGAGACAGGCTGCAAATGGTGAGATGGGCCTGAATTATAACTGGGTTCCTGCTCTACTGACTGTATTTGACAAATCATGTAACAAGCAATTGGAACAAGTTGAAAATATTACTGAAAATTCTTTAGAAAGTAAAATCAGTGAACTGAACTGATTTGATGTGTTTTGAAAACAAGGGGGATACAGGAATCAAAATTGAAACTGAACTTTCTGCTTAGACAACTGTGTGGTATCATTCACAGAAATAAAATACACTTTGTTTATTCAACAAACAGTTAATGTATGCTTACTAAAAATTCCTAGCATTGTTCTAATGAAGATAAACAGCAGTAAGTATATCAAATATCTCGCTGTTATTAAGGTGGCATTCAAGCTGGGAAAACAGATCATCAATGCATTCAGTTGGGGACATGTTGAGTTAAAGGTATCTGTTAAATTTCAAAGTAGAAATGTCCATATGGCAACTGGTTATATGGGTTAAAGTTAAGAGGGAGATCTGGGTTGTAGACAGAGATTGGGAATCATCTGCACATAAACAAATGGTTGTTGTGGTGGTGGGCAAAAATGAGACTCCCTGGGGAGAGAATATAAGGATAAAATCCTGAGGAGGAAGTGGGAGAGCAGAGTAAGTACCATGGAGGTTCAGTGAAGAACAAGTTCGTAAAGGAAAGAATAGCTGAAAGTCTCAAGTGGTGCCAAGAAGTCAAGGACCACTGAATGCAGCATGAGGAAAGGCTGGCTCCCAGTTGGTAAGGAAGGAAACCAGGTTGAATTGAGAGGAGGGATGGTTTGGAAATGAGTTAGAAGAAACTGTACATGTAGGCATTTCTCTCAGAAACCACATTTTGAAGAGAAAACATAGGACTGTAAGTGAAGGTTAGATACATGAGAACATTTAAATGTTCTGAGAATAAGTGAGAAGAGAAAGCAATTATAAATAAAAGATAAAAAGGGAATAGTTGTTGGGTAAGGACTGAGAAGAAGGCAGGTTCCAGAGCAGAGGGTGATGGACCAGCCCTGGATGTGGGAAAAGAAACACATTCATTGTAAGAGAATGGAAGGAGGAAGGGTGTAACTATTGTGTATGGCAGAGAATGAAAGAAAGGCCTGGAGAGGTTAGAAGAGGACCTTATACTCTATGCTCCATTTGGACCTCATCTTGTAGGAGATGTGGATCCTCTGGAGGTTTTGAGCAGGGAGATGCATTGGCAGGTCTATCTTTTAGTTGTATGAATCTGGCAATAGTCCACATGCATTTGAGGGGAACAAGACTTGAAATAAGCCAAGCAATTTGGAGAACTCTGTGGTAATGTGGGAGCTTCGAGGATCCTAAGCCAAAGTAGTCAGAGTAAGGGATGGAAAGAGGGTTCAGAGTCAGAGTTAAGGATTAATTGGGTGCAGTGAATGAAAGAGAATGAAATTATGAATGATCTTCAGATGTTTTACAGGTTCATGATAGAGTGATTAACTAATGACAGAGAATTCATGAAGAGAAGGTTTAGGGAGATAATGAGTTAAATACTAGAGATGGTGAGTGATGAGTGCATAGAATACCCAGTGGAGATGTCCAGCAGACAGTTGGATAGGTGAATCTGAGACTGAGGAGGGGGACTGAATGAGAAGCATGTTTACTAATAGTAATACTTGCTAATATTTATTTGGATTTAACTATATGCATGCACTTCACCTACTCTGTTTTATTCTCACGTCAACTCTGTGAGGCAGATACTGTATTGTAATTCCTATTTTATAGATAAGGCAGCATTTCCTTAATCACTGAGGTAGTAAGTGGCAGAATCAAGATTCAAACCCTGCTGAGAAGTCATTAGTGCTTAGGTGCTAAATGAAGCCATGGGCCTACTGAAGGTTGTCCAAGGACACTGTGTAGCGTAAGAGAAGGGGAAAAACACTCCTGAGTAAATAACATATTTCAAGGAGTGAGCAAAAGAAGAGACTAAGCCAAGAACAAAGAAAGATTGTTTACTAGAATATGGCAGAAAATATCGTGCCCTCTCTATTGGGATACAAACATCCTAACTCAATGTTTCAATGCACAGACATTCTGTACATATCCAAACTGTACATGTCTTTAGTTACAGCAAAATTAAATTTGCCCACAAACATTTCAAGGTGACAAGACACCTTTGCCTCAGAGAACCAGTTGAAAACTACGGCTCTTCTCTGCCAGGGTCTCCACCTTAGAATTGGCATCTGGCTCCACTTAGTCCTGGAACACTATCAGGCTTCAAACTCTAGATGCTTATCCCTGTTCTAAGACTGTTCCATTATTCTAAGTCTTCAATTCTCAGACTTAGAATTTCCTCTGGGCTGGGCACTCCTTCCCTCAAGCTCCCTAACAGTTCTGTCGTACCAGCAAAGGTACGACATGTTCTATGATTACTCTCTAAGCAGCTACAGCCACAAGAACAACACAGCCATTCTTTCCAGTGATTTCCTTAGTCAGTGCATTAGTCTTACTTGTAATTAGAAAGGTTATTGCTGTTATTTCTCATGCTCTGTAAGAATATTCACTGACATCCCTGAATTATAATTAGCTTTTGAAAAGAGTGTTATAAGCAGTTTCCTGCTGACTTTCTAGGGAACTGCAATGCACCAAGTGAATGAGTTTCAGCTCTGATAGATTTCTTTTGGATAAGTTGAGATTCATGCCAGATGATGGCTCATGAATTGCTGGGATTGTGTCAGAATTCCAGTTTGGTCCTACCTGAGCATGGTCATAGCAGGGGTGATTGACAGTTTGATCTGCGAAGCAGCTTAGCAGTGTGTCATGAGACATGCTCAAGAGACCATCTAACAATGATAAACCTTGTGACTTTGTGTTTTGTGCACCTGGAATGGCCTGGTAAATCAGATGTGCTTGTTTCTAATAGCTCCCAGCAAAGGGAAAAAGAAAGAAAAAAAAACATTCTGAGTGTATTCCTATAAGGCTGTCCTACAAGTGTCTTAGAAGAGTAGCATTGTCTTTCTAAAATGTATCTACTCATATGCACAGACCACCAACACATAAAACGAAGACTGAGACACTATTTTTCTTTTCCTTTTTTCTTATCAATATGGGCTTTCTATTTCAGTATGATAAATTGCCTCCATTCTGTTGTGATTAACTGCAGAAAAATATTACTATTTCTTCTTTTTGAGTTACCCCTGTAATCCTAGCATTGTGATCTCTGTGTAGTGGGTACTCAAGCCAGTGAGGCAACACTCTTGACAATAACCCAGAAAGGCACATGGTATAATCACCCTGGCATGAGGCTGGGCCACAGATGGGTGATTCTGATGTGGTTGACATATGTAGGAAATGGCAGCCAGTCATCATTTAAATGGGTTTTGATTGATTGACAAGCTGAAAAATCCTTTAGGAGAAATGCAGTTTATGATAAGGTTAGTATCTGATTATAGTTTTACTTTACTGGTCCATCAAATTCAATGCCACTAATGTAGACACTTAACTCAGGAAAACCTTGAAAAATCTCTCTCCTCTCCCCATGGATGTCAATTTAAACCTATTAAACTAAGAAAGATTGAAAAATGGAACCTGACTGAACCTTCTACCCTAGATACCCCTCACCTGTTCTCCTCTGAGCATGTAAATGACAACACCCACTTTTTAACTTTTACACATTAATTTATCTCCTAACCCTTTCCTGAATATCTAACATCTTAAGAAGTTTAAATTTTCTTTCCTTGTTTGTTTTTACTTGTATGTAGTATTTTCAAGAGAAATTGTATTGTATATTGTGTTAATGGAGACATATATATATATAAAAACATATATGTAAATATATGTATAGGTTATATATGTTTCACAAAAGCACTTACAGAGAAACACATTTAATTTAACAAGACATTACAACTTACTGATTCTGTTCATTTGGCCACCATAATTTTAGAATGGTAATGTCATGTCAAATTAGCTGATTAGAAAGTGTTTGTGCTATGTCTATATTATAACAAAATAGTCAATTCAGAAAGAAAGCATACATTTCAGCTAGTTATTTTTACTGTGTAGAACAAAAAATTACGTTTTTCATATTTCAGTTGAAAGTACAATATCTTAACATAACTTAAAATAAAAATTAGGTATGTTGTGGTTTGGTGCTCAATAAATCTGGCTAAGAAGAATATTAGTCCTCTGTAGGCCCACACAAAGAAACTGGTGATATGCCATGTAATAGTTCCTCAGCTTGTTAATATATCCCTCTGAGAAATTTGTATCCCTGAAATACTGTGAAAAAAGACAAAGGATAAATTTTTTAGAATGATTAGGACAGATATGTTTCTTTACGTGGAGGGAGAAAACCAAGTTGAAGGATATTTTTTAAATGTCTTATTTATATCTATTTGTTTTTTCATTTATTTCATCATTACTAATTGAGCTAAGCACTGTGGAATACAGAAACAGACAAGACAGTGCCTCTGACTTCAAGCAGTTACTAGCACATTGGTGAACAACTTGCAGTAAACTAAATGGAAATATACAGTAGAGTGCCAGCCCCCAAGGAACTCAGCGTCAGAGGACACTGGTGTGAACCATAGGAAGTATAGAAGGTCAGAGAAAGTCCAAATTGATAGGGAATGGAGAAGTGGGGAAGACCTGATTAGGAGATGCGTCTTGACCGGGACTTTGAAGGGTGGGTGTTATTTAAACAGAGATGAGAGAGAAGGTCATTTGAAGCCAGGAGAAGGAAACAGTAAGAACACTGAGCTGGGAATGAACGTTGTTTGGAGAACAAGGAGATTAATTTGATTGGTCACTGCTCATAATGCCCATCTGTTATTTACATTGTGATTTGTGGGCTGAGAAGCTAGGAGTGAAGTTTGTAAGTTATGCAATAAATAATGTCAATATACTGAGGTAACTTAAATGTGAACAGTCTTTTTTAAGCACTATTATTATTTAACAATATTGTTAACTTAAATTCTTGCAATCAGAAGTGTGCAAAGTAAGAACTTTCTGTAATCGCTCATGTTGATACAACTGATGATTACAAGGCCAATGCTTGAATTCAAGTCTGTGTAGCCCCTAAGACCATGCATGGTTTGACTGATGTCTTGCCATTGATTCAGAAATTTATGTCTCCACAGAGAGAGAGAGAAAATTTCTTTTTCTGGAGGAGGCATGGATGAAGGAGAAATGTGGGAGGGAAGTTAGAGGAAGAAAGAAGAAGCACTGAAGAAGATGAAAGGGAGAAGAGTGAAGTACATGGAAAGAGAGACACTGAAAAGGACAGAAAAAAATGAGAGAGAGAGAAAGAGTGAGCAAGCAAGTCAAAAAGCATGCAAGAGAAAGAGAACAAACAGAACAGGTAAGAGAAATGACAGTAGCAACAAGAAAGAAAGAAATAGGAACAAGGAGAGAACAGAATTTAGTTTCCCAGGACGTTGACTCAGTGGTCAGTGTAAAATACCAGAACACTATTAATTAAAAACTGTTCCCTGCCCTCTTTCCTTACCTAAACTCTGAGCTTCTTAATGATTAAAATAGTGCCAGTTTTACTTTTCATTTCCTTGTGCCTAGAAACCTGCCTGACTCACAATGCATAATATTGAATAAACTTCAAAATTATAATACTGTCAACAAGGCATTTAAGATTAATCTCGTGGTATTTAATAATTGATGTAAGAATAAAAGTACATAATGTAAAATAATCTCATCCTTCTATCAAAATAAATTCTACATGATTGAAGAGGTAAATACAAAATTCTAATCAAAGAAAACTAGCAGACCATAAGATTAAGAAAATTATTTCTAGCTTTGGAGAAATGGCAATTATAAATGAGAAATAATTTATAGATTCAGTTGCATAAATATTTAAAGCCTTGATACAATAAAAAAGTTAACATAACTACAATACAGAAGAAAACAATAGACTAAAAATATATTTGTTTATATGTTATTTCTAATAAGAAAGCTCATAAAAATTGACAAGAAAAACATCTAGACCCAAAGGGTGAATAAACAAATGAAAAGACAATTCACACAAGAGGAAACACAATCACTAAACAAAAGTTAAGAAAAATAGTCTCTTAAACTGCCAAAAATACAAATAGAGAGTATTGTTTTTCACATGCTATATTAATTAGAATTTTAAGCAAAAATCCATAATCCTGATCAAAATATTTTAAAATTAGTATCTGACATACCAATAAGGGCAATTTAAATTTGTTCAACTGCCTTAAAAGGTTATTTAAAAATGTATTTTATGAGATTTTTAAAAATTCTTATAATTAGACCCAGTAAAATTACTCACAGGAGTAAAGAGTAATGTTAAAAGTGGAGTATATGAAAAACACATAAGCATGAATATTTCCTTTGCAGTGTTATTTACAAGATGAAAATGAAAGTGACAACTATAGAACTGTGTGAATGTTATGCAGCCATTATAAAATTGATATAAAAACAAAAACATCTGATAAAAGAATAAAACAAAACACAACATTTTGTGAATGTCATTCTAAATATGTATTCCAAATATATATGACATTCTAAATCCAGAAAAAAATGTGGCAAAATGAGAGCAGTTGATCGGAAGACAGCGTTTAGATTTTTTAAATTACCATAATTTTTATTATTATTTTGTATAATGTATTACAAAATGGTGTATTTTTACATTATACATCTTAGTGAGATTAATCTTTTCAGAAGCTGAAAACCCTTTATTCAGTTACTGGGTCTAAAGAAATGATCAAGCAAAATATGTTTCTCAAGGTAAAAGTGTAGCCAAAGAGTACAATAGATAATAAAAGTTCTCTTTTCACATGCTTTATCATAATAATCTGAATATAGAAAGGCAAGGACCTAAATTATACCCCAGAAAAAAACAATGGAGACTGTGCTTTGAAACTTCCCAATAGGACACAATATTAAAAAATACCCCCCAAAATATGCTTTTTAATGACCATATTTGAACCATTTGAAGCCCTAGCTCCATATCTTTCATCAGTGAGTTATCATTTCAAACAGATATTTTTCATTTTTTGCCTCAACTTAAACCATTGCTAACAACCAAACTAATTCCTTTGAATAATCATATAAATACCAAATAAAAATGGTTATATGGCTTGATGATGCAATGCCCAAATCACCAACTTGCTGGCTTAGTAATTAATGGAAATGAAATGCATGGAACTACCACATAAAAATATTCTGAGACACGTTATGCTCATAATCAATTGTTTTATTGTCCCCAGTGCCTTAGAGTTTTGTGTTATTAATACCAATATATTTTCATCAGTTGAATCAATAAGGATGTGTTATAATGAATGTTTCATGCTCATTCAAGGATAATAGAAAAAGTGACAGACTAAAAAATGACTGCAGTTTCCTTTTGCTCTTATCTAAGTCATTATGGTAGCTGCAGGGTTGTTACCCGGGCAGCTTGTCCCTCCCTCCACAGCTTAGCAGGCAGGCTCTCCCAGAACAGTCACTGCAGGATTTCAGACCAGCTGACCTCCTTTGGGGCTGGAAGACTGAGCCCAGTCAAGCAGTCCTTGTAAAGAAGTCACTTGGGCCTTGGCGGGTATGGCTCAGTGGACTGAGTGACAGCCTATGAATCAAAGGGTTGCTGGTTCAATTCCTAGTCAGGGCACATGCCTGGGTTGTGGGCCAGGTCCCCATGCAAGAGGCAATCACACATTGATATTTTTCTCCCTCTCTTTTCTCTCCCTTCCCCACTCTAATAAATAAATAAAATATTTTTTAAAAAAAGAAGTTTCTTGGCCACAGACAAAGGAGGCTCTGGAGGCAGCTCTTCCCATCCTGTGGGAGGGGAAGAGAGTCTCCTCTCTACAGCAGACAGATGAAGCTCTTCTTTTCTCTGCCTGGGGAAGTGACTCAGAGGCAAGTACAGCCAAGCACTGGAAGGCCTGGCTTGTGGGCTGCCCAGCTGGAGCAACAGAAAACTGCTGTGCAATGTCGTGAATGCCATGATGAGAAGGATGCAAATGGTGTTTCATGATGCCATAGAAGCAGGACCTATCCCTCTTCTAGAGAAAGATTTTCAAAGAAAATGAAAAATAAATTGAGATATTAATAATGAGAGTTAGCCAGAAGAAAGGAGGAAGGGAAAGTCCAAGATAAGGTGAAACTGGAATGGTCTAGCAGAAGTGGAGAGGGTTTCAGCAAAGGCACTGGGGAAGCGGTTCAGAGGCCACTTCCTGAAAAGGAATCTCCAGTGACATATGATGAAAACCAAAAAAGTATGTCTTAGGAATCAAGTGAAAAATGTGTTTCTGAAAAGAGGGAATTTATCCATTGTGTCACATGTCTCTAAGATGGAGATTGAGAAGCCACCATTGGATTTCACAACGTGAAGGTCTTTAGTGATCTGTGCAATTGTGGTGCTGAGGTGGGGGAGGAGGGTAAAACTTTGACTAGAGCAGAAAAATGAGATGAAAATAAGTAGACACAGAGAATATAGACAGTTTGATGAGAATTTTTGCAACAAAGAAGAGCAGAGAAATAAAGTGATAGCTAGAGGGAGTGTTTGGTTGAGAAAATATGCTTTTTAAGACAGAAAATATCACAAAATATTTTATTGTTGATGAGAAAGAATGAGCAGTCAAGGGAAATTGATTGTTCAAGAGATGCAGAGAGTTGAAGAAGCAAAGCATTTGAGAAGATAAGAGGGAATGGGGTCTGGAGACCAAGGAGACCTTATCTCAAATGAGAGAATGGCTTCATCCACGGTAACTGGAGAAAAGGCAACATGTGCAGGCACAGGCTGTGGAGGTGGGTGGAGCAGCACTTTGAGATCATGGGAAGCAGTTTAGTTAGTCTTGAGCCTGGAGGTTGTCTAATGAATGAACATTGCCTTCAGTTAATCAATTCAAAAGGGACTGTATAACATTGATCTTATAGGATCATGACTTGGATTTGAAAGAACTGCTTAGAGGAATTTCTCAGTGCATTTCATGCCAAAGGCACAGACATGGAATAACTGCAAAGACTCCCAACATACCTACTTTATTTTTTTATTGTGAAGAACACAAGAAAAATATGTATTTTTATTTCTTCATCCAACTTCCCTACTTTAAATAATAACAATGATGCATAACACATGACATGTGTCAGGCATTACTCTAAGCATTTTGCTTATATTAGTCCACATAATCCTGTCAACAAATCTAGGAAGTACTGTTATTATCCTCATTTTGTAAATGAGAAACTGAGATACATAGAGGTAACATAACTTGTCTAAGGGCCCACAACTAGCAAAGGACTGAGCCGGAATTTCAACCAAGGGATTCTGAAGCAAGAACCCATGTTCTCAATCATTTGCTATATAGCCTTTCTGATGAACAACCATTTCCAAGTGCAAGTTCTGTTAAACTTCATTTTAAAGGTCTTCTTGGTAGTCATTCCTTTACTGCACAGGTTTTATGCTGAAAGTGTGACTGGGAGATGGGCAAATGTAGGGTGACCTGAGTGAGTAAACCTGAGAGAGTGTCAGTTGGGCTTCCCCAGGTTTGGTAAAGAAGTGCTGATACAGCCAGATGTGTGCTGTGCTGTGGCCCAGCTTCTTGAGAGGCCACATGCTTACCTAGGCCTCACAGACACCTCCAGTGTCTTCCTGAACCACTGCACTCTCTGAAGCATACTGCATAACCCAGAATAGGGGCTCACCCTCCAAGCTCCCTCACAGCCAATTGTCAAAGCATCCAACTGGCCACTGGATGTAGTAGGCAAACATGGATACAGCATAGACAGGTGGTACTCACTCAATATTCCATGTACTCCTTTATGCTGCCCAGACTTCCATACAGTTAAGGTGAAGTCACATGCTGAGTTGTGGATTGTTGGGGTCCTCCCTGCCTGGTTTTAGGAGCCATAACCCCCCGTGGCTAAGGCTGAGTGAGAAACCTCCGAGAACCAGGAGGCCTAAGGAGACAAAACTTATTTCCCTGAACATGGGCACTGCCTGCTCTATGTTTGACTCCCTTTGGCTTGAGCAGATAGTCAATGATGGGTAACAATTCTCTGAAGAGAATGAGCCTAAGACAGACACGATCACATGGGAATAAGCCATCAGGGAAGAGACTCAGGGGGCTGTGGAAGTGAGGAGGTGATCACTCCCCCTCTTGACATCACTCCTGCCCCCTCAGCTTTGACAATAGCCTGAGTCCTTGTTCTGGATGTGAGAAATCCAAGTCTCCTGGCTGCCTCTGTCTCCTCCACCCAACTCAGGACCTGCAGAAATAGCAGGGGTGGTGAGGTCCAGACCAGTCCGCGGACACCTGGAGTAAATTAGACCTGGGGCATAAAATATGCAAAATCCTGTGAGACCTGCTTGTTAGGATGTTCTTGGATGTGTAGGCTCAGGCAGGAAATGAAATTATACCTGTATCTGTTAGGTGATACCAGTCCCAAAACTCAGCGTGAGCCCTTTTGAATCCCTTGTAAAGTATCTACCTGGTTTTAATCCTCTCTGCTAGATGATAAATCCACATTCTGTATCCATTCACCTACCCAGTACTATGTAATAAAAAGCTTACTGAGGTGGCGGCTTAGGGTGCTCTCCTTTGAGAGAGTGGCCAGGCCACTCAGAGGCACCCTCCCTTTGAGAGGGTAGCCGTGCTGTCCCTTTTCCTCCACACAGGACTCAGTAGTCCATGTGTATTTCTCTCGTGTCTCTTGAGCATCTGCAACATTTGCGATCACAGCTGGACAGTGACCAGAGGACAATAAGTCACAGTGGCATATGTAAATCCCAGCCCAAGGCAATTAAGAGTCACTCACTCCGTTTTTCCTACTTCAGCAACCACAGAGGTCCCTTGTTCTGGATTATGTAGCTATGGGATGTGGGGGAACACCCAAACCACATCAGATTTTATGTGAATAAGAAATACATCTTATGATGTAAGCTACTAAGTTTGGGAGTATTGTCTATTGAAGCAGTTATCACTAATCATGCTGATTAGTAAAGTGGGCAAGTGACTCTTCATCTCCAACATTGTTTCTAGGAAGCCAAGTTGCTGCCTCTCATAGACTAGTTGCTGAGGAGAACAAAGGCTGAGCCCCAGAGGACTCTGGGGCAGCCTAGCCACAGTGGCAGAAAGAAAAAAAGGGGCTTTGGCTAAAGGCCATTTTGTTGAAAGAAATAGAAATTATCTCAAAGCAATTTAAGTAAAAGGGGAAGTTAAAGGCAATATTTCTCAGGATCATCTAAAGTCAAAATGAAGTGCATCTGGGCCAAACAGGGACACACTGAAATTCAGAAGTCAGAGAAGCCATTGTGTTTTCAAGAATTATGTGGTTCCTCCCTCTCTTCTTTTCTCTGGTTCTCTTTCTGCTCTCTTCTTCTGATTTCATCTGCTTCACATGACCACTCTTGGGGTTATCAGTCCTGACTTTACCTGGTTTTTCATGAGTGTCTGCCATGATGTAACTATCTTGATCTTGGTGTTGTAATTTCAGATCTCTCTGAGAAAGAATCACATCAGTTTATCCAGCCCACCTGTGGTTCCCCCTGAACGTAGGTGTCTATGATCTGAACCCAATTTAATTAGTCCTGGACAGAAGCTGAGGTCTCATGACCTCAGAAGTGGCTGTGGGTGGGCAAACTCCAAAATAGGGACTGGACAGAGACCTTAAAAAGTGGTTTGCCACAGAAGGGAATTTCTATGGGGCCTTAAGACAGTATTGCTAAAATATTTAAGAAGATAAGGGAGGCATTATGTATTATAGACAAAAATAAAAGACCTAGTACATGTAGAAAGAATAAGGGCATCAGGCCAGAAGGAGAAATGAATGCAGAAGTGAGCCCCAGGATAAAGTCAGACCTGGATTCACGAGGCAGGACCACTGCAGATGGTGCCGATCTGTCATGGACACTAAAGCACCATTGAAATGTATTGGAAATATGGGACCATTTAATTCAGGATCCCACACATGGTATCCCTCATAACCAGGGAAATGTAAATTGGTTCCACTGCTGCTGATCTAGGCAGTGTCCTAAAATGAAGTTAAAAAACATAATATTCTTTTCCAGGGCATAAGTGTCTCTGCTAAGCAATTTTGCAAGTTGGGTAGAGCAGCTACACCCCAAACCAGCCCACTGAAATTTGCATGCAATCAACCCTCAGAATCAGCAACATCTGAAAATTGCATCATGCATGACATGGAACTACTTAGCAAAAACAAATGGTTTATTTTTGTACACATTTCAAATCCTTGAGTATGTCTTCCAAGAAAGGCACATCTGTTTCAGGAAATCACAAATGAGAGCTGAAAAGAAAACAGAAGTGTAGAAAAGTGTTTTTGTAGAATTGTTTTTCACAATATTTGACTGTTTCTGCCAGAGAAAATGATTTAGTAAATGAATTTGTTTCAGGATAAAATATATGTTAATAGAAAATCAGTTTATCCTCACCTGTGTTAAATGTTTAGAGAATATCAGTTTGAAAGACTGACAAATTATTAACCTGCCTGGGTACGGATCTTGGTCCAGCTCTGGCTTGGGTTGTGAAAAAGCAGGAAATAAGTTCTCTGTAATTATGCAGATGGTGATGGAAAACCAGATTCACCCAGGAAAATAAGAAAAAAAATGCTAGCTTGTAATTGCTAAACTGTGTCATATAAAATGTCAACCTCAGCTTGCCCAGAAGACACTTGCAGAGGAAAAGGGGACACAGTTACTGAGAGATGCTTTTGCACAGTAAATTTAATCCTGGAGTCATATTCAATTTAGGCTTAAAGACCATTTTTATGAATGAAAAAAAATACCAATTCAGGAGACTGTAACATGCTTTCTGTCTATTCTCATATCATCCCATGGTAAACACAGACCCCCAAACTCCTCCACACTATATGAACACATTAACTTCCACAGACATTTAAGACATATTTCTTATCAATTTAATAAATTTAAATTTTCCACTTTTTAAAAAATTTCTTTCCGGAATCTACTATACCCTCTACCTAGTGTTACCCTAATGGAGTAAATACTAACTTCAATTTGATTTGATGAGCATTTGTTTAATTAAATTGAACTATTTATGAAGAATCTACTATGTGCAAGACAGCGTGTTCAGTATTATAAGACTGCAATGTTGAACAAGAGTTTAGCATCTAATAAAGAATATCACCTTTCATGCATGCCTAGGAGGGGGACCAGGAGGAACCATGACTTGAAACTACATGAATACACAGAGTGAGAGAGACCCATCTTCACATTTGGGAACAATGTCCAGTGCAACAAAAAGAAAATGATACCCAAAGAAAGGTCCTGGACAGTTGATGCTGGCCAGGTTAGCCACAGGCTCAGGAAGGGCCATGGAATAACAAGCATCCAGCAAGACAGAGGAAAAGGAACACAAACGAATTTCAGAGCAATTGAAGGCCATACTGGGAAAGTCAGGGAGGGGGACTGGGAATTGGGGCGTGGCCCTCAGGGCAGAGGCCTACAGTAATCACAAGCAGAGATTCCCTGGGCTATGGGTGGCCATGTGCTATCCAGAGGGTAGAATGTGTCCAGAGAAGTTCAGGAAGCCTGGGACAGAACCTTGGGAATGCTATCATGTAGGAAGTATATGAACAAAGAAGTCAGGATGAAGAGACAGTGAAGAAGACCTCAGGATATTGCACTGTCACAGAAACCGCCTGGAGGAGAGTTTTAATAAAGAATGATTGGTCACCAGAAAGGTCTGGAAGGTCAGACAGAGAAAGAACCAGTGGGTACCCATTAGGAAGTTGTCAGAGACCTAGAAAGCCCAGGTGAGTGTTGGCTGAAACAGTTGCCTAAGCAGTTCTCTCTTCCTCTGCTTGACAATCCTGGCAGGTTTGCATGAAGGGCATCTTCATAGCAAATGTCATACTCATATAAGATGAATCATGTTTTCCCCATGACAGTCAGCTCACGTGACTCCCAAATGCTGTGAATGCACATCATTTTTAATTTCAACAGAAACGAGATTGTTTCCAAACAGAATGGGAATTTATTTCTCACCTTGCTATTGCAAGAACTCAAAGTCACTCACTGAATTTAATTTTTTTCTGTGATCAATTATTTTATGACAAGGAGCTGTCTAGATTTCCACTTGGAGTGACTATAGGAATGAGGCTTACAAAACTGCTTACAGAGTCAGCGGGGGCCTGCGAGCAATCAGAGACAAGGTGGTGGGCCAACACACGTGGCATGTGAGTGGCACAACCAGGATGCTATTCAGTCTCAACTTATGGACCCTGTTGGCAAGGCTCAGGGACAGCCTGTGGGTAAGCAGTGGGGGACAGAGAGCTCTGCAAAGTCCCAGGACACATCCACATGATGGAGAGTTAACATACCCCATCCTTGGGCCTTCAGGTGTGAGATTCTAAGATATTTTTTTAAAGAGCCAATCCTTTTAAAATCACACTTTTTTTTGCCATACCTGTATTTTCTTAAACTTAGAAGTTCTGAATTTAAAACCTAGCCCCATTACTTTCTAGCTATATGATTTTAGGCAAATCTATTAATCTCTTCTGCAAGCCTCAGTTTCCTCATCTATAAACAGGGATAAATAAATCTTATCCTGCAGGTAGGGCTTATGGCTCTGGCATGTAAAATATCTGACACAAGCAAATGGTCAATGAATGCAAGTAGTACCATTATAATTAACAAGCAGATCTTCATCCCTTCAGCCTTTGTAAGTACAGCATTTCAATAAAGGAAAGTACTGCAGGTTGGTAGAAATGGGGGACTTAATTCTTGGCTGTTTGGTGCATTTTCAGTAAAAGAGCAGTGAAGTCAGTGGAGAAAGAAGCTGAGTGCTAAGCCCACTGCAGCAGTTACAGAAAATGCTGAGGAAAGATCACAGCCCAGGGACCCTCCGTTTCCTGTTCTACAAGTGCTAAATCTGAGTAGTTGGTCTTTGGATACATCCTTCCTAGGGATTGAAAAGAAGAACAATAGAACAAAAGCCTTAAACTACTAAACCATTAGAGGGAACTGGAGAGAAAAATGAATTCCACACAAGCTAAAGAAAGTTGAAATTAAAGAAGCAGCTGAAATATGAAATTTAACCAACAGAAAGGAAAATAAAAGCTCCAAACACCTTTTATGGTTGAACGTGTCCAGTCACTAAAACATGAATTACGTTGCACATGGTCTACTTTTCTAGGTAACAGGAGCTTCAGAGGCATTGCTTGCTGAAAAAGTGAGAAAATTATGGTTTCTGAAAGTTGATAATATACTCGGTCTATTGACATTTGCTCCAAGATTTTAAATACCACCATCTGAGAACCATTAGTATTTTTCACTATAAATGCCCAGGGATATGCTGTCTTCTGGCTTTGGAGGCAAGGGAGTCAGCTTAAATTACCCCGGGCTTGCATGGGAGCCAAGGTGGACAACAGCAGTCAGCTGAATTTAAAGTCTAGTTTGAAATTTATGATCCCTTCAGCCTTAAGGGAGGTTAGCTAAAATTTGCCAGTGAAGGATAAATTTGAGGCCTGCCTGGTGTGGCTCAGTGGTTGAGCACTGGCCTGCGAACCAAAGGGTTGCCAGTTTTTGATTCCCAGTCCAGGGCACAAGCCTGGGTTGCAGGCCAGGTCCCCAGTAGGGGATGTGCGAGAGGCAACCACACACAGACGTTTCTCTCCCTCTCTATCTCCATCCCTTCCCCTCTGTCTAAAAATACATTTTAAAAAAAGGTCCTCTCTTATTTAAAAAAAAAAAAGGATGGATCTGAGAAGGAAAACAGGTTAAGAGAAAGGGAAAGTGAGAAAGAGAATACAGGTGACATTAGTGATTTGGATGCAAGTGAAAAAGCCTGTTTGGGCTGGATTAAACCCCTGAGAATTACTGGGGGAAGGTGAACACAGCCCAAGGAACAACAACTCCGACAGACACAATACTCAGGTGTCTATGCACCTTTCAGCTGGAAAGGACCTACTCTCAATGCCCAGTATCTGCATACTTCAGTTTTGACCAGCCAAGATCAGGTCAAGCAAGTGTTGATTCAGTTTGAGAGTGGGATGAGGGAGCAGGTACACTGAGGATAAGCAGTTCCCAGAGAATGGGGGTCAAATCGCTACCCTATGTTTGTCCACCATGTATACAAATGTAGAAAGAGATGAGCCACAGAAAGAGGAAACCTCCATTGAAAAAGCATCTCCAAAATTGATAATACTTATGGCATGAACTTTTTATCTGAAATGGTATTTAAGAGACAAGTAAGGTGGTAAGAACCCAAATGTCATCAACATGTGAATGCATGAACAGGATGTGATATATCCAGTAATGGAATATTATTCAGCCTTTAAAAAGAAAGAAATTCTAACACACATTGCAACATGGATAAACCTTGCAAACATTATGCTAAGTGAAAGAAGCCAGATACAAAAGGACAAATACTCTCTAATTCCACTTTTATGCAGTATCTAGAGCAGTCAGGTTCATAGAGAGAGGGCAAAATGGTACTTACCATGGGCTAAGGGAGAGGGAAGAATGAGGAGTTAGTAGTTCATGGGTATAGAATTTCAGTTGGGAAGATAAAAAAAAAGTTCTGGAGATGGGTGGCGGTGATGGTTGCACAGCAATGTGAATATACATTATGTCACTGAACTGCACCCCTACATATTTAAAATGATAAATTGTATGTTATATGAATTTTGCCATAATAAAAGAGACAAAAATATGTATGCTTTAGCAAAGGGAGGTGTCAAATACAGAGAAAACAAATGTATGTTTGTATATGTGAAGTATTTCCTAAGAACTTTTTCTGTGAAGAGCAGGCAAATGTTCTTCTTAGATCTACAGAATCCTGTCATGCTCTACTTAAATCCAGGCACCAGTCATGTAGGGTTTGCACATGCCATTCATTTCCTTTTTTCTGTGCTTTCTTTGGTCCCCTAAAGAGTGCAGAAGACACACCCCACAACAGAGCACCAGCACTTGAGTGTTTGTGACACAGAAAGCCCCAAAGGTAGATAACTAAGTAAAACCATTTTCCCTTTTCCTTCTTCCCCCATCACAGTCCTGAAGAATTCAGAAGTCACAGAGCATTTGAGGGGGCAATGGGGACAAGACAGGTTTCTAAAGACCCAGCAGGTTCGATCCACAAGAAGGGCAAAGCTTCAAACTGTATGAGGATTGAGGTTTTGATGTAAGACTGGACTGGACTTCTTAAGAGAAGACTGCTTAAATGACAGGAATGACAAAAATAGCTCTAAAATTTACCTGAATCATTGCTGAGTAGTGGGAAAGGGCATGTCAGCAGACCGGATTTGAAAGGCAATGCTGGGAAAAAAATTAAGTTGTTCCTACTTGCATCCTTTAAATTCAGCTTGTTCAATAGCTGACTTTAGTTTATATTTCATCTTTACAACAATCCTAAAGAGATACACTTTGCATATGAGGAAATCAAAGCTCAAAGAAGTATATTAATTTATGTAAGTTCCCTGTAGTGAAAGGGCCAGTGTCTAAACCCTATACATTTCCCATTATGCTATGCTACCTATATTAAGGTACTCGTGTATAACATATCCCTCATAAGCCAGTAGATGAGTCTGCAATGGACAAGAAAGGCATATTTCCTTTTGGGCTGAGAAGGAAGCCTGGCAGTGACTCTGGGCAACATAGTGCTTGCTGCAAAGGAAATATCTGGTCTTCAAAATGAGGTTTTCTGGAAGGCAGGGTCTGAGAGGCTATCAGTATTAAGCATAGGCTCCAACTGCAGTACAAGTGTTTATGACGTTTATCTAATTTCCATCCTCACTTAGTGGGTGAGTTGAATAATGGTTGGTGTCTTGAAAGCTTGTATGGCTAGAGTGATGGATGGCCTGTACAACTAGAGGTCTGCTCCGTCCATTCATTAACTGAACTACATATTTTTCAGGCTCAACTCCAAACTTAGGTATTTTAAATAGATAACAGATTCTCCTTGTTCTCCACACTGCCATATTTATAGTCCTCACCTCCCAAATTTTCACTTTTCCCTCTTTTGATGTCAATGATAGCTTTAGCCTCCCCAGATAATTACCATGGAGGAGGAGCGGGGTAAATGAGGCCATTATGACTTTTTTTTGTCCTTCAACTGCTTTCTCTGCCTGTGCAGTGAGGGGGAATCCCCATCCATCAACTCTCTTGTTAAATTTAGAGTTCTTAAAGTCTAAGGTTCCAAACAGCCTGTAGGTGTTTCTTCCCTCCATGAATTGTTACCTGTCCTTTGTAACTTGGTTCAGTTCTATTTCTTGTCCCTAAATGGCCAATAAAAGATCCAAGAAGTGAGAAGTTTGGGGGAAAGACAAGCTCCATCACCAATGTCGCTATGCTTAGCTCTCAGTGCCTTGCCAAAGGACAGCATCAGGAATTCACATCCTATTACAACTGAGACCAGTGTTTCCTGATCCTGACTACACAGAATAATCACCTGGAGAAATGCTAAAGCATATTGAATGTCACTCCAAACTCAATGAAGCAGAATCTCTGGATAAGTTACTTGTGCATTAGTATAGTGTAAGCCTCCCCACTGCTTCTAATATATGTTAAACAACTTTTCAAGGACATGGCTTCTCAAAGTGCACTTAGAGACCAGTGCTGGTCAATGAACTTGTTACCCTTTTGAGACGACATAAGATTATACAAACATCAAGCATGTCAATTCACACTTTGGTTCAGCTGACATTTTGTTTGTAGCAAGACTGCCTCAGTGAAAGAAGCAGTTCATTGATTTATCTTCTGGTGAAAGGTCCTCATCTTGTCACCCATCTGAACAAAGAATTTGAAGGCTGGTTTCTTTGAATAGGGCTACCCTAGGCCTTTATAACACATCCAAAAATCTTTGTAATTTTTCTTCTTCTGTAGTGTCTTTGAGCCTGGGCATTTATTCTAAACATTTATTGTTATAGTTCTGACTACTATATATCAAGTAGATTGTCAATGTCCACCGAACTGCCTATCATCAGTTTACAAGGTTTGAACTTCTGCCGTTGAAATCATAGTGCTGCCAGATCATTACAGTGTGCTATTACCAAAATGCTGGGCTACTAGAGGCACTGTGACTGGGGAAAGGCTTTCAAGTGTTGATAACCCTAGAGATTCCAGTTCAGCTGAGTCTTTACTCTCCCCTCCCCCAACCTCTCTAATTCTCTCACTGCTTTTCTCTTCTACTCATGGATGGTTTAGGAGTAGATGGGAAAGTCACTGACCAATATAGAAAAATATGGGGAATCTTAAGACAGGCCCTCCCTCTAAACACCAAAACTAAAGCCATTGCTCTAAAAGATGTTCTTTCTGTTGGATCCTAAAAGCATGTTTTGATAAAGGGGGTATGTTTCAAATGTTCCAGGTAAGGCTGCAAATACTCCTGAACATTTAAACTTATTAAACCACCAATTGAAGTAAAAAAGAGAGAGTAAAGTACTATAGAAATTGGAGTCAAGATAATCATTTTGTAGGGAAAGAAGAGAGTGCTTGTAGACATTTAGGAGACCCTTAGAAGGCATCATGAGAAAAGGAACTCTGCATTTAGAGCAAAACTTTGTTTTATGTCCTGGATCCCTCTATCTTTATATTCATTGGAAAGTGTTTCTTAACATATCCATACCTTAGGTTCCACATTTGCAAAATTATCACAGCATTTGCCACCAGATTTTAAGTTTTAATGTGATAATGTATGTAAAAGCACTTAGCACAGCATTTGACACCATTATTCTTCAATCATTCACTCATTTGTTTGTTCATTCATTCATTCAATATTTATTGTAGGCACTGTGCAAGGCACCAAGCAGTGTGTCTTCATCATGTTTAGAGTGGCATCGGGGAGACACTTTTTCTTTGAACAGCATAAAAAAACTAAAATATTTATTATTAGAACATATCTAGGGACAAGATAAGTTTAAGGACAAATGTAATATTTCCCATATTTTATATATTTTCTAGAAAGTATTGGAGGTAGTATTCAAACCTTCACTACTTTATACCACCTAATCATGAGTTCTCTATCACTATCTCCTACCCACCTACTCAACCTCCTCATTCATTGCTATGCTTGCTGGGTTCCATACCCCACCTGGAAGACTTGTTTTATTTACACTGCACCTCTTTTTTATATAAGGCCCGTTTTTTAAAGACTCATTTCTTCAGGTCATGGCCTTCCTAGATTGCTGTGATGGTCTGTAGAAAACCACCCCATGGGATAAAGTATCCTTCCCAAAGCAAGGTGTGTTGGGTATGCAGAAGGTCACATCTCTTCTAATATCAGTGAATGAATTTCTGTCAAAGGATAATACTGATGTAGACCAATGCTTGCTTTTCTTGAGAGAAGGCTCAGAAAGCAATGAGGTCTTGGGACCCAAGAGTGGAAAAGAACATTCATGAAGGTAAAATGAGTCTGAAAAGGAGACCAAGTAAACAATTATCTTGCTAACATAACCATTTCCCTGGCTGAGGCTGATTATTCTCTGTCTCTCTCTGTCTGTGTCTGTATCTCTGTCTATCTCTGTCTCTGTCTCTCTCTGTCTCTCTCTGTCTCTCTCTCTCTGTAGGGAAGGAGGATGTTCTATGAGTGTTTGCAGGGCAGTGTAGCATGTGATAGACTAAGGTGCAATCAAGAGCTTTGAGCCTCGTAAATGGAGATTATCAGGACCTTGAACACTAGGTTGGCCATAAGACATCAGACATTCTGTTCTTATGTCAGTTCCTTGTGGGGTTGCTCAGTCCAGTTTTTGACTGACCTTAATTTTAAAATCCCTCATCAGTGCTGATCAAGCCAACGCAGCTTAGTTAGAGTCCTTGGCTCACCCTGTTAGGATTTTCTCCAAGGTTCTCTGCTTCCTGCAGATCTTGGTGTGCTTGGTGTATACAGGACAATTATGAAGGGGACTGGCTTTTGACAACCCAATTTCTGACTTCTGTGTGATGCTGACAATTCTCAGATTTGTCTGGTATTTCTGTCTGAAGCTGTGAGACCCTAACCAATTAATTGTCTTTTTAATGAACATAGTTATATGATTTGAATTTTCATGTAATTGGATCCCTGGGATTCAATCACAGTAAAATGTGACATCTATTTTAGACATTTGTTGGATATGTCTCCTCTAGAGATTAGTGTATAAAAATACTATTTAGTTTATAAAATACAATTCAACCACCTTCAAATTAGCAAACCTTGGAATTACTGTGTCAAAATACTCCCACCTATTAGAGCAATTTTTATCAATATCAAGTCTTATTTCTCACTGTTTCTATAATATTGCCCAATTAAGAACAATGTGAAACAAGAACTGCCCAGAGATGCTGACTTTTATTTTCATCAGAAGCAAAGGTCAGTATTCATTTCATCTAATTCTCCTTCTCTGGATCTGAAACCTAATATTGCTATACAATTGAGCAATTGAGTTATACAAATGAGGTTCCTTAGCCATAAAAATCTAAAATGATCAATGGTGGATTTCAAATTAATTTTTAAAGTGCTTTGGTTACTTTAAGTTATTAGAACATTGTGCAGTCATCTTTTTTTGAGACAGACATATTTTTCCAATTTCCCACTGATTTTCTTGTACTGGTATGTAGGTCAGCTGATCTGTTGATTTATTTCAGAAAATCACTAAGTACAGCACAGGCATTTTGCAATTAAGTATCTGTCAAGTGCATTTTATATTCAAATGGTCAAACCTGTTTCTCTTTCTGGATCTGACTGGATGCATGTCTATTTTTAGTGGTGCTAGTAAAGTCCCCTGAATATCCAGAGTGTGGAACAATGAGAAAAGCACCTTCAAAACATATAAGTGTCATCCTGAAAAACATTGGCTCAAACAATTAGACTACAAATATCTATATTGTCAAAAAATTGAGAACAAAGCAGCAGGAATCTAGTTGGAGTGTAGGTAACTGTTTCTCATTTACATGTACCTGGATTCAGAAAAGTACTAAGGAACAATATCCAAATATTAGCCATGGATAATATGGGAGTGACAGCAGCCAAGCCACTGAGATTTCACCAGAAATATTCTCAAGAGGCTCAGTTCAATCTCATTATTTTTCAACTGTTGAAGCTGAAGCCAGCACGGTCAAGGTCATGGGGCTAGCTAATTTCAAATCCAGGTAGAAGCTTCTGTATGATAAAGAATTTGAATATAATTTCCAGCATCACAAAGGGCTTTATTCAAATCATAGGTTAATGCTTATTAGTTATATAATATTTGGTTAATTAACTGACCACCTTACATGCCCTCCTTTTTGGGTTAACAGGGAAAACTACTTAAAACATCTGGCACACAGCAGCTTAATAAATGTTATTTTTCTTCATTTTTTCTCATTCTTCTAAGTGTCACAGGAAAGATAAAAAGAACATTCCTATATATATTTGAATTCAAAATCTTGTATTTTTGTCACAACTTTCTGTCTCTGCCTTATTTCATATGCTAAAGTTTCCAAAGGCTGTATTACGCATAAGGAGTAGTAATAAGAAAATCTAAATGAGATTAATTAATTGTGGTTCAAACAATTATCTTCCCAGGAACTACTCTATTAAATTTCAAACCTACCAGAAGAAGAAACAAATAATATGTTTGTCCAAAAGGCATATTACAGTATCTTCTCACAATCAATTTGGTTGGACAATTGACTCATCTATGTTCTGGGCTTCAGGAAACAAGGGTGCCATTTCCACTCTGAGGAGTCAGATCTATCCCCAGCCCTTGACAATCCTGGAAACTTTGCTTCATTCCTGAAACTCTCTCATTATACCCACAACTCAGCATTTTATAGGATGTGAGGAGAGCTCCAAACTAGAGCTGATCCTTCCAGGATTCAGCTGGTTGTTTTATCTCATCTTGGGTGACCCCTCCCTGTCAACCTTTCCAACACATCTGGCACACATATGAAATAAGCATACAAGACTTAAGGAAAAGTAACCATGGTACCAACCTTTGGCTCAGGAACAGTTCTTTATTCTCCCATCTCCTTATTCCATACCATGTGAGTCTGTAACAACACTGACCTACAGGCTTCACTCTAGCTCTGGCTTCTCTTTGCCACTGGATTTGTAAATGTGAAGCCAGCTTTGGCACTGCCTTACCAGCTCAGACTTTGACCCCCTCAGGCCCCTGATTATGGAATCTCCCTGTTTATGTCAGCACTAAAATCTCAATTTCTTTCCCACTCTTATTCCCTTACACCCAACCTGAATAATTTATTTGGCTCCTCTGAGCTCATGACAATGAGAAAATAACACTAATCATAACACCCCAAGATAAGTACAGGACCATGACAGGACTTTACACTTGTATTCTCTCTGCCCCCAAATATTTTTGTAGATTACATTTTTTCAAATTCATATAGATTTACATACTTTACATAATCATATAGATTGTGTCATTTCAAGTTTCTACTCAAAGTTCACCTCCTCAGAGAGCCCTCCCTTAGCAGGCTTTTAAAAATAGCACACCCACCTTATACTCTATCCTCTTACTCTGTTTCATTTTCTTCATAGTATTTATCTTGACCTGGACATATATGACACATATAACACATTTTTTCTTATTTCTTGTTTATCATAAGGACTGGGAAGTAAGTACAGGATAGCAGTGACTTTGTACATTTGGATCGTCATCACATTTCTGGCACCTAGAACAGCCTCTTATATAATGAGCATCAAATAACTATTTGTTTAATAAATGAATGAACAACCCTCAAGCCCACTGAAGTGACCCATGACCACTCAATTCAAGAAGTCAGTGAGTGAACTGACCTAATTTGATGATGGTCAGAGTAGATGAAGTGGTAGATAACCAATATCAACCATAAATAAGACACAGTAGACTATTTTAATTTCTTTTTGTATATAAATATAGGAAATATTCTACTAGTTGGTTTCCCAATACACCCTTCCTCAGTGGAGAAATCCTGGTGACAAAATTAATTAAATCAGCTTTTTTCCTATTACTTTTTATTACCTGGCATATATCATCATTTGATGTAAACAAGTAAAAATCTGGCTACTTTCCAGGAGGCATTAAATGTAATTCTGGCTCATTTGTTTGAATGAGTAATAATAAATATATATACTTGTATGAAATATCAAGATTTATAGTTTCTTTGGAGTCAATATTGATTTCTACTTCCCTTGAATCAAATTCTTTTACTGCGGTCAGTGTATTTTAAGACTTTTCTTACCAATCATCAATGTCTTTGTGCATTGGGAGTTGCAATTAAGAACTATGAATCTGTCTTCCCATGGCTTCTGGACATTATGATGGAAGGCATTCCATCAGATAGATGCTCCCACCTAGAGGAAAGCCCATATACAGATGCATCCTTCCTCTTTGTGGGCATTTATGTCTTTATAAAAATTATCTTTATTCAAAAAGCATGTAATCAACTTAATCATTACAATTGGAAAACAGCCATGGCTAAAGACCCAACATTGGGTAGGTTTTCCGACATGGTAAAATAACCAGCAAATCTATAAATCAGGGCTCTGGATGCATATCTTTTGTGAAAAAAAGAAATCTATGACTGATTTAAGTAAGGTACATAAAATGGAAATGTCAGCATGAACACAAAGGCTAAATCAAATCTCTGTTTTGGTGACTGGTATATATTCTCATCTACTCACCATCATTATTTCTATCTAGATAAGAACATCTGAGTTGAAGCAACCAATTGGTTATAGCCAACAAAAATACAATGCAAATTTAGTTGAATTATGTCATGAAAAAATAAGAGGAAAGGAGACCATTCAGTGATGTATGGCATTTTTAATGATTATCCCATACATTAACCACAGAACCATCACATCCAAGATTCTGGAAATGCATATGCCAAGGGAAAACTAGCAGCAACCTCTCAGAAGGGAACCTAGCATTCATTTTCTAGCAAAGACACAGAATAGGCTGCAAGGACTTAGAAATCAGCTCCTCGCACTTTTTTCCCACATCCCTTTCAACCCTTGATGGAGAAATTGCCTTCAAAGGGATCATTTCCTTTGGGGAAGAGACTTTACAGAATTTTACAAGGCAATTGGTTTAGTAAATCATTCTGGGAAGGCTGATATTCATAAACAAATTATTTGAAGCAGTTATTTAAATTGTACATCAACAGGAATTAAATATTCAAGTACAGAAAATTTAATGAATTATGAGTTACCTGTATTGTAACAGTTGCTGTTTGAAGTCTACAGAGTCAGGAAGAATCTTAATTCTATGGGTTGTGAAAGTAAATTTAAAATGTGTAAAAGCTGTTGTCTCTTTCTGTGGCCTGTGTGGGTACTTGTCCCTAAGCAGCAGAATGTCACTTAATGCCTTAGAGACTCCATACTAGAGGATGTCTGTCTAGAAAGGACCCTTTAAAACAGCTTTGCATTCCAGATACGGCCGTGATGGGAAGGCACCCCCACTATCTGCACCACCTTCTTCTGTCTTTGGAAGCAGCAAACACAGGACCTAGCAAGCCCTCTGTTATTGGTACCGAGTTCCCTATCCTTTACCTGCTGGGCTGCTATCAGAGAGGTATGTTATGTTGTGTTTTGTACTAAAACCCTCCACAATCCTCTTAAAGGATTGGGACTTAGGGGTGTAGGGAGTGTTCCCTGCTATGACTCTGGAGTTGGCACCACCTTTAGATTTCTGTGCCATTGTACCCACACCTCACTGGCTTCTGGAGAATCCTAGAAGGTTAGCTCCCTTCAAGATGAGGAGAATGATGTGGGGATATAAGATCCTGGCCCCACCCTGACTGGTGTGGCTCACTGGGTTGGGTGTGGTCCTGCAGATGCAGGGGTAGCTGGTTTGATTCCAAGTCATGGCACAGGTTCCCAGTTGGAGGCATGCAAGAGGCAGCCAACTGATGTTTCTCTCTCATATCAATATTTCTGTCCCTCTTTTTCTCCCTCCCTTCCCCTCTTTCTGAAAATAAATGGGGATGACTGTACTTGAACAACAATTAAAAAATAAAGAAAAAGAAAAAGAAGAATAAGAAAGAGCACCTCACCTCCAGATGAGATACCTCTGAGTGTGATTTAGACTCTAGAATGCTCAGACACCAGGCTAGAGACTACATCCTTGCTGAGCTCCCATCCCTTCTGATCCTGTTTGCCTCTCTTTACCAAAGAGCACTTTGTCCCAGGGCCTGTTTCTAGAGAACCTCACCCAAGACGACCATTCCTCTCAGCTCCAGGACAGATGAAAGCAGACAGACAGGATCAATGTGTCCCTTTATATTTAGAAGAATCCCTAAACAACACAAGAGAGAAAGAACCCACCAATTTGACTGCATGGTTTCCAGAGTCAAGTGTAGCCACTGAGACTCGACCTCCCTGGAGCCCAAGTGAGCAACAGCCCCCAGATCTACACCTCCATGCTCTGCCCCTGGATTAGTCTGGAGAAAAAGACTGGGAATCCACATTTTAGATGTGCCTCTGGTCTCTTGTCACATCTAACAAACTCAAAATGGCATAGAGATCAAGTATATAAACCAGTTCAAAAGGTTGTTTTTTTTTATCCTGTAGCCTCAGTCAGCATCTTTCTCTTAGTTCCTGAAGGCAGCAAAAATGATAATATGCATAGTGATGCCATATTTTCATCTTCCAGAACAGAGAATCAGTGTAAACACTGAAATCAGATTTGAAGTAGAAGGGATAAACCTGAATTTCCTGACTAAACACAGGTATATTTGTGTGGGTGTCATTATGCTGGTCCATATATCTGGTCCATATATCATCCCCATCAGTCTGATGGAGATGCAGAGCATGGATTTGTTCAGGGGCCCCTGTCAGATGCCTCAACAGTACCCTGCATTACCCCTTTCCAGCTCTATATACCCCCATTAACACCTAATTAACTAATTTTTGAAATACTTTTGTCTATTTTCCATTCCTAAGCATAAGCTCCATAACAGCAAGAAATATGTATTCTGTTCTTTAAAATCCATTTACTCCCTCATCCCAAATAGTGTGACTACTTTTCAGTACAGCTTTGTGGTTAAGAGCTCCCATCATTGGAGTTAGAAGACCATTCTCTGCTGCCAACTGGCTATGTGACCTTGAATGAGTTGCTCAACCCTCTGAACCTCACTTTTCTAGTAAGCAAAATGAATATTATAATAGAGCCTATTTATAGCGAAAATTAAATGAAATAAAACCCATGAGGCCCTTAACATAGCGCCTGGAACATCATAAGTACTCAATAAATGGGTGCTATTATTATATTACTGGATCAAGACAGTTACAATACTGAACTAGAAATATCAAAATTAAATTCCTGCTTACAACCATAGAGTCACATTTAAGAGAATATTCTTCCCCTTTCTTCCCCTTCAACAATGTTTTTACTGCATTAGACCAGAATCTTCCTACTTAATTTGGATGATTAATTTTTCTTTCCAAATAACAGCAGTTACTTCTCTAGCACACTTGCCTCCAAGTAACAAGATTTGTGGAGGTCATCTGGGTGGGCAGCTCTCTGTGCAATATATGAGAGTGCATTAGTAGACCCTGTGGCCCCAAGGTTGCCCTAGCTTGTGATCTACAAGCTGCAATGTGGAAAGCAGGGACTGAAACTCTGAGCCCAGACACTGCCCAATGGAATGGTAAATGCAGCAGAACTTGGGGTAGAGCCTGGATCTGAGCCCCTTACCCTTCAGATCAGTTTTCACCTCTGTGCAGCATTCCCTTCCTCCACCTGACCCTTCCACCTGATCATGGGCATTCCTAAGCCACAGCAGCTCTCTGTCCCGTGCAAAAGATGCAACTATGTAAGGCCTGAGACTAGTGCGGGATTGGCAGATTCAGAAGCTTCCTGCTCACCAACAGAACAGGAACCTCAGAGTGAGCATCTTCCTCTTAGTTCCTGTTCACCTAGCCCAGTCAAGATATTTTTGGTTGTGAGCTTGCTGTGCTACAGGCCCTGTTTTCCTTTTCATTATCAGTGAAGATTTCCTGAGAAGATTCATTAAGTATTGAACTACAGGTCTGCTATCAATTTGGTGCCACAAGAATACAAACAAAGCAGAAGAATTTCTAGGCTGATTTGATTATTAGTAGTCTGAAAACATGTGATTGAGTATATTTACCTAACATACATGAGGTAAATTATATAGCCATAAAGCCTACATTATTCAGGGTATGCTTTCTGAGGCAGAATTTCTTTATTATGGCTCTGATTGGGAGCGTGCTATATAATCACTGCAAAGATTACTGGGAGATGAAATGTTAACTTTTTAATTGAACAGAGCACAGACGCTATTTCTTACGGTAAGGTCCTTTTCAACAAAGTTTTTGAGAATGTCAAGACATTTGAAATTTAAGCCTTCTGAACTATAAAGCAGTATATAACATATCAACCATTAAATAAGTTTTATTTTCATTTAGTAGCTCCTACTTGGAAAACTCTTCCATGATTCAGCTTCTATTCTATTCTCATAACTTGAAGGACTACATGGAAACATTGAGGAAGCCAAAACAATACTGCCCACATGCATGGAGGAGTTTATGAAAAATTCAAAACTGATGTATTATCCCCATTTTACGCGTGGAGAAAATGCAATGGTCTTCATGATCTCAAATTGAGCAGTTAAATTCCAACCATTTTTGTAGTCCTAATTTGTGTGTTTTTTTCACTTGCTCCCAATTTTAACTAGTCCTAAAAACCTCCAAAGGAGTTTCTGCAAAACACTAGTTTAAAATATACCCTTGTTCCCTCTTCAGCCAAAAAAAGCACTACTTGGTTGAAATAAGCTTTGGGAATGCCATATTTTATATGCTGTGACTGGATACCCATAATTCATGTCATAAATTAAAGACTATGAGGTTCTTTCATGAAGAGACCTATTTAATGTTGGATTGCCCAAATTTATTTGACAAGGAATCTTTTATTGAGTTCCACTTACAATGTACTGCAAAACCAAATTTAGAAAAAGTTTCTATAGGACATGTAGAATGTGCTCATCACTTTCTTTAATGTGAAATAATCATCTATCAGCATTCACAGGAAACACTCGAATTATCACTGAACAAGTGTGCACTTAATCTTTCTTTGATAATGGATTAAAAATGAAGGTCTTTTTTTGTTTAATCTTTTGTGATGAAGGTAAAGTGTCTAAAACCATATTGTCTGCACAGACTGCAGGAATCATATGCTGGGCTTGGTGATACCTGTTTCCATCCTCACTCTTCCTTTCCTAAGTGATATGTGATTCAGGATATGACTTTTTGGAGCATGTCTATAGTTACCATGGCTACTCCTGAGCAGGTAGTGCATGAATGCACCTGGCGCCGCTCTGTGGCTCTGAAGCCAGCCCCGTAGATTGCAAATGTCTTAGATGGCTTTCTCTTCCACTGATATAATTGGATCCATTTCTCATCTGTCATGCCCAAAGTAGAAACAGACAACAGGCCATCTGTTCTGCCTCTAAGAGTTCTTCTTCCTCAGTATGAGACACCTCTCTGCTGTTTACTGTTACTATGGAAAGGTACACCCATGGTAACAATGAACTATATGGCCTCTGAGCTGTCCACTTAGCTGCTTGAATGACACTCAGCATCAACTCTTTCAAGTTAGAGAGGCTGTACTTACCCAGATCTGTGAACGAAGACCTAATACAAGCACATAGTATTTCCTGGAGGCACTTTCCCTGGACTCATTTAATGCATTTTATGGCTCATGTGTCTTCTGCAAATGGCTGGATCTGTTTTGCTCAAGTGATCTTAAATAATTAAGATCATTCTAAGTCAAATGAAGTGTTGGAACATTATCAGTAGACCTCAAGCACTGTAAATGTCTTGTTACCTCTAACACTATGTAATGGGGTGTGTGCCACTCCATTCAGTGCTACTGAAATGCCCTTGCTGGGGCTTTTCTTTCCATACCACCTCTACCTCTCTGTGTGTCAAAAACTGCCACCCCCTACACACACCTCTGTGATACAGGCTGCTGACAAAGAGACTGGTACTTGCATGGTGCTCAAAGGCTTGAAGCACCATCTGATGACTCATCCATGGGTAAGGTGAGGTGCAGCAGCTGTTGAGAGAACACTCACCTCTCACAGAAGTAAGACAAATAGCAAGTGTGTCCGTGCTACTCAAACTCTGTAAGTCTTCCTTCACATGGCAACTGGCTGTGATCTATGGAACTGGCTGAGCTACCTTTCTTCTTCTCTTCCTCCTCCCTCTGAGGATGTACCTAGTCCTAATCAGCAGAAGCAATCCCCTTCACAGCTGAAACCAATTGATTCTGACTTTAAAATCATCATCCTAAATATACATGAGTGTTAGTGGTCAATGAGCACTTACTATTTGTCAGGTACTGTGTTAATGCCTTACACATGTTCTCTAAATTTATCATAACAATAACTCCTTCAGGAAGTTGCTATTGTCGGGGTTCAGAAAGAGCCACCCCAAGACATGTGTCAGCGGCATTTGAATTATTTTGAGCTAAAAGCAACTGCCACTTTGTGGACTCAAACTTTTGCCCCCACCTCTCCCTCCTTAATTATCTAAAGGAATTTAAACTAGGGACCATTCCCAAAATAAGAGATTCTCGAAGATAACCTTTTTTGACTTGTCTGTAGAGCAGAGCAAACTATTAATTACTGAACACGTGTTCTCCCTACAATGACCTTCTAAAGCCCCAAGATACCTTACCTCATCCTTGGCTCAGAATGTCATGTATACTATCATTTCCCTTTCTGTATCTGAACCTCTCATGTGTATGAGGTCTCTAACTCTCTCCTGTGCACAAGAAATTAAATGGGATTTTCTCTTGTCAATCTATCTGTTGTTGATTTGATTATTCAACTATCCAGAAGAACCAGAGGAAGCAAAGGGGACTTTTTACCCTTCTCCACACTATTATCCCATTTTATGTTTGAGAAAATTCAGACTTAGAGACTTTCATTCACCACAAACCATTCAGCCTTTAATTAATAAAACCAAAATGCAAATCTATGTAACCCTACAGGCCAGTATATAATCTCTTTATTATGCTGCATGATCCTATGCTGCCTGTCCCTAGAATTTACGTATTTCCAGATATCCCATCACTGAATTGCTGTACCCATGAATTGTGTGTTCTATCTGCCAAAATATTTTCCTGACTTGTTATTCCCCTCACTTGGGTGGCTTTCCCATTCTTGTGGACAGAACTATTTCCAGGTCCCAGCTCTTCCTGTCTGTTCCAGTTTGCTCTTGTCAACTAGACAAGAGTATGTAGTCAAACTCAAATTTAGGTAACTCCCATTTACCAAAAAGATATGCTTGAGTTGGAAAAGGCATGATGCACAAGAAGCTATTCACAGAAGAATGTCTATTAGAATGAGTAGTAATGCTTACTTTTGTGTAACACTTTACAGTTGGCAAAGCAATTGAACATGTTATCTCATTTAATGTAAATAAATAATTCAAGGTTCAGTTGCAAAATGACTCTGTAAGAGGACCAGTCCACATACATACAGGCACTTGGGACATTCTCCAGTCAAGAAGGAAAACATTCACACCAAAAATAAAGGGTATATATTTTTAAAAATCTATAAACTGTAATTTTAAAAATTACAAAATTAAAGTAAAAGTAAAACAAAATTAAAAAATCTTTAAAGTAGTGGGTTTTTTCTTCTTTTAATTCAGTTTTGTTTTACTCACTGATTGATTATATAGAGACTTATACAAATTCAAATATGCAGTTGGTAGATTCATTAAACCTGATGATGTTTCTACTTCTCTTTCCCAAAAGTAACCACTTTTTTGAGAAAATAACAACCTTAATTACTGCCAGTTGTTAATTTCAAATACAATTGCACTGTCATAAAATAGAATGTTTGCATTTCACAGGTCTTCTGTTTTATAACCTGGAGAAAGTCTCCATTAACTTTTTTTTAACAGAATAATTAGAAAAGGCAGTGATTTAGCAAATAACCAAATAATTAACTTCGTTAAAAGTACTCTTGTTCCCAGTTTGGAGATGTGCTGTCATTCTTTCCTATAGTGAGCACTAACCTCCTACTACATCATTAGTAAATTATGTATACTAATTATTTATCTATGCCTAAATTAATGTACATCTAAATGTCCTCAGTCAATTCCCAGACCATCCTGGTCTGACCCTCTACAAGTTGTAATAGGTTGGTACTCACTTGGTTATCCCCACTCATAGCATCTCTCTGACATACCTTCTGTTTTCCTAGTGGCTGGTTTCAAAAGATTCACCTCTGGAATTACTGTGAACACCTCTTCTTACTACTTGGAAGCTTTGTTGGGGGTCCCCAAGACCACCTGCAAGTTCAATGAATCCATAGGAGGAGTCACAGAATTCAGGAAAGCTCTTGTACTAGTGTGATGTGGATCCTGACCTGCAAGATCTGTGTGTTGTGGACGCAAGAGATAAATTCACATGGACTACAGAAGTCCTGTGCAGAAAAAGGCATGGCATGGCCACTCTCTAAGTGAGAGAGAGGGCCCCTGCCGCTGCCTGGACAGGTTTTTATTGCTTTTCTGGGTACATTACATTGAGGATGGTCCTCATTTACTATGCACAGATTCCCTGTAGGTGATTACCTTTTACAGATAACAAAGGGAAGAATGTTGCTAATTACTTCAAAGAGAAGAATGTTACAGATCAAGGGGAAAAGTGGTTGAACTGGTTATACTCCATACTTGGGAGGTTTAGCACAGACTTTAGGAAGTTAGTAAGCATTTGCTGCCTCAATTCAGGTGAAAGAATTTTAGCAAAAGCAAGTCTCATAGCAGCATAGGTAAAATGCAGGCCTGATTCTGCATGAGGAAAACCTATCCATGGGTGTGGCTCCTGTGTGCCGGAACCTCACTCCCCACTGGCCTTTCCAATGGGGACTGGGCTACATTCCTACACCATGCGGAATAGCTCCTCATACTCATACTTATGTTGTTCAGAACCACTAAGATTTGGGGGTGGTTTGTGGTCATAACACAACATATCAATAAATGTAACTTATTACCATAAATTTATCTCTTCAGTCCCTGAAATTCAATAGAATCCTGACAAAAATTTATATGTAGTTGGTTTTCATTCCTGCTAAAAAGTCTTGACTCCTCTATCCTGAAAAGCTAATGTTCTCAGGGGCTGCCTTGTACATCCATCCACTAGACTCCCATTCTCACATTCTTCCAACATATCTTGACCTCTTGCCCTGGTCAGGGGGGCTCAGGTGGTTTGGAGCATCATCCCATACACAAAAAGGTTTCAGGTTTGATTCCTGGTGGGGCATATACCAATTGATGTTTCTCTCTCACATCTCTCTCTCTCTCTCTCTCTCTCTCTCTCTCTCTCTCTCTCTCTCTCTCTCTCTCTCTCTCTCTTCCCCCTTATCCTCTCTAATAATCAATAAACATACCTATGGGTAAGGATTAAAAAAATTTTTTAACATCTTGGCCTGTGTCTCTTACCGCAAATCTGAGATTCTTAGGATAGGAGACCCTCAACTTCTACCCTATCCAGTGGGCCCTCATTTCTGTCAGCCCTGTTCTATGAGTTTTCCTTAGGGCTGCCTCACAAAGCACCACAGACTGAGTGGCTAAAGATAGAAATTTATTGTTTCAGTTCTGGAAGCCCAGGTCCAAGATCAAGGTGTCAGCTGGGTTGGTTCCTTTTGAAGGCTGTGAGGGGAAAGTTGATGTTCTCTTAGCCTGATTATTTGCTGGCAATCTTTGGCATTCCTTGGCTTATAGAAGCATCACCCTGATTTCTTCCTTCATGTCCACATGGTACTTTCCCTGTATGCTTGTCTCTGTGTACAAATATCCCTTTTTTATAAGGATACCAGTCATATTGGATTGGGGCTTACCCTACTCCAGGATGGTTTCATCTTAACTAATTATATCTGCAATGACCCCATATTTAAATAGTCATGTTCTGAGGTACTGGAGGTTAGGACTTCAGTATATGAATTTGGAGAGGGGGATAAAATTTAACCCATAATACCCACTCTTTACTAGATCTACTGGGAACATATTTTCTTAAATGAGCTAGCTCTGTATTTGTCATTACAACCCTCCACTTCCAAAGTCATACCTTCAGCCTGCTTTCAGATTTGTATTCCTCTTTGAATCTTGCGTTGTCTTGTAAATAGGTTGTGTTATAATTTATAATAAAGTATAACATACTCTATCATAAAACTGATTTATCAAAATAAATGTCCAACAAACATTTATTTTAGTGCCTACCATTATCTGCTGGGAATTCAAAGTATTTCCTGTTCCCTAGGAGCTCACAATTAAGTAGGGAGCAAATCTATATACAGTAAAGAAACAGACTCTTCCCCACAGTTATTTCATGTAATCCTCAGACAACCTTGTGAGAATGTCATTATCATCACTATTTTACAAGTGAAGAAAGGGAGGTTCAGTAGAAAAAGCATAAGCATGTCATTGTGATCCAAAAGCACAAAAGGAAGAGTTGAAAAGTAAGAGAAAACAGAAAAGGTGATATCCAAGCTGGACCTTACAGCAGATAGAGAAAATGAAGGGAAAACTTAGTACCAAAAATATTCTGTCAGAAATGTGATCTTCAGTTATAGCACTGTCTTTGTTAAAAAAAAATCCAACTTAAGACACTTGGTGACATTGTGATGATTTCTAGACACAGAGCATGGCCTGTACTTGCAATTATTTCTTCAGCTTGTAGCAGTGAAATAAAAACCTCCCCATAGGAATTCTTACTTTTAGGATAGAAGTAAATCAACTAGTACACAATCTTTACTTTGCATGGTGTTAAGGCCTTAATTATGCCCCCCAAGAAAACTTTATATGTTGAAGTCCATTATAACCCCCAGTATCTGGAGACAGGATCTTTACAGAGGTAATTAAGTCAAGATGCAGTCATTAGTGTAGGCTCCAACCCATTGTGACTGGAGATCTTATAAAAAGAAGAAGTTTGGACCTAGACACACACAGAGGGAAACGTGTGAAAACAGAGGGAGAACATGGCCTTCTAGAAGTGCAGGAGAAGGGCCTGGAACAGATCTTCTCATTACTCTCAGAAAGAACCAATCCTGGTAACACCTTCATCTCTGATTTCTGGCCTCCAGAACTGTGACGAAATAAATTTCTGTTAAGTCATCCATTCTGTGATACTTTGTTATGGCAGCCCTAGAAACAAATATTTGTGGCTAACTTTACACAACGGAATTCTATGCAGCTGAAAGAAAGAAGGAGCTCATACCCTTTGCAACAGCATGGATGGAGCTGGAAAGCATTATGCTAAGTGAAATAAGCCAGGCAGTGAAAGACAAATACTATATTATCTCGCCATTAACAGGAACCTAAACAACAAAACAAAGAAACAAGTAAAATATAACAAAAGACACTGAAATAGAGGACAGGTAGTCAGTGACCAGAGGGGAGAGGGGAGGGAATTCCAGGGGAGAAGGGAAGGGTTTACAGGAACAAATATAGAAGACACATGGACTAAACTAGGGGGGTTGTAAAGGGGAGGGAGGAGGGAAGGAATGGGTGGGTGGGCTGTAATGGAAATAAAGGATAGAAACTGTAATGAATAAACTAAAATAAAAAATTTAAAAAAATACGAGGAGATAAAGATTTAAAGTCAATGCAAATATTTCCCTATTTTCTTATTATAAGAAAATTTCTACTAATAGTTTTACTAATTTGCATGACACTATAACAAAAAATAGACATGTGATATTATGATTTATAATAAATATATATTTCATCTTTATTCCAGTTCCTGGCACCCTTGGAATTTCCTAAGTGATAAGAATGGGAAAGGTGTCTTATGTTAACGAGGTGACTTTTGGAAGGCCCTTAGGTAACCAAAAGATGGGTACTGGTTACCAGGAGAACCAACTTTGTAATTAGAGGAGTGAAGAGGGGTTAGAGATTGAGTTCAATCATCAATGGCCAATGATTTCATCAATCAGATCTATGTAATGAAACCTCTACAAAAACCTGAGAGAACTGGATTCAGAGAGCTTCCAGTTTGATGAACCGGGATGCATCCACATGCCTTCATGCCGAGCTCTGAACTCACCAGGGACAGAAGCCCCTGTGTTGTAGATCTCAACCTATGTATCTCTTCATCTAGTTATTGATTCATATCCTTTAATATCATTTGTAATAAATGGTAATCTAGTGAATAAACTGGTTTCCTGAGTTTGGTGATTGTCTCTAGCCAATTAATCAAACCCAAGGTGGAAGGTATGGAAACCTCTGATTTTATAGCCAATTAGAAGCACAGATAACAACCTGGGTTTGGGAGTGTCATCTGAAGTGGATGGTAGTCTTATGGGACTGAGCCCTGAGCCTATGGGATCAGACACAATCACCAGGTAAATAGTTTCAGAATTGAGTTAAAATGTGTGACACCCATCTCATGTAGGAGAATTGCTTGGCATAGAGAAAGAACCCACACATAGGAACTGATGTCAGAATCAATTTAAATATTGTTGATATAATTGACATATACTCAAGTATAGAAGAATAATTCCTCTTTCGGCAAATTATTGCTTTTTTATTTTCTAGGAAGAAAGTTAGTTTGTGCTACCACACAATAGCATTAGGAAGATGGGTTAAATGGGAGAATAAAAGAAGAAATAGGTGAGAAAATACAAAGAAGAAAGAAATTTGAGGAGCCATGAGGAAGGGAAGAAATTACCCAGAAGCTAAAGGAATGTAGAAGGCTAGGAACACAAAGTGGCATCCATCATTGTAGTAAAGCCCCAGAGCCTCTCCTGACATGAACTAATGTAGTTTTAGAGACTGGTAATACTCTGCAGTGTTTATAGAACATGCCAGTTTGTCTTCCTATCTTGTCAAATTTTAATAAGACTATTACAGAGCTAATCATTAATCTTAATTTAGGTGATAAACTAACATGCTAGAAATATAAAATCACAAAAATACAAATAAAACTGTGGTTAAAGATATACAATTGGCAGATTGGGTTTTAATCCTAACTCCTTATCTTCCTAGCTATGTGACCTTGACCAAACTGTTTAACCTCCTCCCTGTGCCTCAGTTATTTCACATGCAAAGTAGACTAACAATATTACCTTATCCAAAGGGTTGTTAAAATCGAGTTAAAACATAAGGTTCTGAGAATAATTTCTGGAATATAGTGAGTAGCATATTAATATTTATTAGAGTCATCAGCAACATGAAATGCAAAGAAATTAGTAACCCCTAGACAATTGTCATATGTCAATATGGGGAGGGAATGTCTTTTTAATACCCAAAGAATTTGAGGGTAGCAGATGACAAGGGGGTATTAATTTCAATGATAAACCTGAAGGAAGAGTACAATCAAAGGAAAGCTTTCCTCAGATCAATAGAATAAAGTTACAAATAATAGAATGAATGACCTGGCCACATATACCTACACTATGCTCTGAAATACCTCCTTTAAAAAGTGTTTGGGGTTTTTTTTGTTTCTAATTCTTCACCAGCATTCTCAAATAAGAATCAACCATCATGAGCCTAGATTTCAAGAAGAAATGAGTACTAATTTTTTAGCTTACAACTCATTTTCCACTTGAAATGCTTTTTTCCCTGTCTTGGAATTACATTACAAATGTCACAGAGATTGTGCTCATTTTAAGTAACAAGCCCAAGTATTTAACCTTTGTTCATGGAGAGGATTGATTGCTACTCAGATCATGTGCTCAACAGGAAACAGGCAGTGATGTGATAATGGCCACTTCTGAGTCATATTTATAGCCAGGCTTGGGCACCCATTTGCTGTGGACCTGCTGACACACAAAGAAAAACAAATATGAAGGGGGATACCACCAAGTGGGGAAAGGTTCAGGAAGAGAGGGAAGTAGAACATCCAGGGCCTTATTTTAGACCCTAAGGTGCTGGATGCCTTTGTCTGGGGAATCTTTACTGCACAACCTCTACAAACCACATCTGAGAGGAGGGTGCACTGGTAACCAGCAAAGTCAGCCATGGAAAAAATGCCTCTTCATTGTTCTCCAAGATTATAATAATAACTAAAAATGGAATGTTTAGTTCTATGTCAGATAAAAAATTAACTCTTTAACATGCATTATCTCATTTGTGCCTCATAATAATCCCATGAGTTAAGTACTACTCCCACCATAATTTTAAAGAATAAGTCATGGAAATTTAGAGTAAATTTTCCAAAGAGCTATAAATAGTAAGGGGCAGAATGCAGTTAAAACCAGGTCTGTCTGACTCCAAAGCCTAAGTTCTTAACCACAGGGCAACCCCTTACCCTGCTGTGTCACTCACTATGTCTCTCCTAGGTGCCTTTCCTCTATACTGAAGTGAGTCTTCATGTTAATACTCTGCATAGGACATTTTTATGGCCTCGATTGCCTCCCAAACTCCTGAGCCTGGCCTAAGCATTCCAGTTTGACTCTCCAAAGTCACCTAATAGACTCTTGATTCCAAGCAAACCACATTTGTTCCTCTCAATCACAATACACAATCCTGGCAATCCCTTGCCTGTCTGCATCTGTCCTCACTGCCATCTCAGCCTGGAGTCTGCTCATCATCTCCTCTTATTAAGCCACCACCACCACCAACTGTTGTGACCAGCCTTCAACCCTGTGAAGTAAATACATTATTACTAGAGTTTTATAAATGGGCAAATTCAGGTTCAGCAATGTCAAGTTCGAGGCCCCACAGCTAATAAATTGACTGGGGAGGATTTGAACTTAACCCAATGCCAGAGTCTGAGTTCCCATCCATTATATTACACAGATGAACAATGCCATGCCCAGCCTCACACACCTGCAAACCACTTTGCTCAGCCTTCCTGGTTCCATAGCATTAGCCATCAGCTCCTTCTTCCCACACTGCCGCTGGCAGCCCACACTCTGTGCCTCTGTTACAAAAATTACTCCATTCTGTTTCACTTTAGCTGTGTCTCTCACCCACAAGATGCTCTCTGCTTGAGGTCATGCCAGCTGTCTGTGTTCCTCATGAACCTAGTGCCATATATGAGGCTCAGCAGGTACTCACTTGATGTGTGCTGAATTCATTCAATGACTGTTTATTGAGTTCTTGCAGAAATTATCTCACCCCTGCCTGCAAGCTCCTGGATACAATTGTTCTTATCCTTTTTAGGTTCATACCCCCTTGGAGAAGCTGATGAAAGCCATGCATTTTTACCACAGAGAAATGCAACTACCAATACAATTTCACAACATTAAGTGGTTCATAGATTGTGGGTTCAGAGTCTAATTGATTTGAATTCCATTATTAGTGAATTAAATTGTTCTTGCTATTTCCTTTATTAAAATTATAGAAATCCAAATTTCCTTTTCTTTAGCCCACAGAGTCCAAGAAATGGTTACATTAAAGAAAAATAGACATGTGAGCTTGGATTCTGGAATAACTGGAACCAGAGACTTCAATATTACCAGAATACGCAGATCAGTTCTAGTCTCAAACTCATCTCTCCCACAAGTGGGAGAATCAGCATGTTGACAGGTCCTATGCCTCACATCCCACCACCAGAGAGAAGTTGCCCCTTCTTTCTAGTCATAATTTTTTAAAAATAAAAATTCTGGAGGAGAGGAAGATGGTGGTGTGGTAGGAGGGAGCAAATTCTACTCTCCCCTACACACGGGAGAAAATCATAGCCAATCTACGGCGGAACAAAGCAAACAGCCAACATTATCACAACATATGTGAAAATAGGAGATCACAAATTGTAGCAGACATTGAAAAACCTGACGGTAAGGAGACTACTTCAGGATAATAAGGGCCCAGGGATCAGCGCAGGGACCAGGGAGGTTGCAGTTCCAGGCCCGGCAATCCAGGGTCTACCTCGGGGCTCCCGGAAGAGAGCTGGGTCAACTTCTCTCTCCCTGGCCAAACAAGGACTGAGCAGCCGCGGGGGAGGCCAGTTTATGGGAGGGAACAGAGAGGGGAGTGAGGACAAAGAGGCACCCACAAAGGGGCTGTGAACACCCACGCATAGCCCTGGTGAAAGTGTGCACCCCACTCGGTGCGTCCAAAGGTGCCCACCTGTATACCCACACCCCCAACCTGGAGAGAGTGTGGTTTGGTGGAAGTCTTGGAAACCACAGAGGTGAAAAAGGAAAAGGTGCGGGCGCTCCCTGGGACCTATGATGCCCAGGCCATGAATTTGGGGGAAGTGGGTGCCCCTCGGGATCCAGAGAGTGTGCACCTGTGAACCCGGAAAAGGTGCAGGTGCTCCCTGGGACATCAGAACACAGGGCACTGAACTCCCGAGGACAAGCATAGGAGCACCTAGACCCCACTCAGAGGACCCTTCGGAGAGGCACCAGACAGGCTCTGGGGAGAACTCGCGGCTAGCCGTAGGGACAGTATGCCAGAGGCTGACTGAGTTCGGAACTGGAACAGAGAAAAACTGTCTCCAGTCGCCCCTCACTCTGCTGAAGCCAGCTAGAAAAACCAGTTTGGCCAGTCTGAAACCAACAATAGGTGTTTTTTTTTCCCCTCTCTCTTTTTTTTGTTTGTTTGCTTGTTTTTGCTGATTTTCTTTTATTTTTTAAATAACCTTTATCTTTTAATTCTTATTATTTTTAGATCTATCAATTCTTTATGCTTCCCTTTCTGTCATCCTAGTGTTGACCCTTCTCCCTTGCTATCCAAATTTATCTCTTCTTCCGTCCATCTTCTGCTTTGTTCCTTTTTTTCTTTTGGACCTCCAAGTAATTGCATAATTGTATTATCATTATTTCATTATTCCTACACCTTTTATTTTAATAGCATTCTGGTATTCCTCTTCTTTCTGTATAGTCTTCTTTGCTTGGCTGGTTATATTGTATCATTTGATAGGTT
>CM052543.1:69389522-69405300 GCA_028533065.1 Trachops cirrhosus
AGAGGGGAGGGAATTTCAGGGGAGAATGGGAAAGGTTTACAGGAACAAATATAAAGGACATATGGACAAAAACTAGGGGGGTTGGAAATGGGAGGGAGGAGGGGAGGGATGGGTGGGTGGGCTGGAATAGGAGTAAAGGATAGAAACTGTTCTTGAATAATGATTAAAAATAAATTAAAAAAATAAAATAAAAATTCCCAGGAAGTATTTGGATTGACCAAATTAAGTAACATGTCAACTCTCAGAAACTGGTCATTGGAGAGAGAAAAGCCCACCCCTGCCTGCCCCCCAAAAGTGTTCTTCCCAGAAATGCAGGGAATCAGCTCAGCTTTTCTCACCTCCAAACCCGCGGGGTTTATTTCCCACCCACAGCCCTGTCATCCTGTGCAGCCAGCTGCTCTCAGCAGCTCTCTAAGCTCCCAGACTTCTGCTCTCTCATCTTTAATCCACACCATCAAAGCTTGCCTGCTCTGTGCCATGTCCTTTCAGGACCCCGTCCTTTGCTTTTCAAGAGAATATTTCAGTAATCCAGTGGATTGATCTGGGCCAAACTGATAAGGATTTTTAAAAATGAAACAAAATGCAACAACAATTATCTGGCTCCCTCTCCTTCCTAAGTAAGCTGTTTTATCGGTGACATTTATAATAATCACTTTAACCAACAGCAGTTCTAATACAGGAAACTTTACTTAACTTTACACATCCCAAACTTAAACAGCACTAATGTTTAGGGCCAGGAGAGTCTCTTGAGATTGTCTTGTCTGGTTCCTCATTTTTTAGATGAGGAAACTGGGGATGAGAGAATCACTTAGTTAATTCACACTGCAAATTGGTATCAGGCCCTAAACCAGACATTATGCCCCCTAATTCTCAGTCCAGTTATCTTCTGACTGCATCAAGATGGGCCAAGGAAAAGAGTTGGTCTGTTATTGGCCCATGGGGGCTCACCAATAACTGTACCTGGATTGTTTCCTTACTAGGACAAGTCTTGATTTCAGTGTGTCTATAAAAACATGTAGAATTAGTTGGCTTTATGGGAGACATGTGCTAGAAGTGTTGGGAGTATAAGCCTGAGAGCAAGGTTGCTTATGTCCATTCCTTAGCCTTACCACTTACATGCTGGGGTAGGTTAGTAAACATTCCTGTGCCTCAGTGCCTTCCTCTGTAATATGGGTTGTACCACAGGTCTTCTAAAACAATAGCCACTCTTAGTGTTTTTTGTTTTTAATCCTGACCCAAAGATATGTTTATTGATTTTAGAGAAAGGAAGGGAGGAAGGGAGGGGAGAGAGAAAGAGAGAGAGAGACATTGACCTGAGAGAAAAACATTGATTGGTTGCCTCCCTTACACGCCCCAAATGGGCATGGAACCTGCAACCTAGGTATCTGCCCTGACCGGAATCAAACCCAACCAACTGGGCCACCCAGCCAGGGCACGTTTGTTGTTCTTTTGGTTTTTATTATTCTGGGTATGAGCAGCCACACACCAAATAGATGGCCAATGGTGGTACCTATTACATTATGTTTTGGAGGAATAAATTAATTCATGAAAATCACTTAAAATAGTGTCTGATGTATTTTAAGCATTCCATGAATGTAACAACTATAATTAAAATGAAGTTGTCAGAATAAAAGGGAGTCTTTTAAGGGCAAAAGTAAGAAAAATATAATTTTTCAGAAGTCAGGTAATTCAAACCCTTAATTAGCTAGAAATTTCTTTCTGCCACATCTTCTTACAAGAACAACACACATTAAAAAAAACTGTTACCAGGAAAATTAGTTAAAAATAATAAAACAATCCAATATAAGTAAGCTGAAAATATTCTTAGATTTAGCTCAATCTACTAAATAGACTGTCTGGATCAGCTGTTCTTTGCCATCAAAACTGACATTCAGAATAATAATTTGTGTCTCTTTAAAGCCTGAGCCCTCAAAGACAAAATAACTATAAAAAATGCTGTCATTTGAGAACTGCTTGCCAAACAACAGACATTGTGCTAAGTGCTTGATGTACATTATACACCATGTAGACACACACACACACACGGACTCTTTCATTTTATCTGCTTAACAACTTGGAGGTGAGGGGTTATTCCAATTCTACAGTTCAAAGTATATTTTACAGATAAGGAAATATACAATTAGTAAGCATAGCTAGGATTTAACACAGAGCATTTCTGACTCCATGGCCATTATTCTTAACAATTCTATTTATAGTCTTAATACTTCAGTTACCAAACAAAAAGAATATGGTGATTTGTTTTTGATTTTCAACATAAAAAAAAACAAAAATTTCTTCCTCTTTTTATTTAACTTATTGATTGATTTATTTTAGAGAGAGAGGAAGAGAGAGAAATGTTGATTCATTGTTCCACTTACTTATGCATTCATTGGTTGATTCTTGTGTGTGCCCTGACTGGGGTCAAACCTACAACCTTGGTGTATCAGGATGATGCTGTTCTGCTTGCTCCTAATGAGAAACTGAAGAACATTAGAGAACTTTATCCTTGGTCTGAGAATCCACTTATAGTGCATCTATTTTTCAGTGTTTTTAATTATTCTTCATTCTGTCAACAATGCAGAAAGCCAAGAATTGACTGTGGCAGTGGATTTTAATTCCATAAGCACAAGGGTTGTGTTTTATTCATTTCTGTTTTCTCAACAGAACCAAGAGCAATGAGTGATTAATGTTGAATAAATGTTTATTGAACAAACAAATGAATAAATAAATGTGTATATCAGCCTCTCCAACATGGAGCTGTGTTTGAAAGAAGAAAAATCTTTTATCCAGAAATATGGGTGATATAAGACTAACTCCAGTGCTTTCTAGCTGTGTGATCTTAAGAAAGTTATTTAAACTCTCTGACCTTTGGTTTTCACATTTGGAAATTGAGGGGTTCCTTATCATTTCTTTCACAATGCAGGAAGAATTTAATGTGCTAAAAAATTCTAAAATACCTCTTACATAGTGGCCACTCAAAAATATAATTTGTTTTCCCTCCATCCTTTTTTACTTTCCATGGTAAGCCTACCATTTCCTTATACTTACACCATTGATAAATAAAATCTTTCATTCCCAAAGTCTTTGCAATTTACAAAGAATATCACACTATCTTTTTTGAACATCACAATAACCCTGAAAGTTAAGAAGAATAGAATAAACTCATTTTATCTCAATATATGGAGGACAAAAATTACTCTGTTCTTTTATATAGTGAGTAAACCATAGCACCAAGATGCTAATATAGATCCACAGGTATAAATTCTGAGCTTCCCTCAATACTCCAAATTATTTTGGAATGAATCAGAAAACCAAATCTTAAATCTTTCAGATTAAAAAGTATATGTGTTCTAAATGTAGAATTATAAGGTGTTACAATAATCATAAAGCCATACATATCCTTCAAGTTTAACATATAATACCCTTCCTTGTAGAAGTACCTTCAATTGGTTCAGATAAACATGACAGCATTTTTTTACCAGGTGTTACTCTAATGTTAATGCCTAGTAATGGCAACTTAATAAAAACCATGAGTAAAATTCAGAACTCATCAACTCTAGGTAAAGCCTCCAGCTTTTGTTTTGTTGAGTAAACTGGGTCAAATATATACAGTTAATTAGGACTATTTTTAATAAAACTCTGATTTTTACACATTGGTCAAAGGAATGTCACTTTTCTTTCTGACCTTTGAAAGTATAAGAACAAATGGGAAAAAACTGACTGTAAGATAAAGTTTATTTTAAATTAAAAGGTTATTCCAATTTTGTGTGTTTTGTGTGCAATATGTTTTGTGCAATTATTAAATTATTCACCACTCCATATCCTTCCAGGGTTTGACTGTACAGCCAAATAGATTTCTCTGTGTGGAAAGAAAAACAAGTCAATTCTGCTTCACTTCAGGAAATGAACATTTTCAATAACAGCATACTACCATTATTTGATGTCTATTAAACATCAAGAACACCAGGGTCCCTATTATTTAGTGAGACTTTTAAAGAATACCAAGTTATGCTAATCCAAGTTTAAAGAGAACTCAATATCTAAATGTGACTGAAAAAGACAGAAACTGGAAAAGAGTGAAGAGGACTTGTAGTCAAAGACAGAAATGATGGTTGACATATTTATGGTTCTAGTGTGCAGTGTGCTGACACTTCACACTCATACAGTACTTCTCTTTTAACTTAGTAAGAGAAAATCTCCTTTTAGGATAAGAAGACTGAGGCACAAGAGTGACTAGGGATCTGACTCTAGTTCACATGGCTGGTGAGGGCCAGTTGGCTGAGGGGACCACCTCAGAAGAAAAGTTAATCCCCCCAAGGTACTTTCATGCCTCCTGTCTTTATTTTACCCCCTTCTGAACTCCCACCTCCACCCCAACCAGCTCCAGAATAATTCATCTGAAATAAAGCCTTGTGACATACTCATTCCAAACTTGATTTTCTTATCCCCTTGAAAAAGACTGGGTGTCCTTATTTTCCCCCTGCTCTTTTCAATTGTTATGTAACTGAATGTTCAGGCATATGCAAATAGAAAGAAAAATTGATAGGTGACTTGTCATTAATTTTTGCCACTGTTCCTGGTGTGAGAAGAATTACACTAATTTTGTGTATCAGAAAAGTTATTTTTCAAATAAACTGAGTCAGACTTCCCTCACACATCTCTCTCTGTGGGCCATGGGATGGATCCTGTAGCTGTTATCCTGAGAGCTTGCCTAACATGATTAAAAAAACAGACTGCAAAATCATCAGCCAGAGTTGCTGAGCATGAAAATGAAAGTCTATGGAGAAAATTCACAGAGTCATAATGCAGACAACTAATACCAGATCTCATTTGTTGGGGATGAATCTACAAAGTGGAAGTTACCATCTAAATTAGATTTAGTCTGGAATCCAGCTCATAGAAATAATAAAGTTAATGGAAAAGACCGTGCCATGTGTATAGTGCAAGGTGCGTAAGTGGTAAGTAAGATAAGCAGACTGGAGGCTTCTTCTACCCTCACACATCTTCCCAAATAAGCCAGATTTGAGACCTATTTCTATAATTTAAGCATTGTTTCCACAAACAGCATTCTCTTTTCAAATGCATGAAGTCAGTAAAATAATAGTGTGAATGAATATGGGAAATGGAGTTGTCTGTTGGTACAGGAACTCAAACACCCCTATGAAGCACTGGGTATCCTGAAGATGAGAGGACCTGGAGAAGTGAGGGACAAAAAACAAAAGGGAAGCAATTTTTCACATGCGTTGTTGAGACCACATCAGAGAACACTCACCCATTTTTCTTACTTTCTTGACAAAAATCCAAAAGATGAGATTAGTAATAAATAGTGTAAATACTCATATACAAATAGCAAGATACTCATTTGCTAAAAATGTTACACCAATGTTAAAGTGCTCTTTCCTATGCTAGCTATTTCATTGCAGAAGAAATATACATTTTTTTCCATGTAGGTGGAGGTGATTTTATGACATTGTTTTTCTCTGTAAGCACATATTGGCATTGTTGTAAAATTCTCCTCTTTTTGCCTTCTATAAAACAGTTCCATCTCACTTGTATAATTCCATTTAAAAGCGAGACATCTCCGGAATCGTCCATTTCCATTTGTTCTTATTTTGGGGGCTTTCGTTCCTAGTGCTTCAGTGCCTGCAGTTTGGCAGCCAAGTGAAGCTCCTGTCACTCCTGCCACATCACTCAGACTTCCCCATCTCAGTCCTGCCAGCTTCAGGCTCTGTGCTGGTTCACAAAGCAGCCTGTCAGAGGGCAGCCCAGGCTGAGTCATCCTCAAGGTATCTGAGTCAGCCTCTTAGTAATCAGAGTTTCTCAGATGGAAGAGATCAAATTGTCAAGTTGCCTTTTTAGGTTTGAATGCTGAGCATCTGGTGTTTGCACATTGCCATGTAAGAACACAATAATCCTCAAACATTTTGATCACAAGTGAATCTCTGTGTGAGGAAAAATGTCTTCCTGCTGGTAAGTTTCTCCTTAGCTTTGGTAAAAGGTGTAGAAGACATCACATAGCACCTAAAATTGCTAGGGAAAGCAGAGGTTCATGGACTGTTTGGAGTTTGGAGAAACTTGCAATATAATCTAATTCAAGTCCTTGCCTAATTTACTTCTTTTAATTTGCAAGTGAAAAAGCTGATGCCTGGAGGGGAGGTGAATGTCCCTTATCACCTCCCAGTTAATGGTGAGTGGCATCAAGGCCACAGTCAAAACACTGACTCCAGTTGATGACTGGAAGATCAAGTGGTCTTGCCTCTAGTTGCCTCTTTGGACAAAGGAACTTTCAAAACCCCTACAAGCCATTGTGCAGGTGAGGAGCTGGGCACAGCAAAGGTAGGTCAAGACTGATTTTGTCTGAGGGCACCATCATTTAGTCTGACTCTAACATTTCCCCAGGCTAGTGGGTTGGCATTACAGTATCAAATGTTACTCTTCGCTTTTTGTTTGAATCAGCCTGGTTGTTCTGAAATAAGAAAATGAGATGTGAATTTGAAAAGTATTCAAGCAGGAGAAGCAAAGCTAATTAAAAAGTTAAAGTGGAAAGGCTTCAGAAGGATGATGTAGTCACTGAGTCATTGACTAGTTTTTGCCTAGAGACCCAGCACTAATTAAGTAGGGATAACATCTGTCAGTTCAACCCAAGGGGCAAAGCTAAGGACTTCCTTGTTTAAGACTATCTTCCTCACATGCCAACCATGCAGACTTTTAACTTCTGAGCACCTGAGATCCTCTTCCTAAAAGCACATGTCCCAGATTTTGTGTGGTTGAACTAGATAATCCATTAATCCATGAGTAACTTTCATTATTTAAATATCTGTGGGAACCGAAAGGATAAAAAGTAAGGTATAGTGATTTGGGGTGTAAGAGGAGAAGAGGAGAAACAAAAAGAATTACACAGTTATGTGCTGGTCATCATGCCAAAGGCTTTACATACACTGCCTTATTTAATCTCCTCTGTGAAGTAGATGTTAGCTTTATTTTCTGAGGAAAATGAGACTCATGGAGATCAATTAAGTTGCACAAGTTCACAGAGCTAATGAACATGAGAGTTCCAGAGATAGTTAACTGTTCATCAAAAATAGTGTTTTCCCAATAGAAATAAAAATGTAGCTACTGTGGAAAACAGTATGACAATTGTTCAAACATTTTAAAAATAGATTTATCATATGATCCTCTAATTGCATCTCTATGTATATACCAAAAAGAATTGAAAACAAGTACTCCATGAGGTATTTGTATACCCATGTTCATAGTATCATTAATCACAATAGCCAAAACGTGGAAGCAACCCAAGTGTCCACTGACAGAAGAAAGGATGAACAAAATGTGGTATATACATACAATGGAATAGTACTCCATTTCATTCTTTAAAAAGAATGAAATTCTGACACATGCTACAACATAGATGAACCTTGAAAACATTAGGCTATATGAAATAAGCCAGCCACAAAAAGACAAATATTGTATGATTCCACTTGTATGAAGCACCTAGCAATATTCAAATTCATAGACCCAGAAAGTAAAAGGTGGTTTCCAGAATCTGGAGGGAGGGAGGAATGGAACAGAGATTCAGTTTAGAAAGATGGGAAAATTTCTGAAGCTGGTGGCAGTGATGGTAATACCACAATGTGAATGTACTTAACAAAACTTGACTATACATTTAAAACTGGTTACAATAGAAACTTTTATGTTGTACATATTTTATCACAACAAAATTTTTTTGTTATCCCTTCTATATTATAGAGTACTACTGGGGAATAATCCCCAGCCAGTAACTACATTTTTCAGATGCTCTTGCAACCTTGTGGGCCACATGAATAGCATGTATGTGGGTGTAATGTATATCATCTCTGGACCAAGACAGTTAAGAAGCACATGTACCTTCTCCAGCCTCTCTTTAACCATTGCAGAGTATAGCCAGAGAATGCTGAGATCATAAAGGAGGAAAAAGCCACAAGATAGAAGGAGGCTGGGTCCCTGAGTCACCATATGCTGGAGAATTGCACAAGACTTATGAAAGTGAGAAGTATAATTTCATTATAAGTTACTGAAATTTTGGAGGTTATCATTGCAGTGGCTAGCATTTCCTTAAACAATGCATAGAAGAATTTGGTCCCTGTCATGCCTAACCTGGGAAAATGGAAGGTATCCCTAAGGATTGAACACTACTCATAAAAAGAAAGCCAAAAACCACAAGAGGCCTAGAATCAGTGAGGTTGGATTTTCAATGGAAGTAAGTGACACCTCATCCATCTGTGATAGGACAGACCTTGTATAATAAAGATGGGACCAAAATAAAATTGAGAATTCATGACCAAGGGAAAATGTTAGGAATTAAGTTCTGAATTACAACAAGAAAGAAGGTCATGGTGACCCCACCAAGGAAGATAGTCTCTAAAAATGAATTGTGAAGGACTTCCAGCAAAGATGGAGGTAGAGGTAGATACACTGTGCCTCCTCACACAACCGAAAGAGGGACGATGGTAAATTTAAAAACAAAAACAACCAGAACTGCCAGAAAATCAAACTGTATGGAAATCTGACAACCAAGAAGTTAAAGAAGAAATATTCATCCAGACCAGTAGGAGGGGCAGAGACAGGCAGGCAGGGCAGAGAGGAATTTTGGCAAGGTGGCAGCTGGAGGACGCTGCAGGGCAGAAGCTGGCTGAGTGGATAACTCAGGAGGAACAACTGGGGAGTGAACTAGGATAAACCAGAAGGAACAACTGGGGAGTGAAGCAGACCACACAACCCAGGGTTCCAGTGTGGGGATATAAAGCCTCAAAACCTCTGACTGGAAAAAAAACCTGTGGATGTTTCAGCAGTGAGAGAAACTCCCAACCTCACAGAACAGTTCACTGAAGAAACCTACAGGGTCCCAGAATGTACACAAACCCACCCACCTAGGAATCAGTACCAGAAGGGCCTAATTGCTTGTGGGTAGTGGGGGAAGTGACTAAAAGCTGGCCGGAAACCCATAAAGTGGCATTGTTCATTGTTGGAGCCCTCCCCCACATATAGTGCTACAATGCAGCCAAGAGGGTTGCCCCCAACCCCTGGACAATACCTAAGACTCCAACTTTTACTATGTAACAGGTGCACTAAGACAAAAAAAATGGCTCAAATGAAAGAACAGATCAAAGCTCCAGAAAAAATACAACTAAGAGATAGCCAACCTATCACATGCACAGTTTAAAACACTGGTAATCAAGATGCTCACAGAAATAGTCAAGTATTGTCACAAAATAGAAGAAAAAGTAAAGTTTATATAAAGTGAAATAAAGGAAAATGTACAGGGAACCAAAAGTGATGGGAAGGAAACCAGGACTCAAATCAACAGTTCGGACCAGAAGGAAGGAATAAACATTCAACCAGAACAGAATGAAGAAACAAGAATTCAAAAATATGAGGAGAGGCTTAGGAACCTCTTGGACAACTTAAAACGTTCCAACATCCAAATAATAGGGATACCAGAAGAAGAAGAGGAAGAATAAAAAATTAAAAACTTATTTGAAAACAAGGTGAAGGAGAACTTCCCTAATCTGGCAAAGGAAATAGACTTTCAGGAAGTCCAGGAAGCTCAGAGATTCCCAAAGAGTTTGGACCCAAGGAAGCACACATCAAGGCACATCATAATTACATTATCCAAGATAAAAGATAAGGAGAGAATCTTAAAAGCAGAACGTGAAAAGGAGACAGTTACCTACAAAGGAGTTCCCATAAGAACATCAGCTGATTTCTCAAAAGAAATTTTGCAGACAAGATGGGCTAGAGAGAACTATTCAAAGTCATGAAAGGCAATGACCTACATCCAAGATTACTCTATCCAACAAAGCTATCATTTAGAATGGAAGGGCAGATAAGTGCTTCCCAAATAAGGTCAATTTAAAAGAGTTCATCATCACCAAGCCCTTATTATATGAAAGGTTAAAGGGACTTATCTAAGAAAAAGAAGATGATCAAAACTATGAAGAGTAAAATGACAACACACTCACAACTATGAACAACTGAAACTAAAAAAAAAACACACACACGCAAAAAAAACCTAAGCAAACAACTAAAACAGGAACAGAATCACAGGAATGGAGATCACATGGAGGGTTATCAATGTGGAGAAGGAGGGCAAGAATGGGGGGGAAATACAAGGAATAAGAAGCATCAATAGTAGATGCAAAATAGACAGGGGGAGGTTAAGAATAGTATAGGAAATGTAGAAGCCAAAGAACTTATATGTATGACCCATAAACATGAACTAAAGGTGGGGGAATGCTGGTGGGAGAAGGGGTGCAGGGTGGAGAGGAGTAAAGGGGGGAAAATGGAACAACTTTAATAGCATAATCAATAAAATATATTTAAAAATAAAGAATATACCACAGAAATACAAAGGATTGTGAGAAATTACTATGAAGAGTTATATGCCAAGAAATTTGAAAACCTAGGTGAAATGAACAAATTTCTAGAAAAATATAATCCTCCAAAACTCAATGAAGAAGAAACAGAAAGCCTGAACAGACCAACAAGAGCTGACAAAATTGAAGCAGTAAGTGAAACCTTCTGACACACAAAAGCTCTGGACCTGATGGTTTCACAGGAGAATTTTACAAAGCATTTAAGGAAGAGCTAACCCCTATCCTTCATAGATTATTCAAAAAAAATTCAAGAAGTTTGAAGACTTCCAAACTCTTTTTATGAAGCCAGCATCATCCTAATCCCAAAACCAGATAAACACATAACAAAGAAAGAAAACTTCAGGCCAACATCACTGATCAACATAGATACTAAAATCCTTAACAAAGTATTGGCAAACTGCATCCAACAATACTTTAAAAAGATCACACACCATGACCAAGTGAGATTCATCCCAGGGATGCAAGGATGGTACAATATTCCCAAATCAATAAACATAATGCATCACATAAACAAAAGGAAAGACAAAAACCACACGATCATATACATAGATGTGGAAAAAGCATTTGATAAGATACAGTGCCCATTTATGATAAAAAACACTTAGCAAAGTGGGAATAGAGGGAACATTCCTCAACATAATAAAGACCATATATGAGAGACCTACAGCCAACATCATACTCAATGGGCAAAAACTTAGAGCTCTCCCGCTAACATCAGGAACAAGACAAGGATGCCCACATTCACCACTCCTATTCAATATAACATTGGAAGTCCTACCCACAGCAATCAGACAAGAAAAATAAATAAAAGGCATCCAAATTGGAAAGGAGGAAGCAAAACTGTCATTGTTTGCAGATGACATGATAGTGTACATAGAAAATCCTATAGATTCCACCAAAAAACTACTTGACCTAATAAGTAAATTTAGCAAAACAGCACTATACAAAATCAATATTCAGAAATCAAAGGCATTTTTGTATACCAACAATGAAATATCAGAAACAGAAATCAGGGAAAAAATCCTATTTGATATAGCAAAAAGAAAAATAAAATACCTAGGAATAAAGCTAACCAAGGTGGTAAAAGGCCTGTATTCAGAAAACTACATAACACTGAAGAAAGAAATCAAGGAAGACACAAACAAATGGAACCATGTACTATGTTCATGGATCGGAAGAATTAACATCATCACAATGTCCATATTACCCAAAGCAATTTACAGATTCAAGGCAATACCTATTAAAGTACTAATGACATATTTCACAGATATAGAACAAACACTTCAAAAATTTATATGGAACCATAAATGATCCTGAATAGCTGCAGCAATTTGAGAAAGAAGAACAAAGTAGGAGGGATCTAAATACCTGATATCAAACTCTATTACAAGGCCACTGTAATCAAAACAGCCTGGTAATGGCATAAAAACAGACAGACCAATGGAACAGAACAGACAGCCCAGAAATAAACCCAAGTCTCTATGGTCAATTAATATTTGGCAAAGGGGGAAGAAGCATAAAATCCAGTGAAAATAGCCTCTTCAACAAATGGTGTTGGGAAAATTGGACAGCTACATGTAAAAAAATGAAACTAGATCACCAACTTACACCATATACAAAAATAAACTCAATGTGGGTAAAAGACTTAAATATAACTTGTGACACCATAAAAGTCCTAGAGGAAAACATCGGCAGGGAAATCTCAGACATTCCATGCAGAAACGTCTTCACTGATATGTCCCCTAAAGCAAAGGACATAAAGAAAACAATAAACAAATGGGGCCTCATCAAATTAAAAAGCTTCTGCATGGCTAAAGAAAGCAGCATTAAAATGAAAAGAGAACTAAATATATGGGAAAACATACTTGCCAATGTTATCTCAGACAAGGGTTTGATCTCCAAAATATATAAAGAACTCATATGACTCCACTCCAGGGAGACAAAAAAAAAATTAAAAAATGGGCAAAGGACTTGAACAGACACTTCTCCAAGGAGGACATACGGAGGCCCCAGAGACAAAGGAAAAGATGCTCATCATCACTAGCCATTAGAGATATGCAAATTAAAACCACAATGAGATACCACTTCACACCAGTCAGAATGGCCATCATAAACAAATCAACAAACAAGTGTTGGAGAGGATGTGGAGAAAAGGGAATCCTAGTGCACTGTTGGTGGAAATGGAGACTGGTACAGCCACTGTGGAGAACAGTATGGAATTTCCTCAGAAAACTAAAAACAGAACTGCGTTTTGACCCAGCAATTCCACTACTGGGATTATATCCTAAGAGCCCTGAAACACCAATCCAAAAGAATATATGTACCCCAATGTTCATAGCAGCAGAATTTACCATAGCCAAGTGTTGGAAGCAACCTAAGTGCCCATCAGTAAATGAGTAGATAAAAAAAACTGTAGTACATTTACACAATGGAATACTATGCAGCAGAGAGAAAGAAGAAGCTCCTTCCCTTTGTGACAGCGTGAATGAAACTGGAGAGCATTATGCTAAGTGAAATAAGCCAGGTAGTGAAAGACAAATACCCTATGATCTCACCTTTAACTGGAACATAATCAACAAAAGAAAAAAGCAAACAAAATATAACCAGAGACATTGAAATTAAAAACAATCTAACAGTAACCAGCTGAGAGGGGGTAAGGGTTTCCAGGAACTACAATAAAGGACACATGGACAAAACCAAGGGGGAGGTTGGAAGCAAGGGAGGGAGATGAGTTTGGCTGGGTTGCAGGGGAGGGGTGGGAGGAAAATTGGAGACAACTGTAATTGAACAACAGTAAATAATTAAAAGTAAAAAATAAAAATGAAAAATAAAGAGTATATAAATGAATTGTATAATCACTAATGCTATTTTATGGCTATGATTTTTATTAGTAATAGTTTTAGCTTGTTTATAAGATGCCTGCTGACTCAAATAAACTGCCTTGAGTTAGGCCACAAGAAATTTTGGAACACAAGATAATCAGTGAACACTGAATTTCACACAAAATATATGCTGCAGTTCTTCTCACAGAATACTATAGATGACCCTGAAGTTGCAGAGCCAAGGCCACTATATTTACTGACCCCCAGACTTCTGCCAATAGGTGACATAGTTATTTATTTTTGAGCCACATATTGTATCTTTTCCTAAAAGAGCTGTGCTTTTAGCTTAAAATAACAACTAGAGCATTTAAGGAAAGCAAAATCAAAGAAATGAGTGCTTGGATTGAAAAATATAACAAATAAAGCATAACTAGGTGTTATGATGCCTGATCCCTGTCTCCAGTCATCCTTGAGGAGAAAGTTAATGAAGCAAAGAAGAAGTATAAAGTTTCATTCAAGGCAGTGAACCTGCAGGAGCTTCCAAGGGTGGCAGATATGAAATAGATGATTCTTCCAAGATTCCTTACTCCAGTATATAATGCAGGAAGCAATAGGTCAGAGATAAAGAAGCCCATAGAATCAGAGTGAGTTTTCTTTTCAGGCACATAGTGGAATAAGCAGGAACCCAATGCAAAACAATGATTTGACCCCATATCAGATGCTGGGTTGCACCTGAAACAAGTTTTCATCAACAACTCTGTTTAGTAATAGTCTATATAAAAGTACTCAATAAGATTGCCCGTGTCCAGGTAGGTCACAGCTGAGGCTCAGTTATGTCAACATGTGCCATGGGAGACATTTGTTCCATTGATGGTGGATATTCCACTCAAATCATTCAGCAAATGTTTTAAGTCCCTAGCATATGTGGAGCAGAAATGGAAGGCAATGTGTACTATATGTGTTCAGCATTCTTATAGACCTTTCTTTCCCACTAGCCCAAGGACTAGTATTCTCACCATTTAAAACCTTTTAAGTTTTAAAGAAATGTGTTTCTAGAAGGTCCTTATTAAAACATTCATGGAAAGGATAATGTATAAACTTTTGCTTTTAGTTACTATAATGCTTAACTTAATAAATGGTGTAATGTGACATCCAGAATTCATATTTTAGAAGTTCTGTGGCATTTTCTAGTTGAATAGCTAGAGACTTAAAACACTCCTAAAAAGAATGAGGAGAAGAAGGAGGAAGAGAACAGGAAGAAACATGCAGGTGTGCTACATCTATTTCTCTCTTGTCTCCAAGGCTGCTTTAGCTATTATCATTTCCATTTTACACAAGAGGAAATGGAGGCTTTCAGGAGTTATGTGACTTGTTCAACTTTTACAGATAACAAGTGACAAAACCAATTCAAATAAGACCTGATTCCAGAACATGCTCTTTTTTTATTTTTATTATTCCACAAAGATTTTATTCACATCAAACTTGAACAGTAGCAGAAAAGTGAAATATAACTAAGCCACATATCAAAGAACAATATACAATAGATTTAAATTTTTCAATGGCATTACAAAATATTTCTATACATTACATTTACAATTCTAATGTTAGGTCTTTCAAAGTGCCTGAAGCTACACAAGTGCTAGAATTGATTTTTATCAGAAAACACGCAAAAAAGTGCAACACAATCCATATTAATTACACAAAAAAGGGCACCAATTATTTTCATTCCAGCACAACCATGCCACTCTACGTTCTGGAAACAAACAATCCCCCAAATCCAGGTCCCATTCATTCTTCAGTTATGCATTTAGTCACATATTCTTTTCTATTTTTTGTTTTTGACTCTATTACAGATGTCCCCATTCCCCCTACCTTTGCCCACCTCCACCCAGTCCTGTTCCCTCTGGCCATCACCACATCATTTTTTGTGTCTATGGGCTATGCGTATATGTTCTTTGGAGATATATATACACACACACACATATTCTTTGGAGATCTATATATGTGTATGTATACATATCTCCAAAGAACATATATATGGCAGAATATATATATATATATAACATATATATGAATATAATATATATTCTAAAGAACATATATATATATATGGCAAAATAAGTATTGGGGGAAGCATAAGTCCCCTAAGTATGACTGAAGAGATTGAGGTACATTATAGGCTGAATGCTTGTGTGCCCCTCAAGTTGATGTTGAAACCTAAGAGGTGGAGCCTTTGAGAGGTGATTAGGTCATGAGGATTAAGCCTTCACAAATGGGATTACTGTTCTTTTTAAAAATATATTTTATTGTTTATACTATTACAGTTTTCCTAATTTTACCCCCTATATCCCCCCTTCACCCTGCACCCCCTAACTCTCCAGCATTCCCCTCCCCTTAGTTCATATCCATGGGTGGTAAATATTTGAATTCTGTTTCCTATATCATTCTTAACCTCTTCCAATCTATTTTATGCCTACCAATTATGCTTCTTATTCCCTGCACATTTTACCCCCTATTCCTCCCTTCCCCCTCCCCACTGAAATC
>CM052543.1:69405800-69465457 GCA_028533065.1 Trachops cirrhosus
ATAGGGGGTAAAATGTGCAGGGAATAAGAAGCATAATTGGTAGGCATAAAATAGATTGGAAGAGGTTAAGAATGATATAGGAAACAGAATTCAAATATTTACCACCCATGGATATGAACTAAGGGGAGGGGAATGCTGGAGAGTTAGGGGGTGCAGGGTGAAGGGGGGATAAAGGGGGAAATATTGGGAAAAATGTAATAGTATAATCAATAAAATATACTTTTTTAAATAAGAAATAAAAATCATGTGACATTTTAAAAAAAGAATTATAGTATCCCCCAGGAATTTTTCTAGTGATTCTCTAGGCAGTGTCATTATCAAAATCACCTGAGAGACTTATTTACAACAATAAGGAGTTTCTGGATCCACTCTATAACCATCAGACTCTCCAAATGAGAGCCTTTGGAACACTAATTTATAAAAGTTTCCTCAGATGATCTGATCATATGTGACTGGTTTGGAAACCACTGTTTTATACTAACCAAAACACATGTTTTACACAGCCAACTAGCAAACACTGCCCTTGACTTTTAAGAACTAATAAGGAAGTCATTAATGTTTCCTTAGTCATTAATCAGAAGGCCCTGGTATTATTGTCAGGAGAAACAGAGCTTAATAATTAACAATCTCTAATTTTGCTGCAGATCAAGAGCTCCTTAGGGAAGAAGGAGTAGAGCTGATGTGTTACTTTTTTTCCAGTTAAATTTGCCAGCATGGATCTTCCACTTGATAGTATGTCTGAGTTCTTGATTAATATAATAAAAGTAACCTTCCCTAGTCTCAGACAGGTGATAGAATAAATGAATCCTCTTGCTACTTCTCAGTCATTTTTTCTTAAATCATCTCTGTATAGGACAAAACTTCATTACAATCTCCCAAATATTCTGTAAATTTCAGTGGAGAATCTCCGTCTTTATAAATCTACTGGAAAGAGGAGTCAGAGTTGGGACTAAAAGAAAGGACTGGTGGGGAGTTTTCTACCAGGAGGGCCACAAAAGTTAGAAAAAAATCATTAAAAGGAGGTGGGTTACAAGGGAGTAACAAAATTGGGATGATAATACATGGCTTGGTAGTGAGAGGCCTAGAAAAGCCAATACTAATACTGACAAGGTGTGTAGAATGTGGTGTGCTTTGGTAGAGTGGAAGCAAAACTGGGGATCTGGCTTGAGGTCTGGAGGTACCTCATCCCTCTTTCCTTAGATAACATCTTGTCCATGGTTCTATTATGGTGCTACAAGGGTTGAGTGTCCTGTCTATTCCTCTCCTAGGTGGTCAACTTGCTGAGCTCAGGGAATGTGTGTATTCAGTTTAGGATTCCTAGTCTTTATGAGGATTCCTCACACATGGTCAGCTCTCAATAAATGTTGAATGAATGGACAGCTGCAGTCTTGATGACATTATCCATAGAATGGCCTTGCAGATATTCTATTACCTAATAAACTGTTGGATATGGAAAAATTTGTACCTAAAGTAGGTCTGAGTCTTGGGGAGTCTCTAGAATAAAATGTTTTGGAATTATCCATTAGAGTTTATTAAGCTATGTGTGGTTCTTGTTCTTTTGTTGTTTTAGTAAAGTTATATTTTTTATTAAGCATTTGAGACCTATGCCACAGCTTCTGCTTTGAAGTCATATTTTCTAGGTTTAGGCATTGCTGATGATCTCAGTGCACTGCATTCACAAGATGCAGAGTAAAAGGATGCACCCCCATCTGTGTCTGTGACTGGTTTTATTAATAATTGTTTTCCTTTTCGCATTAAAGTCTAACATTTTAGAAGCCAAATGCTGGTCTACTCTCAATTGGCCTCTTGTACTAGGCTGGAACTGAGGTTTAAAACAAAGAGAAAGTAAAAATGGGAAAACATGTAAGACTGAAATGACACAACTAGAATGATAACTTTAGTTCATGCACCTACTGACACCTGGAAATTAAGGGACAATCACTTACCCAGGGAGATATAAAGAATCATGCAAAGATCCAGGGAAAGATCAGGTCTAACTCTAATATGTTGTATATTCCTCAGCTGGTAGGTTTGCTGTTGCCACAGGTGTTTTCAGTTGGCACTGCATTAGTCAGCTATTCCTGCATAATAAACAACCACTGAATTTCAGAAGCATACAACTGTAAGGTGTCAGTTTCATTCACATGGGCTGAGATAGGCTGGGGTGACTGGGTGGCTGTAAGCTGCCCACTGGTCCCAGTCTGCCTATGTATCTCTCACCCTCCCTGCACCAAAGGCTACCCAGGGGAAGCTTTATTCATGGCAATGGCAGAGGAACAAGAGGGCCCACACAATCAGACAAGAACATTTCACATGAAATGAAATATGAAATTATAAAATGGGCATCTCATTGGACAAAGCAGATCACATGGCCAAACCCAAACTCTAAGGGTGGCAAAGTATGTTATTTCCATAGAAGTCGCAGAGAGGAAGTAAATATTTTAAGTGACAAATATTCACAGGCAGAGCCCTAGTCTGATGCATTTTAAGATTAATGAAGATAATTATACTAAGGAGGTTAAGGGTAAGTGAATCTTGTATCATTAAGCCTCAGATGTCTTTATTCTCATACATTGCTAATAGGACAGTGAATTGATACAATCTTTCTACACTATATACATTAGCAATTTTTTACTTGTTGACTTCTAAGAATTATCCTGAGATGCCTGGAAAAACTTTTTACATAAATTCATCAGTCTCATGTTTACATTACTGAAATACTGGAAACAAATACAGGGGATCAGATGAATAAAGTATGGCATGTCCAGATAGCAGAATATCTGTGCCACATTAGAGTGATGTTATAGCAGAATATTTAATGACACAAGACAATAAGGCCAGCACACTTGTTTAATGAAAAAAGCATGTTACAAAATATTAAGTATAATATCCTAATTTTGTTTTTAAATGTGATGGTATAGGTATTCATATTAAGATTCTATAGAGATATAAAATAAAATATAATGAAGGTTATTGTGGGTGGAGACAGTTTTCCTCTGACCCATTGTACCCTTCCTTTTTATACTAGAGGAAAACTAGATTACCCAGGGACTACATCTGCCTGTGTCTAAGAAGGGACCATGTGATATAGTTCTTGAAAACAGAATGTGAGTAGAAGTAATGTTTGTCCATAAATTCTTGCACAATTCTTGCCTCTCTTACTGATAGCTGGAGTTGTGATGGCTAGAATACACTTGTAAGGCACATTGAAGTTGACAGAACTACTACTTTACTTGAAATGTTCTCCTGAGAATTCTTATATAAGAGGAAAATTAATTTTTATAATCTCTCACTCAATTTTAGGGTGACTTTATTATAGCAACTCACATAAACTCTAATACAGTGGGCTTACAAATTATTTTTATTCTCTTTAATATGGTTTTCTGCATTTTTCAAATTTTCTATTTTGGATAAATAGTAATGCATAATTAACACATGGAATAAATATTATTTTCAAGCCTAGACATCTTACTCCAAGATTTCCTGAAAATAATGAATCACAAATGTTTTCAGCAGGTACCATCTTTTTCTCATTTATTATTTTTAAATTTATGGGGCAGGAAAGCAATGGTGATTTCTAGACCCTTCCACTTCTGATATCTTTCCCATATTTCAAGGTTCTTTTTTAACCAAGAAAGTTTGGAAATAGAATGTAGAGTTTGGAGCTCAGGCCAAAATGGACTTGAAATTCCTTCTGAGATTTGGATAAGTTAGCTAACCTTTCTGAGTTTCAATTTTTCTCAACTGTAAAACTTGCGTGATTGTGAGTATTAAATGAGCTCATGAGGAAATACACAGCCCAATGGTGTGTAGCACATCAGTATGAATATTTCATGAGATGTAAATTTTCTTTACTTCATTTTCTTCATTTACAAAAATCTGACCACTTGCACCAAATACCCGATACTGACAAATGTGTCAAATGTACAATTTTGTCTTCTTAGGCTTGTGCTTTGACCTCTCATCCAAAATTTCACACTCCTCTGGAAACACAAATTACAGCATTACATGACTGAATATGTCACAGAATTCCTCTTCCCTGTTCACTTTTCCATTAGGCAACTGGCCAGTTGAATTGAGAAGGGAATGTGCTGACAGGCTTTCATGGTAGCACAGCATTGATCCACCCCACTCTAGCTCACATTTTGCAAAATATAGCTGAGGCGGAGAATTGTGTTCCTCTTGGCAGGAATTAGAGCTTACTTTGTGTAAACACAATTAAAAAGTAAGGTAGAGGGGAAGATGTTAACAGGAAAAAAAGCCACAGTCTGCAAAAGCAGTCTATGGCAATTTCATTGCATATGTTTTCTGAAAAACCTAGAAATAACAACATGCATAGTCATGAAGCTCAACTTAAACTCACTAACTCCTACAGCTACTCATAACCTTTCCTCTATGTGCTGTACCTCTTCCCTCTCTTTTAATTAACGTATATAATCTACTTTAAATCTTATATTTAACATCCATAGGCAAAAAAAATACACACGAAGTACTTTTAGGTGGTAAAGACCTCAGTTTCTGTCCCTGTTTTTCTCTGTTTATTTCAGGATATCTTTCTCTCTGTCTCTGTCTCTGTGTTTGTCTCTTTCTCTCTCTCATGTTTGCTCCCTCTCTGCCTCCCCACCCTCCCTCTCTTCCTCCATCCCGACTGAAATCTAACTTTTCTGTTATCTGTCTAGACCTCACCCCCTCCCAAATGATAAGATTCTTTGGTCTAGTCTTCTTTATATTTTACTGTCTTGTATATCTCAAATTTCATATATCCCCCATTTCTGATCTTATGGAGGTAAATGTGATGAGGTTATCAGAACAGATGTATTCACTCACTGTTCTGTTAAACTGCACATCATATTTTAACAGTCATTTGTATGAATGTGAGCTTTAAGTAAACTCTCCAGGAATGACTCTCACTGAAGAAACAATTAAGGATCTAAGAAGTAGGTGGGTTTTCATGTATATATAATTACTGATATCTAGTTTGTGATGACAATTATAATTCTGCATGGGATGCTTTTCTCTCAGGGAGCATTTGAGTTCTTGTGCCAGATAGAAGATACTGAAACCAGTATAATGAATGTCTGAACCCATACTCTCTACTTCATGGTTGTGAACTTGATCTCATTTACTGCACTGCTTGCAAAGCTGCATTTCTCATGAGTGAATGAAGCAATTGGGGCTGAAATCTTGGAACCAGGTACCAGGTCAGGATTTCACCAAGGTTCAAGGTAAGAAACTATAAAACACATTCACCCAAAGACCATTGTTATTTCAAGGAAGGACAGCAAAGGCAAACCGGAGCACTGGTCTATTATGAGAGGGAGGAGCAGGTATGGGGACAAAGGGGACACACATGAATTTTGAAGACCCTGACACCTCAGTGGGGTCTGTCTGTGGTTCCAAGGTACAGTGCACATTAAGCTGTGGGAAAATGAGAGATGCTATATGAGTTCTGTCATTTGCACAGAAGTAGTTTGGGAAGATACAGGTAGAAAAGGCTGCTCCAAAAAGAAAGTAAAGCCCTGCTCCTGCAAAATAAATGGTTATGATAGTTAACAATATAGCTACCATTATGGTGAGCTTACCTCAGGCTACTTGTTATCCTCAATGTATTCCATACATTATCTTATTTAAATATAGGCAGGTGGCTTGCCCATCAGAGAAAAGGAACAAGGGTTGAACATTACGATTCTTGAGAATCCTGGGAGAAACAAGACAAACATGTCTCACTCAGGAATTACAGAAAAGCACTTTCAGCAGCTAAAAGTAAACCATTAGATAAACAGATGCTTTGGGAAAGGGATAATTCTTTCTTGAATAAATGCACATGTAAGTTATTACAAACTACTGCACACTAAATGTATCAGCACTGGGCTAAGCAGTGTACATGCATTACATCTCTCAGGCATCATGAGAAGTCTGGGATGGAGACATCTTACAGGGAAATGGGAGTTTTGACAATTTTAGGAAATTCTCCAAGATTAAATAGCTGGGAAGTGGCTGAGCTAAAATTTAAACCCAGAACAATTTTCCTTCGGGCTCTGTCCTTTAATTGCTGTAATATGCCATCTCTGGTTTCATCTTTTCTATTCCTATCTGAAGTCTCATTGTTGAAGATCATTCTCCTTCACCCTCCTTAACAAATCTGACAATTTTCCTAATTATTACTTTAAATGAAACCATGAAATGAATATTCAATTATTTTCATCAGGACAGAACGTCCTAAATCCTTCTCCTCCTAAGGCACAATTTGACACCACCTTAAACTCAGAATAAGCACACAACACTCTTTTACCAAACTCTTTCACATGTCAGATCAGATCAAACTCTCTTGGTGCCAAAGCTTAATGCTAAATCACATAGCTCAGTTTTGTGTCATAATATCAGCTTGCATTTCTTTAGCACCTGTCATCCCCATGGATACCAAAGCAAATTACAACCATAGACCAATATGCCTCTATATATAGGTGTCTCTTCACCTCATTGGGGACACAGTTACTCAGAGTCTTGAAGATTGCCTGACAGTTCTAAAGAAGAATGAAGAAAATGGAATACATCCATTTAAATCAGAATATGCCTTGTGCTGCATGTTCACTTAAAGCAGGATAAATTTGAAGCTAGAAAATATTGTAATTACATATAGAATTTTTAATGCTGTATGAGTTAAATGTACCATTTACCATTGCATTCTTATGTCAAAAACAACCATTTTTTGAAATGTAACACTGTGCTAACAACATCTCTAATTCTGTTTTCTATATTAAAAAATCAAGTGTTGATTTAATGAGAGTCATGTTTCTATACTCTCCTGAATGTCACAAGTTCCTTTTGAATAATGACAATATTTTTCACTACAGACAAAAGGGAAAAAGTGTTCCCATCCATGATACTCATTAATTTTTTTAATTACAAATAATTCCACATGTATTAAGCACCAAGTATTTTAGACCCTCTTCTCGGTGATGCGATGCAGGTAGTAGGGGTAAGAATATAAATGATAAATAAGCCATAATACCTGCTCTAAAGAAACTCACGACATAACAAGAGAAACAGATATAAACCAATTTACACATATTAAATGGGATATGATTATGATACAATCAAAGTTTTGGGGGACACTGAAGAAGAAACAATAAATTCTCCCTGGGGGAGCAGGGAACGGCCAACAGAGGAGATGGATAATAGGCACTTTCTTGTTGGAGAAAGTCCCCCATGAGTCTTCCATGTTTCTGGGCATCTTGTGAGTATGGCATTGCCCTTTTGTTTTGGATTATTTTTTCAAGGATGTCTGTGTAGCAAGCACCCTTAGAAGACAGAGCTAATGTCTCCCTCCTGAGAAAAGGGCAGACTTTCTTACTTCCCATTATACTAAAGATAATCTTTCCCTTGGAAGCAAAAAGCAGTCAGGCTTGCAGCCTGTTATAAAAAAAGCATATTCCCTAAGCTTGGGGTTCTTTAGCTGCAGTGTAACAGCTGAATAACATTCATCAGACTCCTCCAAATCAGACCCATAGGACTTGGAAGGAGGAATGAAGAGGAGGTGATACAAACATTACTCTCACGGTCTTTGCTCTGCCAGGAGTATTAAAATTCTTTGTCTCTGACCCAAGAGTCTTGGGTCTTCTGACAGCATTCATGAAATACAAACCGGCTAACTTGTTAGTTGGTAAGGTCAGTCTCAGACCCTTGACATTTCCCTATAGATAACCTTTACTACAAACCAGACACTTGTCTAAGCACTTTGTATTTATTAACTCACTCTCACAACAGTGCTTAATATAGGTACAATAGTCCCTCTTGTTCATGTTTCACTTTTTGTTGTTTCAGTTACCCATGGTCAATTGCAGTCCAAAAATATTAAATAAAAAGTTTCAAAAATAAACAATTCACAAGTTTAAAATTGCACATCATTCTCAAGCCATCCTGCTCTATCCCACCTGGGACATGAACCATCCCTTTGTCCAATGTATCCACACAATGTAGGCTAGTAAAATTCACTTCTGCAGCATCACAGTGCTTGTGTTCAGGTAATCCTTATTTTACTTAATAATAGCCCCCAAAGTGTACAGGAAAAAAAGAGTGTGTGCATCAGGTTTGGTACTACCTGCAGTTTCAGGTATCTATTGAGTGTCTTGAAACATACTCACCAAATAAGGGGGGACTACTCTATTATTATTATAATCATCCGTGTATTGTTAGTGAAGAAATTATATAAGAAACTAGGAGATTACATAAGCAGCACAGGTATGATATAAATTTGTGCAATCTGGATTGAGAGTCTGCAAACTTCACTACTTAACTGGGCTACCTCCATGGCTGGAAGCTTAATGCACTTCACTGCTGGTGAGCTGGAAATTGTGTCATGACTTACAGTTTGGCTTCTTCATGAAAAGATTCTGTTCACATTGTAAGGAACTACGAAAAAGCCTTTGGGGAGAATAGGAAATAGTGTCCAGATAGTCACACGACCATGGAAATGGGATGGGATTATCCAGGGAGAGTTCAGGCAGAGGGGAGGAGGCAATAAGCCTATGAGTGGAAAGGAATCTGAAGAGTGTGCTGTTAAAAGAGCTAAGACAGGAAAATTTTTCAAGGTGAGGTGGTTTATGAAAAGCACCCTTTGCATTTGGCAACGTAAAGGTTGCTATAATGTGCATGCATGAAGGTAGTTTTGATGGAATGATGAAGACAGAAGCTAGTTTAGAAAAAAGGGAAATTAGTTGTATACATAACTTTTTCTAAAAGTTTTGGCTGAAAAGATGTTAACTAGAGCGATATGAAGACATTGTAAGGTTTTGTTATCATTTTAAAACAATTTAGATGAGAAATACCAGAACAATGGGAATGACGCCATGGAGATAGAAAAATGATTATGTTCAAAGAAATGATAACAAAAGGAGAAAAATTCCTGAAAAAGTAAGATAAGACATGATTTATAAAGGGGAGGGGTGCTAAAGAGGTGACTAATCCATGAAGATGTCCAGCAAGTCAATGGCAGTAAGGGATTAAAATCAGATCTGTAGTTTTTCCCTCAACTGTAACTTTTTCAAATACCATGTGATGCTTTTTCATCCCATCATTTACCAAAGAGACAAAGAGCAAGAAGCCATAATGGTTTTTTTGACAATTAGATTTCACTAGTAAAACACAGTTATTCAGAGAACATTCTTGAAAATGTAAATCTAAGTAAGGGACTAGACACAATACATGCCTGAGGTCATTATAATTTAACATTGGTAATTTTATTCCCATATTTGCATGGTTTAGTGATTGAGGTGAGCTGAGCCAAGAGTATCCTTACAAAAATACTCAGACTTCTATTGTCTGACACAATTTCCCAACACATCAATTTCCCAGGAAGCTGGATACTTCAGCTATTTTGCATTATTTTCTCTAGTCATCCCTTCCCACTTATGGAACCTTTATAAGGTTGGTGCCTACTTTTCCCAGGTTCTGCCTCCAACTTCTACTTAATATTAGGAGACGACCACCAAGAAATAGAGGGTGTGGAATACAGTACCCATCTCATCTAGGACCATTGATAAAGCATTAAACATATTAATTTTTGTTTTATTTTGTTTGTCAAGTATATATTCATTCAACAAACTTGTAGTAGCTGAATGCAAAACCCATTTTGTTTTCTTATATATTTATTTAATTGCTTATGCTATTACAAATGAATTCTGGGTCACAAGTGAACTAAGCAAGGCTGCCTTCACTCTAGGTTGCAAAGTTATGTTCTAACAAAAATGCAAAAAAAAACCCCACAAAAAAAACAAAACAAAGGATCTTACATAAGGGAGAATGAGCTCTCTTCATTTACTCTAAGTGTGATGAAGTTTTCATTGCAAAAATACTTAACAGTACACAGATAAACTTACTGTTGTACATCATGTAAAATTAATGAAATAATTATAATGTAAGCTCTCACGGAGACATCTGCCAGCTTAATTCTTACCATTTTTGTAAAGAGAGAAACAACAGCAAGTAGTTGTGGGAGGAGCACACACCTGTGTACTCTCAGGCAGGTAAGCACGCAAAAGTGCAATAGCAATAAATATTGTCCTGATATCTAAAAACAGAAATTGCTGTTCATCTTTATACTTGCCTATGTATAATGACTCAGGATTTTCATTTTTACTGTATATATGATTTTGCAGGTAATAAGTAGACTATACATAAATATATTTTGTTTCCCCAAGAAGGTAGTATTATCTTGATGGCAAGAACTCTAGCTTTATTCTTGATGTATTATCTCTCTCATAATGACTACCTCTTGGAGAGCATTCTACACACCACCCACTCAGATGCAGCTAGTGCCATTGCTGGATTGGAAACCGGGTCTGGGATGGGGCAGTGGTAGAGTGGGGAAGCTAGTGTTGACACGTAGACAAGTCAGCAGTGTACAAGAAAGGGTTAAGAGGTTGAGCATTTCATGTGGACTAATGGATAAAAACCAAGTGCATTTAGATTTGGGGATCTAAGAGCAAAAAAGATTCAGATGCTCCATATTAAAGAATTAAGCCAGGATAATGCTTACAAGTTCTCCAAAAAGACAAAATATTAAACAGGGTTTCTCAGAATTTTTTGTCTACAGGCTCCAGAAAGATTTTTGCAAGGTAATATAAACTCTGAAATATATTTTCAGACTAGTTATTGAACTAAGTCTTTAAAGTTTTTGGATTTTGTTGACTGTGCCTTTTCCCAGAGACATGAGAAATTGGGATGATTAATTAACAAGAACAGACATAAACTTACCCAGTTAAAATTTTTCTAAAAACAAGGCAGAAATTACATAATTTTTTATGTTGGCATGCCAACATAAAACTTTTTCCAGAGTTAAATAAAAATCAATTAAGATTATAACAATATCAGAACCTGGGTCCAGGTCTACCTTACATTATAAATACTGACCGTGTGAATCTGTGGCTCAGACGTTGATGGTTTTGATTCTCTACTATGTTTCTAGAGAAGCATCTGCTCAGCCATTGGAACCAGAATTATTGCATTGAGCTAGTAATCATTCAGAATAAAACCTTACATTTTTAAATTATCAAATATTGAAAGTAAGGGAAAAATTGAACACGATGGGCACCTTTTCCTGCTATTTTAATAGAATCAATTTCAATTATGGCATTTAGCAATATCATCTCCATTTCATGAACAATGGCCATGCCAGTTCTCCATTAATGGTTTTTATATGCTACTTTGTCTAGTCATCACTTCATTAATTCACTTACTCCAAGGAGGGACAATTAAAAACACAAGTCACCTGAGTTTTAAATGACCCTTACCACATTACCTCAGAGGTAATATCTCTGGAAACTGAGCAAGAATTAATCCCCAAGCTCTAACAAATGTTGCCCTCTCCCCTAACTTTGGTTTTCCAAGTCAGGAGGAGAAATAAAGCAGTCATCATCAAATATGCCTACCTGTTCACACATTATTTTTTAAAGGTGTCTGAGAGAGGTCTCTAAAATTCCGATGCAACACCCAGATTTTATTCTCTCAACAGAAAAAAAAGGCATTCTGTGCTAGGGACTTTGCTGTTAAATTTGTCAATTTTTCAAAAGTCACTACAATGGCAACAAATTAGTATCTGTTCACAGGATTTTTTGACTTATTCTAATTGAGTTGACATCCCGTAATACATACAGAACTGCATTGGTATTCTGCAAGGATGTCATTCATAAAATTGAAAAATGGGAAGTGTCTAGGCATTGATCATAATACATCCCAGGAGGAACAATTTGCAAGCAAGACGTTGCTTCCTCTCACACAAAATAAATGGATAACTTGTAGGCTGCCATCTGCTCACAATTATGTCATAAGTAATTAAATATTCAAGGTATCATGGCTTAAATAAAAATGCAAGAGTATTTTGTGTTTTGCCAAAGAGGGCAAATAAATTTTATCTTATATACAAACACCAGTCAATCAACAGTGCAGATTCAAGTGTTGTTGAGAAAGATTTTGAAGTCACGTGAGGTTCAATGGGAAAAAGTGCCTTGATGGGATAATGACATCCCCAAGGAACACAGAAAGGCTGTGTGTCAGGAATTTACTACTCCTACAATAGATTCTTGTGGGAGATTACAATGGCATGTGTAAGTGCTTATGGGCAATTTCCGCGCCAGCAAAGCAAAACCAAAAGAGACATTTAACAGTTTTTCTAATAAGCAATCAAGTGAAGGTTGATTATCAATATCCATACTGACTATTAGGCTAGTTCCAAATTTATCTGGGAATATACAAACCTCTAATTTGCTGCTTAACCAAGTAATAAAAAAGTAATAAGTCAGCATATTTGGAATCTTTTGCCCTTGGAATTTATGTGATATTTCCTAGGTCCATCAGTTGTGTTTGATCTAAAAATTAAATACGTATCTTGTATTCAAAATTTTGCTGTAAAGGCTACAAAGCAGTCTTATGTGTGTCATGTACAAAATATATTCATGTAAGAGAGGAACAGACAGATAAATCCCACGTGGAGAAACCACTACAAGTGTGTGCATGTGCATGCACATATGTGGGTCCCCAGCAAGATATAGTAGAAACCATCCTGAAATGTATGAAATTCATATTTCTTAAGTTTCCTATTTCTTAAGAAAAATCCAGAGTATGACAGATCTCAGTGGACAGCCTCAAACTTGATAATACTACTTTTGGTAAAGGTACATATATTTCTATTTTAAAAGGTGAAATACAGGTTTCCATTGATGTGTAAGTTATTTCTCATAACTCAGAGCAATTTATCTAAGTTTTTTAGTTTCTATCATTCTTCTAGAGAGTATTATACTTTCTACTAAGTGAGATTTGTTGAAAGATCTAAGATGATGCATTTTGCATTCTTGTTCTGAAAGTTGGGTTTCATTCTTTGCTAAATTATATATTCTAAATGATTCTCAAGTACAGTTTCTTCTATATAGGTGAAGGTAGCTATAAATTCATTATACTGCCAAATAGTCCATCAAAAATAGACACTATCATTTTCTTAATAAATTGCAGCTTCTGTTCTTTCCATACAATATTCTACATCAAGAACATGCAACTATTGCTATACTCTTTTTCACCTTGCTGACACAATGGCTAAAGATAAGTAGGACTTGGGGACATTAATAATCTATCATCAGCATTTGATTCTATGAACCCTGTAAAAATCAACATGTGCATTCAGAATCTCCTAATTTATCATATTCCAAACTCAACTCTTAAGAATCAAAACAACAATTTAGTCTAGTTTTTTTTAGTTTTATGGAAATTTTAAATATTATGGCCTGTGATACAGATGATTAGGAAGATAAAGCCAGTTGTTTATTGCCAAAGGTCTCATATAATGTCTGGTGATATATAATTCATCCATAAAATTCAGTGAAGGTAGATTTTGTTTGTCTCATTGAGAATGGATCCATTAACCAACTATATGTATGTATCTTCAAAATCTTTCTCCAAATAAGAGAAAATGTTATTAGGGTTTTACTTCTTAAATTATAATCCCCAGCTCTTTATACCTTTACAAAGAGAGGATTTCACATTCAGAAGGATAATCCTAGCCATTTTGTATGAATATTGTTGATTGGACTTTCAGAGGATATTATTTCCTGCTCCTCCAAATATCTAAATAGCTTCATACATTTCTTGAATTAACTATATGCACACTGTCTTGCCTTGGCAAAGAAGAAGAAAAATATCCTTCTCTATATGGACAATATGTTTTTTCTTCCCAAAGCTACTCGTAATAATGTGAAAATAGCCAACACATGACAATTTCCTTTCAGGCAGCCAAATACAGTCCCAGAGTGCCATTGTTGCCAGAGACTTTAACCTTGAATTCACCGCTCTCCAGCTGCTGTCAAAGGCTTGACTGACAGACACAATACCCCACCAGCAAGTGGATTGTGTATTCCCCTGCCTTGAGCAGAGCATTCTCCCCCATAGGCAAAGTTGCATTGGCTATAACCTAGAAGTGAAAGCCCACTGGCTCAGCTGTGAAATTAAGTTAAAGTAAAGATAACACATATTTCTCTCCTAGGATTCAGACACCAAAAACTATGGGGAAATGCAGAGGAGAAGAGACATTTGAATCCACCTCTAATTCACACAGTGTTTTTTCTTTCTGGTACCATGTTAATTTCACAGGTATAGGGAAGATCACAAAAATATCTGGCCCAGTTCTCTACTTTCAATATTCATTTGAAAATTAGCCTCCCAAGGCTCAAAGAGGCAGTGATTTCCTCATTGTACATTGCTAAAGAGAAGGCAGAGGAAGAATGACAACTAGAGGAACAGAGTCCCAGTCCATGCCTCAAGAGTATGACAGGTATGCCAAACATTCACAACTACCTCACTAATTATTCACATGAGTACTTATTAAGGACCTATTTAAAGCCAAACTCCATGTGAGGCACCCAAGGGTACCAGGTGATATATAAAACATTGTCTATTTTTCCAGGGAACTCACAGAGTATTTAACAAGAGATTGATAGAAGAAATAATCAAAAAAGATGACTTCTGTCTTGTTAGAATGTTCTCCTTAGCTCATCTCATCCCATCCATGTCCCATGGGTTCCAGGAAGTTAATTGGTGCCCTGTGCACAACCAAAAGGAGGGTAGGAAAGCACAGATGTCTCAAAGGAACACTCCCTCTTCTTCCTGCTCTAGAGTTCCCCGAATGTGGTTTCATTTATGTTCTTCTGTGGATTGAATGCCAATTAAATGTGTTATACCCATTAAAATCTATTTAATTCTCACAAGAAACCTGTGAAATGGGCAACAGTGTATTGTCCCTATTTGGAAATGGGAATAATCTTTGCCTGAGAAAGTTTACTGTAATTGACATGGTCACACAGCTAGTAAGTAGCAAAACCAATCTTTCTGACTCCAAAACTCACATGCTTCTACGCTGCATACTGTCTCCCAAACTGTAGTCTCATTTGATCCTCACAGCCACTGTGCAACAGAGGAAGGGGAGGACCAATCATCTCCACTCTACTGTGAAGAAATAAACTTCATTCTTGGTCCTGCTTCAGCCAAATCCACTGCCCTTTCTATAACCCATTGCCACCATACTAGTATTTGCACAGTCTCTGATGTTGTTCAAAGGGCCTTCATGTGTTATGCTCATGCATGTACAATACCAAAGGTGAAATGCTTTGTCATTTCTATGAGCACCTGAGGAGCCATCTGCTACAGTCTCTTTGTGTCTTGAATCTGAAAGTAGCATGTCCATGGGTAATTTCTGAGGATTAATTAGGTTTTAATGCTCTTTGTGCAGTTAAAGCAGAGATACCCATGGCCATTGTGTGTGTGTGTGTGTGTGTACATCTTATCCAACAGGTATCACATGTTTTGACCACAAGGCTGTGGTGTCATGAAAAAGTAACACTATTTTTGTGATCTTAGATAAAGTCAATTACCTTTTCTTAGCCTCATGTTCTGCGTGAAAAACTGAGATTAAAAATAACTCATGAAAATATTATGAGAATTTACTAAGCTAATTTACATAAACATATCTCAAAGGGTGTCTTGCAAATAATAGGCACCCAGTAAACATTTACTCACTTACTCTATAAATATTAAGCACCTACATTTACAGTGGACCAGACTTGGATATAAAGATGAGTAAGACACTCAGACTTATATGGATGAGTGGTCAGTGACTTAATGTTGGCTCTTCATTACCAAGAACTGCATGCTGAAGGAGACCTTGCTTAAGACTCATTCCCACAGGTTGTTTTCAACTATGATTTTACTCTTTATTATGGAGAATATACTGTTACACATTTACAGTGTTTTAGAAAATATTATTTCTAATTTATTCTGCTTTAATTCTTTTTTTTAGTTTTTAATTTTTTATTTTAGGATAATTATACATTTACAGGAAAGTTCCTAGTACAGAGGATTTCCATATCCTGATCACCAATCTTCCTCTTATGTTAACATAGCCAAGGTGCACTTGTCAAAACCAAGAAATTAACATTGGTACATTACTATTAATTAAACCAAAGACTATTCAGGTTTCACTAGTTTTATACTAATATCCTTTTAAATTATTTTATTGTATTTTTACATCAATATTTAGTCCCCTTATTCCCCTCTTTCTCCCCACAATCACCATACTGTTGTGCATGTCCATGAATCCTTTTTCCTTTTTGCTTAATCCCTCCACCTCCTAACCTTCTCCACCAACTATTAGTTGTCATCCTACTCTCTATATATGAGTCTGTCTCTATTTTGCCTGTTAGTTAGTTCAGTTTGTTCATTAGATTCCACATATAAGTGAAATCATATGGTATTCATTTTCTTCTGACTGGCTTATTTCACTAAGCATAATGTTCTCCAGGTTCACCCATCCATACCATTGCAAAGGATAAACTTTTCTTCTTTTTTACAGCTGAGTAGTATACATTGTGTAAATACCCATAGATGTTTTATCCACTCATCTATTGTTGGACACTTGAGCTGCTTCCAAACCTTGGCAATTATAAATAATGCTGCAATGAATATAGGGGTTCTAATGTTCTTTTGAATTATTGTTTTGGCTTTCTTCAGATACATTCCCAAAAGTGGGATAGCTGATTCACAAGACAGATCCATTTTTAATTTTTGAGATATCTCCACACTGCGTCCAAAATAGCTGCACCAATCTGCATTTTCACCAACAGTGCAAAAGGGTTCCCCCTTCTCCACATTGTCACCAGCACTTGTCATTTGTTGATTTATTGATGATGGCCATTATGATAGGTGTGAAATGATATCTCATTGTGGTTTTAATTTGTAGTTGTCTGATGATTAGTGACATTGAGCATTTTTTCATATTCTATTGGCCATCTCTATGTCTTCTTTGTAGAAGTATCTATTCAGGTCCTTTGCCCATTTTTTAATTGGATTGGGTTTTTTTTTTGGTGTTGAGTTTTACAAGTTCTTTATAAATTTTGGATATTAACCCCTATCAGATGTGTCAGCAAATATGTTCTCCCATTCTGTAGGTTGTCTCTTTATTTCGTTGATGGTTTCCTTAACTGCACAAAAACCTTTTAGTTTGATGCAGTCCTATTTATTTACTTTTTCTTTTGTTTCCCTTGCCTGGGGACATATATCCAATAAAATACTGCTATGAGCAGTATCTAAGATTTTACTGCCTATGTTTTCTTCTATGATTTTTAAGCTTTTGGATTTAACATTTAAGCTTTGAACCATTTTGAATTTATTCTCATGTGTGGTGTAAGAAGCTCGTGTAGTTCCATTTTTCTGCACATATCTGTAATTTTCCCAACATCATTTATTTAGTAAACTATCTTTAGCCCATTGCATGTGCTTGCTTCCTCTGCCAACTATTAATTGACTATCAAGGTGTGGGTTTATTTCTAGACTCTCTATTCTGTACCATTGATCTCTGTGTCTGTTTTTATGCCAGAACCATGCTGTTTTGATTAGTATGGCCTTATAGTATAGTCTCATACTAGGTAGTGCGATTCCTCCAACTTTGTTCTTCTCTCTCAGGATCGCTGTTGCTATGCAAGGCCTTTTGTGGTTCCATATAAATTTTTGAAATATTTGTTCTAGTTCTATGAAATATGTCATTGAAGTCTTACTAGGAATTGCATTGCATCTATAGATTGCTTTGGGTAGCATGGACATTTTAGTGATGTTAATTCTTCCTATCCATGAACACAGTATGTACTTCTACTTATTTGTATCTTCTGCAATTTCTTTCTTCTGTTTCTTATAATTTTCTGAGTACAAGTCTTTTACATTCTCAGGTTTATTCCTAGATATTTTATTCTTTTTGAAGCAATTGTGAATGGGATTTTTTAAAATTTCCCTTTCTATTAGTTCATTATTGGCTATGATGCAACTGATTTCTGGATATTAATTGTGTATCCTGCTACTTTGCTGAATTTATCAGTTCTAGTAGTTTTTTGGTGGAATCTTTTGGGTTCTCTATGTTCAGTATCATGCCATCTGCAAATAAAGACAGTTTTACTTTTTACTTTCCAATGAAGATGCCTTTTATTTCTTCTTCTTATCTAATTTCTGTGGCTAGGACTTCCAGTGCTATGTTGAATAAGAAAGGTGAACATGGACATCCCTGTCCTGTCTCTAGTCTTAAGGGGAACGCCTGTAGTCTTTGTCTATTGAGTACAATGCTGGCAGTGGGTTTGTCTTATATAGCCTTTATTATGTTTAGGTATGTTCCCTCTACTCCCACATTGCTGAAAGTTTTTATCTTAAAAGGGTGTTGGGTTTTATTAAATGCTTTATCTGCATCTATTAATATGATCATGTGGATTTCATCCTTTATTTTATGTGATAAAACACATTTATTGAATTGTAAGTGTTGTACCTACCTTGCATTTTGAAATACACCTTACTTGATTATGGCATGTGATCTTTTGGATGCATTGCTGTATTTGGTTCACTAATATTTCTTGAGGATTTTAGCATCTATGTTCTTCAGTGATATTGGCCTGTAATTTTCTTTCTTTGTAGTGTCTTTTTCTGATTTTTGAATTAGGTTAATGTTCGCCTTGTAAAATGAGTTTGGGAGTCTTCCCTCCTCTTGAATTTTGTGAAGTAGTTTGAGAAGGAGAGATGTTAGCTCTTCCTGGAATGTTTGATAAAATAAACCTGTGAATTCATCTGGCTTTTGTTTGTTGGGAGTTTTTTGATTGCTGTTTCAATTTCACTAGGTATAATCTGTCTATTCAGATTCTCTGATTCTTCCTGATTTACTTTTGGAATATTGTATATTTCTTGGAATTTATCCATTTCATCCAGATTGTCCAGTTTGTTGGCATAGAGTAGTTCATAATATTTTCTTAAGATCGTTTGTAGTTCTTTGGTGTCAGTTGTTATTTATCCTTTCATTTCTGATTTTATTTACTTGGGTCCTCTCTCTTTTTTTTAGATGAGTCTGGTTAAAGCTTTGTCAATCTAGTTTTTCTTTTCAAAGAAGCTCTTGGATTCATTGATCTTTCATATCATGTTTTTAGACTCTTTTGTGATTTCTGCTCTGATCTTCATTATTTCCTTCCTTCTACTCCCTTTTGGCTTTATTTTTGTTCTTTTTCATGTTCCTTTAAGTTTAAAGTTAAATTGTTTATTTGAGCTTTTTCTTATTTGTTTTGTTTTTGATATGCCTATAATGCTTTGAATTTCTCTCTTAGGGTTGATGTTCCTGTGTCTCACAGATTTTGGATTGTTGTGTTCTCATTTTCATTTGTTTCAAGGTGTCTTTGATTTCTTCATTGAACTCATTGTTGACCCATTAATTATTAAATATCACGTTATTTAGTTTCCATGTCTTTGTGTGTTTTTCAGTGTTCTTCTTGTGATTTATTTCTATATTCATAGCATTTGTGGTCAGAGAAGATGCTTGATATTATTGCAATTTTCTTAAATTTATTGAGACCTGTTATGTGTCCAACTTGTGTCCTTTTGTGAAAAATGTTCCATATGCACTTCAAAAGAATGTATATTCTGCTGCTTTGGGCTGAAATGCTGTGAAGATATCAATTGAATTCATTTGATCTAGTGTGTTATTTAAGGCCACTGTCTCCTTGTTGATTTTCTCTCTGGAAGATCCATCCATTGAAGTCAATAGAGTATTAAAATCCTCAAGTATGACTGTATATCTATCATTCTCTCCCTTATCTCCTACAAGATTTGCTTCACATATTTATGTGCTCCTATGTTGTGTGTGTAAATGTTTACTAGGGTTATATCATCTTGTTGGATTGTTCCCTTTGCCATTATGTAGTGTCCTTCTTTCTCTCTTACTATAGCCTCGGCTTTAAAGTCTATTTTGTTGGATACAAGTACTGCAACCCCAGCTTTTTTTCACTTTCCATTTGCATGAAATATCTTTTTCCATCCATTTACTTTCAGTCTGTGTGTGTCCTTCAATCTGAGGTGAGTCTCTTGGATAGAGCATATATATGGATCTTATTTTTGTATTCATTTGCTTCCCTATATCTTTTTTAAATTCTTCATTATTTATTTATTCATTCATTCATTCATTTTTATTGTTGTTCAAGCACAGTTGTCTCCATTTTCACCCCACCACATCCCCCCAACTGACCCATCCCTGACTCCCACCCTCAAACCTAGCCCCTTTGACTTTGTCCATGTGTCCTTTATACATGTTTCTTAATGACCCTTCCCTGTCTTTCCCCTATTATCCCTCTCCCAGCTCCTCTCTGGTTACTGTTAGTTTGTTCTTTATTTTAATGTCTTTCTGGTTGCATTTTGCTTGCTTGTTTGTTTTGTTGATTAGGTTCCACTTATAGGTGAGATCATATGGTATCTTTCTTTTACCACCTGGCTTATTTCACTCAGCATAATGCTCTCCAGTTCCATCCATGCTGTCACAAAGGGTAGGAGCTCCTTCTTTCATTTTTTCTGCTGTGTAGCATTCCATTGTGTAAATGTACCACAGTTTTTTGATCATTCATTTCCTGATGGACACTTAGGTTGCTTCCAGCACTCAGCTATTGTAAATTGTGCTGCTATGAACATTGGGGTGCATAGATGTTTTTGAATTGGTGTTTCTATTCCCTATTCTTTTGGTTGAAGCATTTAAGCCATTTACATTTAAGGTGATTATAGATACATATTTAATGACATTTTATTGCTATACTATTTCCTCTGTGTTTTTTCTTTTTTTCTTCTTCAAGCAAGCTGTGTAACATTTGTTGCAGTACTAGTTTGCTGTCAACAAACTCCCTTAGCTTTTTCTTGTCTAGGAGGCTTCTTATTTCTCCTTCAATTTTTAATGATAGCCTTGCTAGGTAACGTAGCCTTGGTTGCAGGTCCTTGCTTTCCATCACCTTGAAAATTTCACAGCACTCCTTTCTGGACTGAAAAATTTCTGTTGAGAAATCAGATGACAGTCTAATTGGTGCCCTCTTCTATGTAACTACCTGCTTTTCTCTTGTAGCTATAGGATTCTCTCCTTGTCTTTAAACCTTGCCATTTTACTTATGATGTATCTTGGTGTAGGCCTCTTTGTGTCCAACTTTTTTAGTACTCTCTGAGTTTCCTGGATTTGTGTCTTTTTCCTTCACCATCTTAGGGAAGTTTTCAGTCATTATTTCTTCAAATAAATTCTCAATCCCTTGCTCACTCTCTTCTCCTTCTCATATTACCATGATGCCAGTGTTGTTACATTTCATATTGTCCAAAATGTTTCTTAAGCTCTCCTCATTTTTTAATATTTTTTATTTTTGTTGCTCAGCTTGGGTGGTTTTTCCTACATTATCTTCCAAATCACTCATTCGATCCTCTGCTTCATCTAGCCTAGTGTTTATTCCTTCAGTTGCATTATTTATTTCAGGTATTGCATTCTTTATTTCTAACTAGTCCTTTTTTATGGTTTCTATGTCTTTTTTCATACTGTTGAGTATTCTTATAATCATTACTCTAAACTATCTGGTAAATTGCTTGTCTCCATTGCATCTAGTTCTTCTGGAGAATTTTCTTATTCTTTTATTTGGGATCTGTTTCTTCATCTTCCCATTTTGGCTGCTTCTTTGTATTTGTTACTGTGTATCAAGGTGATCTGTAAAGACTCTGGTGCAGACCTTCATTAGACAATGCTTGTGACTGGCCTTGAGCAACTATTTGGAGCTAACAGTGATCTACAGCATGTAGCTCCCTCTGCTGGACTTGTTTGTGTGCAGAAATAACCAGGCTGCACACTAAGGCCAGCTTTTACCAGTAGCAGGCCCAGGGGAATGTCAGCTAAAGTCTTAGAGCTCCCAGAGATCCATCTTAGTTGTTAAATTTATCATTGACATAGCCTCAAGCTGTACTCAGCAAGCCTGCCTTAAGCTCCACATGGTAGGGCAGAATAATTCCTGTGGGTGGAGCTATTGCTTCCCCTCAGGCTGATGCCATTTGCACAGGAGTGCTCTGCCTAAGAAGGACAGCCTGTGAAATGAGGGAAATGACTCTCAGCACAGGGATCCTGGTGGCTGTTCATTCAATTCTCTCTCCAGAGCCACCAGTTGCAGACTCATCTCACATGTTGCTAGTCCATTCTGTCTTTCCTCTGCAGGAGCCCAGAGTAAGTGGCTGCAAATGAAATTTTGTGTTGGCCCTTTAAGATGCTCTCTGAGTCTGCAGCTGTCTCTCCCAGGAAGACAGAAACCCCACTGCTTTTCACAGCTGGATGTCATATGGGTTTCTTTCCCAGCTTTGTTGCTGTATGCTAGGGAGTCCCAGTTGGGGTTTAAACCCCACACTTCTCAGGGGGAACCCCCTCGCAACTAAAATATCACTTTGAAACTTCAGCTGCTACCCATGGGAACCCAGTCAGCCCTTTGTGCCTCCTCCACACTCCCTATCCACGCTGTTGTGGTGAATTGGTTTCTTCAGTCTGTCCTTGATTATAAGGATAGTTTAACATTTTAAACTCCAGCTAGTTTTCATTTGGTTGTTCCAGATGATTTCTCTACGGTCTAGTTGTAATTCTAGATTGGTTCTGGGAGGAGGTTAGTGTAGCTTCCACTTACTCCTCCACCATCTTTGGTGTCCCCTTTGATTCTGTTTCACTTACCTTTCAGCTATATCTGATTTTTATGTTATGACATATTTTTATGTCCTTTTAATTTTTATTTTAAGTGGTTTTAATATTTTTATGCCAGTTTTAAATTTGATTAAATGATCTTTTACATATTTTCCTTATTTTATAATATTAATGATTTTAAATTTATTTTTTATTTTTTCATTTTAATGTGTACCTTAATCATTTTTTATTTCTTATAATTATTATATTTCTATCTTTGTCATTTTACTCTAAACTTTTTCTTTGTTTACAGTGTGATTACATTGGATTTTGTTATTTCCTTCCATAATAAGAGGCAGGAATGTGGCAGTAGTGGGGGAAGCCCACATAATTGGTAAGAGTAGTTTGAGCCTTTGCCCAACTGTCTTTTCTAAAACCACTTTTCCAATTACCCTTACATAGAGGATATGCAGGCTAGCCACTTGCCCAAGAATGGCACCGTGGGGGTGTGGTGGGCAAGTTCCTAGAACCACACAGAGTTAGTGAATAATAGACCTGGGATTCCTTCAGGTCTCTGTGACCCCAGTGTCTCCCCACGCTGCACTGACTCATCTCCACTTTATTGTACAGCCTCTCAGATGTGTATCTGCCTTACCTGACCTATAATTAAATGAATCTTATAATAAGTCAGTCATTATTACCTAAAGGTAAATTTTGTAATTATTGTGACTTAAAAAGTTCACCGGGGGTTCTATTGGTGGTGATAGGGGGGTTTTCTTGAACTACTTTTATAAATGTTAGGAAATTAGTAATGCCTGTTTTGTAATGTTGTTCAGCTAAGAGTGTTATGTATAAAACTTTAGTGCTCAGATAATGTATTTGTCCACATTTTGAGGCAGATTCAGACTCTCTGTGGGAGAAACTCTGGTCTTGTCTGCAGGTATTCCATCAGCCCACTTTCCTGATACAGTACTAATTCAAGAATAGGTTAGGACCCTGAATATTTATAACTCAAATCAAACTTTCAGTTGAATATTAAATTCATTAACTGGTAATATTTAGGGTTTATTAAATTATATCTTGCTTGCAAGTCACTAAAGCCCAGTTTGAACTAACTTAATGAACAGGGGAATTTATGAAAGAAAAGTTATATTTTTAAAAAATGCCACATTGATATATTTATCCATTCCCACATGCTATTCTTTCAATGTGATTGACACTCCGTCCACCAAGAGGTGGGAAGTCTGTGATCTGTCCCCAAATCTCTGGAGATTAGACCTAGAATTGAAGCTGGAGTTTATGATTTTCTCAAACAATGGAGGATGGCAGAAGTAATACTACTTGACATTCAAGACTAGGTTAAAATAAAAAGATACATCTTCCATCTGACATATCCTTTATCTCTCTCTTGGAAACTGCAATCAGAAACCAGCCAGCATGAAGGGTAAACAACTCTTCCTGGTTTCCCAGGGTCTTCCTTGGTTTTAGCACCAAATGTCCCATGTCCCAGGAAACCCATCAGTCCTGGGAAAACCACAATGGTCAGCCACCCTACACCACCATGTTGTGAGGAAGCCCAGATCACATGGAGAGGCCATGTGAGGGTGTTTCAACCAACTGCCCTAGCTAAAGTCTTACTCAGCAACCAGCATCAATCTCCAGACATGTGAGTGAATGAGATTTAAATAATTCCAGTGCCAGCCTTTGTGTCATCCAGCTTAGGTGCCAAATATCATGGAGTGAAAACAAGCCATTCCCACTATATCATGTGTGAATTCCTGACCTACAGAAATTATCAGAGGTAATAAATATTGTTGTTTTAAACCATTAAGCTCTGGAATAATTTGTTATGCCGCAGTTGCTAACTAACACAGTATAGATGTATAGAATAGAAATATAATTGTATTTTAAGACTATTTCAAATAGAAGACAAATACTATCAGCACTATTTTTATATTGTTCCTACCTTCCTTTTTGTGTGAGTTTCATTCATATCTATTACTGATAATCAGTTCCCTCCAATGTAATGTAAAACAATCTCAACTTTTCTATCTTGTGGCTTCAACCAACAGGCATAAATCTTTGGTCCTGGGGAATAGCTCTGATTAGCAGGACTTGGATCATTTCTGGACTTCTGAACCAATGAGCTATAGCTAGTGATGAGAGGAAAGAGCAGAAATAAGCTCATGTTGTGGAAAATGTCTGTCCCTCAATAACTATGTGTAGAAGAAGGAGAAAAAAGCAGTTTCTAGCAAAATGCAGAGTCTGATTAGATTCCATGAGACTGAAAATATAAGTATCTGAACTTCATGTTCTTAATTAAACATATATTGTCAAACTTTTAACAAAGGCTTAGTTTTTGGAAAATCTCTTCACAGACAATTATCTAAAATGTGAGTGGATTATTCATTTCTGTACATCAGTTTAAAAATGTAGATTTTTGGATCTCATTTCAAATTTATGAGTCCAAATCTCTGGAGATTAGACCTAGAAACCTGCATTATAAGACACATGTTTATATTTTCATACAATTAGATATTATAAGAAAATATATTTGTTTAACAATTTTTGTGTTTTCAGAAAAAACTCAAAATCACTTGCTTTCTACCAAATTTTTTCTTGAAAATCTCTCATATAATCAATGTGACCCTGGCTAGGTAGGTCCATTGGTTAAAGCATCATCTTCACACCCCAAGGCTGTGGTTTGATCCTTAGTCAGGACACACACAAGAATCAACCAATGAATGCATGAAGAGTGGAAAAATAAATTTATGTTTCTCTTTCTCTCCTTCTCCTTTCTTCTCTCTCTCAAATCAGTTTTTTTTAAAGAAACTAAAAAAAAATCAGTTTGTAAAAAACCCAAGCAATGTAACTTAAAAACTGCCTTACAAAAAAACTTTTCTACACATTCTGGGTAACAATTTATGCCCCACAGGAAGTTTAAAAAAAAAAGGAGAATTTCATTTATTTTATTGCCTTCCTCTTTCTTGGAGAAGGTCAGGGAAGCCTAATTTTTAAAACATGGTACATTTTATTTTAGTAATTACTTGCACAATTGAATTAAAGTAATGCAGGGTTTTTCTAAGGATATCACAGCTATAGCAATAAATCAATAATATAAAACCTATCTTCGAAGATCTGCTGTTTCTCCTTTATTGGTATATTTCTAACAGGGACATAAGGGTTTCATAAGCTACAAATCCCTGTCTGTATTCTTCCCCTCACATTCCCTGCTATCCCTTACTATCACTGCCATCAAATCTACACTCTACATAGCAGTCACAGGGATCTTCTAAAACCTAAGTCAATCTATGTCACTCTCCTGCCTAGACCCACCAAAAGCCTCCTCTCACATTAAAAATTATGTTTAAATTATGTTTCATACACCAGCAAGGCCTGGCCTCCTTCCTACTTCTCTGATCCTATCTCCTACTCTTCTTATACTCCTGTCCTCTTTACTATTTCTCAAACATTTCAACACACTTCTGCCTCAGGACATTTGTACCACTCTTTCCTCTGTCTAAAACATATTCCCTAGATAGTCCCCTGACTTACTTTCTCACTTCATTCAGGTCTCTGCTAAAACAATGTCCCACCAAAGGGGTCCTGGCCAGTGTGGCTTAGTTGGTTAGAATGTCATCCATAAATCAAAAGGTCATGGGATTGATTCCCTGTCAGGGCCAATACCTAGGTTGGGTGTTTGGTCCCCAGTGGTCGGTGCATGTGAGAGAGGCAACCAGTGGGTATTGCTCATCCTCTCTTTCTTCCTCCCTTCCCTTGTCTCTAAAATCAAGAAGCCTGTGCTTGAGTGAGGATAATTAATTAATTGGATTAAATAACACTCATATCCCACTCAAGCCTTTTGTTACTTTTCTTCCTGTTACTGGACTCACTAAATATTTCTTGAATTAATGAGTGGATAAATAAATGAATATATGAATTAATAATAAACATTTTGCTTTATTCTGAAAAACTTTTGGAATTTTATCATTTCCTAAAACATCTGATGTGCTCCCTGAAAGGCAAAACATCCTCCTGAAAAAGCAGAGGTTGATGTTATCAAGTTCAGTTTCCAAGTGTTCTGGAAAAGTGTGGTTGATGAAGTATGTGAGATTTTATAACATTTCTACAAATCAAAAATTTTAAACCGGTTTTCACTAATGAAGTATGGTATACACTTCATTAAGGAAGAAACTGTATGGAAGACTTGGGCTTTAAAAATAGCAGGAATTACTTCAAGCCTGCAACATACTATAAGTCAAAGACATTGAATTTCAAAGTTATGGTCAAGATGGTGGAGTAGATAAATGCTGCATACACCCCATGACCATATCAAAATTACAACTAAGCTACAGAATAACCATCATTGAGAACCACCTGAAATCTAATTGAACAAAAGCCCTATAACTAAGACTATACAGAAGAAGCCATGCTGATACTGGTAGAAAGAGTGGAGATGCAGAAGGGTCTGGTTCCAAAACCATGTGTGGCAGTAAAAGCCAGGAGGGATAAGTCAGCTGTAGTGGTTCCCTGTGAGGAGTGGGGGATCCCCGCTCCACACCAGGCTCCCTAGCCCAGGGTTTCAGTGATGGACAGAAAACTCCCCATAACTTCTGCCTGTGAAAATCATTGGGGATTATTGTTGATTGAGAGGAGGGGCTTCTGAAGTCCTAGGCAGTTCCTCTTAAATGGCCCACCTGGACTTATTCAGATTCACTTGCTCTGAGTTCCAGCACCAGGGAAGCAGTTTGAAAGAAACCAGGGACATATGGTGGGAAACTGAATTGTCTGGCTTTGGTGCAAGGGATGAAGGGGTTTCTTTCTCCCAGACAGAAGTGATGGTAAAACTCATTGTTCCTTTGTTGAGAACTCCCATGAAAGCCCAGATGGGCACCATATCTGAGTTTCCATTAACCTTGCTAGCACTGTTCTCTCCACCCTGGTGATTCCTTAAGAACCTGCTCCACCCAAATTTTGGGCCCACCAAGTCACTCTCAGTAGCTCTCTCATACAAATGGCCTGTCTTGGCTCATGTTGCGGACTTCCCCAAAAGCTATCAAAGGTTCACAAACCCCAAACAAGCAACATCTGGCCTCAGCGTGCTGCATACCTATTGCTCTGCTGCCCCAAACCTGGTACAAGTGACAGCCAGTCTCAGTGTGCAGTGTAGCCTTTCCCAGGTACCTCCATGTCCCACACAAGTGTTAACCATCTTTAGATCACTTTGTAGCTCATGCCAAGTGGCCTTGGGCAAAGTGCAGGCAAAATCTGACCTTAGTCTGTACTAGAGCACCTCTCAAGAGGGCCCAAACCAACACACCCAGTGGCCAGCTTCAGACCACACCAGAACACTACCCAACCACCTCTACAAACAACACACCCAAAGAGCAGACTAGGCAGGCACCAGAGGCCCCATGAAAGCAAATCTTGCTTTATGAGGTCAGCTCATGCACAATAGTTCCTCCACTGTAGTCATGGCCAGTCCTCACACATATTCAACCTGAGGATCAATCCTTCCCACTGTTGTATCACCAGTATTTCAGGCTCGACAACAACAGGAAGGCACACACAACTCATGCAGGGACATACCTGGGACACCCAGCTAAGGTAATCAGGTATACTGTGCCACTGGGCCACACAGGATACCTACTACCTAAGGCCATTCTGCCAAGACCAAGATATGTAGCAACTTTAACTTATATATAGAAACAAACACAAGGAGGCAGCCAAAATGAGAAGACAAAGAAACATGTCCCAAATTTAAAAAAAAATGAAACAAAACTTCAGAAAAAGAACCAAACAACATGAAAACAAGCAATCTACTAGATGCAGGTTTCAAAACACTGGTTAAAGGAATGCTCAGTGATCTCAGTGAGAACATCAACAAAGAGAAAACACAGAAAAGAATGTCATAAATGAAGACTACAATAACTGCAATGAAGAATACATTACAGGGAATCAGTAGTAGAATAGATGAAGCAGAGGATCAAATCGACAATTTCGAAGATGATGGTTACAAAAATACCCAATCAGAACAGCAAAGAGAGCAAAGAATCCAAAAAGATGAGAGTAGTGTAAGGATCCTCTTCAAGTATACCAACATTCACATCACGGGGGTACCAGGAAAAGAAGGGGAAAGAGGAAGGAATTGAAAGTCTATTTGAAAAAATAATGACGGAAAACTCCCCTAACCTGCTACAAGGAATAGACATACAAGCCCAAGAAGTACAGAGAGTCCCAACCAAAGATGAACCCAAGCAGGCCCACACCAAGGTGCATCATAACTAAAATGCTAAAGGTAAAAGACAAAGAGAGAATCTTAAAAGCAGCAAGAGAAAAGCAGTTAGTTACCTACAAGGGAGTTCCAGGTATTAAAAGAAATGTTAAAGAATATCCATTAAGAACAAATTGGCAGTAACCAAAGGGGAGGTAGGTCAGGATAATGGGGGGAAAAGGGGAAAGGACTGTCAAGGAACATGTATAAAGGACACATGGACAAAGCCAAAGGGGGACAGGATCGAGGGTGAGAGGTGGGGATGGCTGGGGTGGTGGGGAGCAGTGGGGAGAAAATGGAGACAACTGTACTTGAACAACAAAAGAAAAAAGAACAACTAAAAGATCAAAAATATAAATAATAAAATGGCAATAAATACATATATATCAATAATTACTTTAAATGCAAATGGGTTAAATGCTGTAATCAAAAGACATAGGATAGTTGAATGGATAAGAAAACAGGAGCCTTACACATGCTGTCTACAAGAGACTCACTTCAGATCAAAAGACACACACAGACTGAAAATAAAAGGATGGAAAAAGGCATTTCATGAGAATGAAAAAGAAAAAAAGCTGGTATAAAACAATATTTATACCTATGCTTATACTTAAAGACAAAATAGACTTTACTTTTTTCCTTTTTAAAAATTTATTGAGGTGATATTGGTTAACAAAATTATACAGGTTTCAGGTGTACAATTCTACAACACATTGTCTGCACACTGTATTGTGTATTCAACACCCTAAATCAAGTCTCCATCCATCGCCATTTATCCCTCTATACCCCCCTTCACCTCCCACTATGCTCCTCCCCCAGGCAATCATCATACTGTTGTCTATATCCAAGAGTTCTTTGTCTTTTTTTTCTTTGTTGCTCAAGCCCACCACACTCCCCTACTAAAAGCCCCACCCCCAACAGTTGTCAGTCTGTTCTCTATGAATGAGTCTGTCTCTATTTTGTTTGTTACAAAATAGACTTTAAAACAGAGGCTATCACAAGAGACTAAGAAGGACCCAGAATTCCACTTCTGAGTATTTATCCAAAGAAACCCAAACCACTAAATCAAAAAGACATATGCATCCATATTTCCATTGCAGTATTATTTACAATAGCCAAGATATGAAAGAGGCCTAAGTGCCCATCAATAGATGAGTGGATAAAGAAGTGGTGCATATATACAACAAAAAATGGCAACCATCAAAAAAAATGAAATCTTGCCATCTGCAACAACCTGGAGTATATTGTGTTGAGTGGAGTTAGACAGAGAAAGACAAATGCCAGACAATTTCACTTATATATGGAATCCGAAAAGCAAAATAAACAAATAAGCAGAACAAAAAGAGACTCATACATACACAGAACATTTTGAGGATTGCCAGATTGTTGGTGGGTGTGTGGGGGGATAGCTGAAAAAGGTTGAAGAGATTAAGTACAAATTAGTTACAGAATAGTTATGAGGATGTAAAGTACACCATAGAAAATCTAGTCAATAATATTGTAATAAGTATATGTGATTTACCTAGATTTATTGAGGTGACCATTTTATAAGTTATAGAAATGCCTCATCATTGGGTTGTATACCTGAAAAATAATACAACATTGTATGTAAACTATAATTGAAAAATTTAAATTTTTTTTAAAAAAACTATAAGATGAAGGTAAGGTCTCACTGGTAATTAAGCCAAATTTTTCATTCAAAAGATCCCAACATGTGAATATACTTTGTTAATAATACATCCAGCATTAGCACTTGTGATGATTATTGGAAAAGACTGCAGTATCTTCCAAGAAGGACCTGGAGTTTATGTCTCAGGAGAATATTTCTAACTTAATATTTACTGCTTAAAAACAGTTCCTATATTTTCAAGGGCAGAGAGTTAATTCACTTTGTTATACCCTGGCTCCCACTGGATAGCTAAACAGGGTGAAGCCTCACCATTTGCACACTTTGAATATTTCCTGATATGGTATAAATCTAATTAGGCCACAGAAGCTAATGGATAGACAGGTGGTACTAATGACATTTTGTACAGCACACTGTGCTCAAGGCTACCACTTACCAAAATTAAAAATTTTGCAAACTAACACCACTAAAATATAGGTGCACATAAGCAATCAAGTCAATCCCACATAAGGGACTTGTCAAAGGAGGCTGTTAACCCTTATTTCAGTTCAGTGAACTCAGCAACATGAATACCATGCCTCAGGGCCCCAAGTTCAGGTCCAATTATAATGTAGTCATTGTTAGCTAAGTTCAGGCCACTGGTTTAGTGCTGGCTGAGAGATGAGATCATTGTGTATTATGACTGATGTGCAGTGTCAGACACAAATCCAGGATCGCCAAACTTCAGTGCAACCTGACAGTTCAATAACAATGAAGATGTTATCATAGTTAACAGCAACTATCCACTTCTTGAATGAGGTGAGCTGTGAGGCAGTTATTCCCCAACTGCAGAAGACTAGCTAAGTCAGTGACCCACAGAGTGTTTCAGAAGTACATGTCTAAGGTTCTAGCCCAGAGATTCAAATACGGCAGATACAAGTTAGAGTTCAGAAGTATATATTCTTATAAAACTTTCCAGGTTATCTGATGCCCAGGCAGGGTTGATTTTAAATACACACTTGTCTAATTTTAAGACAATTTTTAAATTTATTTCTATTTTGTGGCTTAACTGCAAACATATTTATGAGGTTATAGTACTATAAAACTTATTTTCTAGTCAACCAAAAATTATGACATACCTAAACTAAAAGACAGGGGTGGGAAATAAGTGGGTATGGAAATTACATTGGCAGGATGGAGAATAGGAATCCAAAGCCTAAAATTAAAAAATTAAAAAATAAATAAAAAACAACACAAGCATACAAGAAGTCTGAAGTAAATTCCAGAAAAACCACTCAAAACATTTATAATGACTGATTCCAGGGGACAAGAATTGGGCATGTGAAAATAGCAACTCTTATTTTTTCATTTTAAACACTGTAATACTATCCGACTAATCAATGTACACAGAACATCATGATTAAGAACAAGGACCAGATTTACCCTCTTGCTTGAAAGAGTAAAAAAAGATGAATCATATGAAACAACAGACAGCAAAACACTGTACATCAGGCCCTGAAGGACAGTGATCCCTGAAAGATGAGCAGCAAATGAGGTGGACCATGAAATTGCCCAAGCTCACTACCTTGAGAGAGTTTATAGATAGCAATATTAGAACAGTAAAAGGAAAATGTCTTTCTTCACAGACAATATGATAATCTATATAGAAAATCTAATACAATTTACAAAGAAGCTCTAGATTTAATAGATAGGTAAAGCTTCAAGATACAAGTCAAATATATAAAAATTGTATTTTTATAGTAACAACAAATGATTAGAAACCCATATTTTTTAAAACCATTAATAATAGCATCAAAAGTATAAAATTCTTAGGGATAAATCTAACAAAAGATGTGACATATGTACCATATTTTTCAGACCATAAGACGCATGTAGGTTTTAGAGGAGGAAAATAGGAAAAAAAATTTTGAAGCAAAAAAATCTGGTAAAATATTTAATAACATAAATAACATAATATTTGACCAATGTAAATGTAACCAGAACTCAACAGCAGAATTGACAACCATTATTCCTCCCAAATTTGGGGAGGGTGCATCTTATAGTCTGAAAAATATGGTATTTTACAATGAAAACTACAAGACATTGCTGAGAGAGTTTTAAGAAATCTTGAATTCATGAAAAGATATATTGGTTTCATGCATCAAGAGACAACAGTCAAATATCAGTTCTCTCCAAAATCATCTGTAATTCAATGTAACACTAATCAAAATTTCAGTAAGCTTTTTTGTGGAAATTAAAAACACTCAAAAATTCATATGTAAATGCAAAGGACCACATCTTTTTCTAGAAGATATTATATATATGAATATTATTCAGCCATAAGAAAAGATGAAATACTGCCATTTGCAAAACATGGATGGACCTTGAGAAGATGCTAAACAAAATATTAGTCAGTCAGAAAAAGCTAAGAATCATATGATTTCACTCATATGTGGGATATAAAACTGAAACTCATAGACACAGACAACAGTATGGTGGTTACCAGAGAGAAGGGTGTTAAAAGAGGTAAAATATTTGGTACCAGAAGATGATTTGACTTTGGGTGGTGAACACACGATGCAATATACAGATAAATATATCATAGAAATGTACTCATATACTTGAAAACTATATGATCTTATTAACCAGTGTCATCCCAATAAATTTAATTTAAAAAATAAATTTGGTAAAATATTAATAATAAAATAATATTAAAAAAATAAAATAAATAAATCCAAAGGACCTAGAATGGCCACAAAAAGAACTTGAAAAAAGAAAAACAAGTTTCAGGACTGATACTAACACCACTACTTATATAAAGCAACAGTAATCTGAACAATGTGGTACTAGAGTGCAGACAGAAAAACAGGCCGACTTAACAGAATAGGAAATCCATAAATAGCCCCCCACATAGATGGACAACTGATTTTCAACAAAGGCACAAAGGTAATTCAATGGATAAAGAAGAGTCTTTTCAACAAAGGATACTGGAGCATTGAGATATTTTTATGCAAAAAATAACATGAAAAAGAACATTGGTCATGACTTTTGCTATGCACAATTCTTAACTCCAAATGGATTACAGAACCTAAAACTATAAATCTTCAGAAATTGAGTATTAAAAATGTTTGCATTTGGGGGTTAGGCAAATATTTCTTTGAAACAACAATGTAATCATAATCCATAAACTAATAAATTGACTTCATCAAATTTAAACAGGTATACCTCATTGTAGCTCAATAAAGTTGTTTTTAAAATTAATTTTTGAAAGTAGGCAGTATATAATGAAGAACAAATAAGCCTACAAAAATGTTGTAGCAGAGTAACATGTAAAGCGCTATGAGATCTCAGCAGAGAAAAGGTCAACTCTGACTGCAGATACTGAGAACATCTCACAGGGAATGTGGAGCTGCCTTATGTATACCCCCATCCCAACAATGCATATCCCAATAACCTCTTCTATTTTGCATTTTCTTCCCTCTTGCCTTCATTTTGGTTCCTTTCAATAGAAAGCAGTGGTTTCAAGTTTGGGCTCTAAGGTTATATGCCCACTAATCAGTTAGGTAACCATCACCCAGCACTTTAGACCACCTTTCACTCCAGCTCTGTGTGTGGGTATGTCACTGACATCTCTCAACAACAAGCGCTTTATTTATACAATCAGGATTATAGTGGAACCTATTTCATAGGGCTCACATAATGATTCAGTGAGATAATGCATGTAAAGGGCTTAGCACAACTCCTAGAACATGGCACTCGGTAATATTAGCTGCTTTTATTCACCCTGAGCCTTCCTCCAACCATCAGCCCAGATGAACTTTACCATTCCAATTAGTGTGCTCAACTCTCTTTCTGTTTTATTTCTTACTAACAACTTTCAGTGGTTAATGCACTCTTGCTCTTTTTTTCTGCTGGGCTCCCTTCTAATTTCTACACCACCCTCTGCATTAGCAGTGAGAACTTGTTAAAAGCCAACTGAATTATTCAGTATTTGACAAACACGTGCAATTGGGAATCCTAATCTGTCTTTCAAATAAAAAGTGTCTGTAATTTGTTGGTCAACTCAACACTGGCCAGAGCATAATAGAAAAATGTAAAATTACCGTGGGTAATTCTTATGAAGACATATGTAGACACATGAACAGGCATAGCACAGTTATTGAATATTTAAAATCATTTCCCCTATTACTAGTAAGTGACTAGCCAGACTCACCTCTATACTCAGAATCGATAACCTGAGGATATTGCACTCTGAATTTCAAAATAGACAAGGGATTTATTTTATGGTATGCCATCAGGAAATTATTAAAGGACTTAGCAATATTGAATCTGAACCAAACTGTTAAGGAGAAGCAGAGAGGAGCACATTCTCTCAGGCTTAGCCTCAGGCCCTGCCCAGTTAGCAACGTCAAGCCCTATAGAATTGCAGATTAACAAAGTTTAATGTAAAGGTTCCTGGAGTTTGTTTGTTTGTTTGTTTGTTGTTTTTTGATACATCCTCATCACGGTGGCTCTTTCTTACTCTCTTCCTTCCCCCTCCACAGCTTAGAAGTCTATAAGCTATTAACTCTTCCTCAGGAAAAAAAAAACAAACAAACAGATATTAGCCACTGACACTTTAAATGTGAACAAGACTTAATGTCCAATCCCTTGAGGGGAATTTACATTTTAACAAGAAAATTTTTTCAATTGTGAAATTTCAGAAAAAGACTCATTGGAAGAGAATGTGTGATGTGTGGATGAAGCTGGAAACACCAGCATTCCTGCTGCCTGTCACCTACCAGACCCAAAAAAGCAGAGACAGGGATTGAAACTTTACGGACACTTTATTCAGATGGCCAGCAATCTGAGAAGATGGCAGGTATGTACCCTAACAGACCATCTTACATTTCCTTTCATGCCAGCCTTTTTTACAATGGGGCAAAAGTGCAGGTAAGGGATTTGGAATTCTGGAAAGAGGTTAATCAGGTAAAAGCTTCAGACCAGCAATTTCCCTAACATCCTTTCATCCACTGACTGGTGGTATTCTTTATCTGTGTCCTGTGTCTTGGGTGATTTTGTTTATCTGTGTCCTGGGCGGTGGGCTGTCTCTCCCTGGAAGACAATGGCTCAGACACCACCTTGACCTCTTATGGTCTCTTCTGGAACTCAAAGGTCAATCGCTTGTGGTATCCAGGAGTCAGGGTGGGCCTTACCTGCAGTTCCTGAAATAACAGCTTTCTACATGCATTAACTGCTAGGCTTATTAAATATTACCTTCAACTAAAATTTTCCAACTCTTGAGTTCTCCATCATGGGGACTCTCCTTTCAGCCCCAAATCACATTACTTATCAATTATACTTGGTAAGTGTGTCCCTGTTTCTGAGTTTTAAGTGAAGCTTAAAATTGCTTGTTTCACAGGCTTGTTTTCCTTGAAAATTATTTCTTCTTATGTCAGAGAAGAATGATTGAAAAAAATCTCAAGAGATTTCTAGGAGAACAAATGCATATCAATGATAGAAAAATTAAATACTTTGGTTTTCTAAAATAAAAAATCAAATATGTATTGCCATATGTTGTTTAAAATTGAGCAAAATATATGCCAGAGATGATTAGAAACATATAGACCTTGTGTCACAAAGCCCTACTGAATTTTTATTGTCCAGTAAGACTGGTTGCCCAAAGCCATTTTAAATACAGTGGAATTAAATTTAAATTGCAAAATGTACCATACTTCTAACAGAGTGAATATATAACCACATGAAATCACTCATAGTAGTTACTGTCATCAGAATGAAAATATATTTAAAAATACATGGCAGTGTGACACAGCCAGATGAGGCTAAGTTAAAAATATGAATCTAAAATCACTTAATAATTTCTTATCCACTCAAGAGTCTAAGTACCTAGAATGCATTAGATATTGTGCCAAATGATGGGGTTTCAATTGTAGATTAAGGCCCTGCCTTCATAGAACTCATTGTCTGGTGGGTATACTGGTCATGTGTGGGGGAGCTCTGCCTTCAGGGCCCCCCTGGCCACCACAGATAAAAACAATCTACTAAGACGAGATCTGCTTGGGGAGGAAAGGTGGTAGATCTCTCAAAGGAGCAGGGCCAGGAGCCTTTTCCTCAATGGGCTTTTATTGGGTTCAGTTTGCACAGGAATACAGGTTAAGCTCATCAATCATCATCAGGCAGTAACAATCAAACAATAGATAACATAGGGAAGAATTATGAGGGTTATTTTGAGTCAGGATCAGATAGCTAAAGGGCCATAAAACTTTGAGAAACAAACTCATTTCATGCTTGGACCCTTATCATTTAAATTGAGGGTATTAACAAAGTAGGTTTCACAGGATTTTATGTATTCTTTCTTAGGCCTGATCACCCCAGGGAACCTGCCCTTTCCAGCACAGGGCAGCAACCACCTCCAGCATTGTTTCAGGCTTAAGTCAGGCAGGAGAAATAAGGCAGCCAAAAGATTAGGAGACTTCTTGCAAACAGAATGAGAACACAGGCTATGTCAAAGCCAAGGGATGAGGGTCCATCACTCCCTTTTTTATAGTCCCCCAAGTCCTTCCCTAAGGGTCCCTTCATGACCATGCCTGTCTTAGGTCATCCCTCCCTTGAGGAATATTACCCATCATTGGCTAAATGGTCAGACTTGGGGCAAGCAGGGTGAAGTAAAGGGGGCAGAGATGGCGCCCCTGCCAAGGAGATAAGCTTTGTCTCCTTAGTGGCTTATGGTCCCAAGGTCTCTCATTCAGCCTTAGCCATGGGGGGTTACAGCATCTGAAACCAGGCAGGGTGGTTCCCAACAGTCATGTAAATGACAACAATATAGTATGAATTCTCTGAGAAAGAAAAGCACAAGTCTCTATGGGGACACAGAGTATAAACTCCTGGGTTCTACTCAGAGGAGCAAGACCAGGGCTATGTTTCCCTAAAGAGAGGGATGTGCAGATAGGAGATTTAAAGCCATTTTAAGCAGAATTCAACCCATAAGGCCTCGATAAGAGAGAATTTGCAAGTACCATAAATAAAATGTCCAAACCAACTACAAGATCTAAAGTGCTTCGAAAATGAGGTGGGCAGACACCTGGCTGAGGTTCAAGTGGATGAGGAGAACTTGAGGAGATCTAGCAGTAGAGGTCAGGGGATGAGTCTCAGGGAGATTCACTATGTAATGGTGAAACTTCTCATTGCCTTTGCCAGGAACATTCTTCCCTCAGAATTCCACAACACTGACTTCTCTTTGGTCAAATATGACACTCACAACTTACCATGTTTTATTTTCTTTGCAGCATTTGTCAGTAATCAAAATAATCTCATTTATTTTCTTATGTACCTATTTATTTCTGTTTCTCCCCACTGGAATGTAGGTTTTATGGAAGACTGTTTCATAAAGCATCTAATAAACATCTGAATGGTTATTGAGTGAAGAATGCTAGGACCCAAGGGCAAAGCAGGAGGACTCAGTGAATGGAGAAACAAAGCATGTTGGTAGGGCCTGTGGGGCAAAGAGTTTTCAGTTCTAAGGTGACTGAAAATTGAATAAGGCTAGCACGGGCTCAAATGGTCAAGTCACTGGTCACTGAAAAAAATTTTCACTACCTTACATGGAGATGGATTTTTAAGAAAACCTCCATTGAAATTTGCTATAGATCTTGATCTTGGCTTATTTAATTAATGATGGAACAATTCTAAGGTATCAGCCCACTAACACAAAATTGGTCAGAAATAGCATACTCTCTTAGGCCATTTGTCTGAGATATTGCTAAGTGTATTTTATATGATGAGATTCTTTTAGAAGATATACAATTTAGGTCACATTTGTTCTTTGATTCAATAAACTCAGGAAAAATAAAAATCTTGTGGTGTTGACTGTCTTTTCTTATAATTTCAAGACAAAGCTTGTGTTCTCATGGTGTCTGGGATAATTCTTCAGTCTAGAGAGTGACAGACTAGATTAAATTAGCTTTGGTTCTTTCATCACTAATTAGGTGACAAAGAAGACCTGCCTTAGGGTCTTCTTTTCCCATAATGGGCTCTTTTCCCATAATCAGTCTAATGAAGGGATGGTAGCCCTGGCAAAAGAGATGCCCTTGCAAGATCTCCACGTACAGAATCCACATTACACAGTGGGCTTCTCAAAGAGAGAAAGATTATCATATTCTCTGTGTATTTCAGGTCTTTAACTCAGGGTAGCAACACATAATAGTTTCCCAGCAAAAATTTATAAAATTGGGTTTCTTTGAAATTTCTGGAAGTTATTGCATTCTACTCTTAGCCATATTTTATTCACTATTATTATCAGTGGGTTAAATGAAGAGAAACATGCTCATTCATTGTTATGTATTTATGTATTTATTCATTCATTCATTCATTTATTTTTATCCTCACCAGAGGACATTTTTTCATTGATTTTAGAGAGAAAAGAAAGGGGAGAGAGAGAAACATTGATGTGATAGAGAAACATTAATCAGTTGCTTCCATACACACCCTGATCAGTTATCAAACCAGCAACCTAGGTATGTGCTCTGACTGGGAATTGAACCCACAACCTTTTGGTGTGTGGGACAGCACTCAACCAACCAAGCCACATGAGTCAGGGCCTTGTCCATTTTTAAAAGCATACAACCTGGGAGAGATAAATACAAGTAATGTCATGTTAATGAAATAAAACTTCAACATTATTCCAGCAGAGCAGAAAGACTGGCTTCAAGTGACAGGATACAATTTTATAATGAGATGTGTATATTCTAATACATAGGTGCAGAGTAATAATTACACCACTGGGAGAAGAAGCAAACCTTTATTAGCAATAGTTTATGTGAAAAAGGTCTGGATCTTATCCTTGGCCATAAATTTAGAAGAAATTGTGCAAAGCATTTGCTGAAAAAAAACTAAAATTAAAATATAGCAATGATAGGAGAGTTCATACAAATATAACATTCAGAGCCAGATAAATATCATCACTCTATTCTGTGGTCTTTAGACCCACACTTGAAGGATTTATATTATACCCATTGGTGCACTTTAAGAGATAGTCCAATAAACTAGAAAAGTGCTTCTCAAACTTCAATACTCATACAAACTCTCTTGTTGGTAGGTCTCACATGGGGTCTAAGAGTCTGCATTTGTAACAAACTCCCAGAGAGCTGAAGCTTCTGGAACACAGAGCACATTTTGAATAACAAGAAATTAGTGTCTTTCCAGAGAAGAGCCCACACCTGGTGGATTTTGGAGACTGAAACTCAGGTAATAACGAATGTTGAAAGGACTAGACCATTTTGGCATGGAGAAGACTTGCATGGTTGGGGACAAATTTCTAGTCCTTAAGTTTTGAATAACTTTCCTATGAAGAAAGAATAGATTTGTGCTTTCTTGTCACAAAAAAAAAAAGGCAAATGCAGAAGAGGAAGAGTTACAGGAGGCAGATTCTGACTAAATATAATGAAGTACATTTTAGCAGATGGAGCTATTCATGATGGACAGTGCTGCCTTGTAACCTGGACACGTCCCTGCATTAGAAATGGTTAAGCAGGACTACAAAGAGAAATCTTGGGTGGGTGAGAGGATGAACTTGATGAAACAGAATTCCACATTAAGATGCTGTGAATCTTCACCTTATCTCTCTTTACTGTCACCTCCTTAATGCATTTTCCTTAACCTATTGTTTCAGAACCCTGAACTTCACTGCAGATTCTCTCTCATGAGAAACTGGATTTGAAAATGCTCTGTAAAATACATAGCAGCACATAAAATACAAGGTTACATTGAGAATTTTATACTACCCCATTAATTTTCTTTTCTTTTTTTTAATGTATCTGGTTGTCAACCTAACATGGAAGTTTTTTGGGTCAAGAAAATATTTGGCAAGTAGGTGATATTAAATTATAAGTAAGTCATATTTCATACTAATGAGGATAGTGAAGGCTGTTAGATAGTTGGATGTGTTACAAAGCAATTGTGGCATTTCCATCACCTAGAAATTTAGAATAGGCCCTGGCCAATGTGGCTCAGTGGATTGAGTGCCCACCTGCAAACCAAAGAGTCTCCAGTTTGATTCTCAGGGTACATGCCTGGGTTGTGGGCCAGGTCCCCAGTAGGGGGTGCTAGAGAGGCAACGACGCATTGATGTTTCTCTCCCTCTCTTTCTCCCTCCCTTCCCCTCTCTAAAAATTAGTAAACAAAATATTTTTTTAAAGTTATTTTTAAAAAAAGAAAGAAAGAAATTTAGAATAGATTCTGACTTCTAGGACAGTTCCATCATAATCCAACCATGGAATCTGAGAAATAAATTAGTTGCTATGCCAAGATCACTTTCAAACGTAAAGTTGGAGAAACTTTGACCATATCCTTTAAAATATCTATATAACTTTTTTTGTTTGCTATTGTGTCTGTAAATTGCTTGGGTAGCTCTGATATTTCTTAACCTGTCAGGGCAACTTTTAGAGAATTGGCATGCTGAGAAATGGTGAAGGTACTTCATTAGGCTCTTACAAGTACTGAATTGATGCTTTTGTGCCCTGAGGTAGGCCTGCTGTGCCATCTAATTAATGATGGAAGAACCAAAGCTAATTCAATCTAGAAAGCTGCTCCTGGGACTGAAAGATTGCCTGGGACCTCCTGGAAGCACCAGCTCTCTCCCAGGGTTATAGCATCATCATCAGCCCAAGCAGGACACTGTTTTCAAACCATTTGGGACCTTCCAGTTCTCTGTCAAAATCAGCTTTCAGCACAGCCTTTTTAATGGGAGTGAATATTGCACCCAGGAGGCTTCCAAAGAAAAAACAATGGAAGCAGTGTATTCAAAATAATCTATCCTTTTATTTTTCACATAAGTATCTATCAGAGTGATTGTTCTCCTGGATTTGAGAATCAAAAAGTAATAAAGGAGACCCCATTTCCTCACAAGGGTATCAAAAAAGTAATGCTGTCTATGCATAGATTTATATAATAACACAGTGCAGGAAAAAAACACCTTTCATTTTCAGAAATCAATTTGTCTTCATAACAACATAGATAGAAGGTAACAAGGGGAAATCAGCTCATTTCATTAGTGAGAACACTGAATTTAAAAGAATCTAAGTGGTTTTCTCAATGTCAAAGAGATCCTAAATAACAGAGTCAGGATTCCTTTTGGCTCCTAAATTAATTTTCTTTCCATTAAGGAAGGAACAATTAAATGTCATGTTGTCTTTAAAACTAAAAGATGTCATTGGATTATGCTCGTATATTGCTAATATAGAAATATGTTTAAATACCCCTGCCATTAATGTTTGTAGTGGAGGATTTTTTAAATTTTTCCCTTTAAAACATAATTCTCTCAGACAACTAAGAAAATGTGTTTTATAAATATCCATGGTAATTTAATTCCCACAATGTACAATGCTTTGCATGTACTATTATTTAATCCTCACAAAAGTCCCCTGAAATAGGCATTACTAGGCCCATTTTTAAAATGAGGAAATGATTTGAAAAGATTAACCTGCAGAAGGTCTCACAGATAGCAAGTAGCTAATATGGTCTCCTTCATATCGTGCACCCCCCACTTAGTGCTGAGGCATCATTTATTTATTTGACCAATATTTATTGCATATATGTATATTGTAGAATGAGAGCTCAAGGATGTAATTAATGATAATTTGAACCAATTAAGTTATAGCAGCTTAAACTTGTGATTTTTATATTTAGCTTGGAATTTGTATTTTACTAGATGTCATTTTTTTTTAAGTAGCAGCTCAGGATACAGCAAGTATTGACTCAACACATTGTACACCTTTCGTTAGTAAACCTTTGAGGGTCTGGATCTGAGGATGCGAAAGATCCTAGGGGACACAAACCACTGTGATTCCGTTTGCACTGCCATCCTGTTTTGTGCTGCGCACTGAGAGTCCATGATGAGATTTGAAAAATGAGAATTGGAGAGGACAATGATTTGACACATACCATCTCTTTTGGGGCATACTGAAGTCACACATCAAAAGGAGCTCAATGGGTTTGGGCAAGAAACAATCTCTCCAAGCTTCAGTCTCGTGACCTGTGAAAAGAGAAAATCACTATTAGCTCTGCTTTGCTCTGGGATTGTGGTGAGGAGCAAATGAAATAATGTCTATAAAAGCATTTTCAAAATGATGGATATTACACAAAGAAGATATTTAATACAAGTGGAAGGTATTCACTTTTTTATTTTGATTAAGCATTTTCATTGACTCAACTCTGAATCACTTCCTTAACTGGCCTTGATACTCTAAGTGCTACCCTCACTAGGGCTTTGTCACTAAGATGAAGGATGTGGATATAAATGAAGCAGTGGGAAAGGTAAGGAGTTGGGGTCAGGCCTACAGTCACATCTTAATACAATTTACTTAAATATATTTCCCCCTTGGTAAATCAAGAAAATACACCTACTTTTTCACAAACAGGCTATGTATTTAAATACCCAATCAAATTTAAAACTCTTCAGATGTTTACTAATTGTTCCTTTTCCATAGCTATTCAATAGATCAATAACTTTTTAAACCTGCTGTGACCTGATTCTTAGCTCTCCCTTCCCACACACAGGGTAAATTGCCCTTTTAAAATAGCTCTAAGCTTTTTTCAGCATTACCATCCATTAACTAATATAAAAATATTGCATGCTATTTTTAACACCAGCTTTTAAACCCAGAGACATATTAGATATTTCTGAGACAGACAAATTCTCATCTCTATCTCTAAACCAAGAGTCTGACATTAATTTATGTTCTTACCAAGGATTAGAAGGAAATGCTTCCTAAGAGCTACAAAGGCTGAGATATAGTAACTGTAACCAAAATTAATTAAATTGTAATCAACACTGTCATAGTTTTTAATTATATGAATCATGTTGTGTGAATGCTATGAACCCATGGAAAAGTATTGAAATTTATTTCTGATTTTTCCTTCCACCATAACCCTCTCCCCTTGAAATGATGTTAATAACATCTTTTTTAAAGATTTTATTTATTTATTTTTTAGAGAGAGGGGAAGGGAAGGAGAAAAAGAGGGAGAGAATCATCAATGTGTGGTTGCCTCATGCCCTAAGTGGGAATCGAACTGGCAACCCTTTGGCTCTCAGGCCCGCGCTCAGTCCACTGAGCCACACCAGCCAGAGCTGATGTTGATAACATTTTAAATGAAATTTATCCTTTCACTAAATACATACCAGAAAATAAAGCAAAACTTTTCAAGAAGTACAACAGTCCTTAAATAAAATTTTATTGATGATTTCCAATCAATGTTACTAATAGTACATTCAGGAAAATAGTATAGGTCTCTATGGGGAAGAAATCAGTGTATCTTAAGTAATTCACTGCAGTAAGGCAAGATAACTTCATGAAATTGCATATATTTACTGTTGTTGTCATTAGGTTTTTGTTTTTTTCTCCCCTATAAATAGCTTACTGATTTTTATAGTAGATACAATCATTAGTCTACCCAAGTGGCCTTTGTGCATTCACTATAATTTCATTAGCTCCCACCAGGAGAAGCCATAGCTCTAGAAATTAGCAAGTCGGCCAGGAAAGCCATCCTAACGCAGGTTTCCCCCACTTACTGAAATTAGAACATTCCTATGAACTCTCTCATAGGCTGAAATGGCATAAAATGAAGAAGCAATTATCACTAATTTATATGGAAATTTTTATGAGATTCCCAGACCCAAAAATAACCTACCAAATCATACAAAATACACTTGATTATGTCCAGTTTTATGCCAAGTGTAACACTGTTATAAGCTTTCTTAGGCTTTTCTGATACTGTAGGACACAGAATACCAAAGGGTGCACAAAATAAATGAAGGTGAAGCACAGAGGCTCACAGACATAGTTTGAAGTTAAGGTGTCCTGATGCTGAGGTGCTGAGTGTTGTTCCTGGGAAGGAGCTTGGTGGTGCCACTCTAGCTGCTTGGGGTGTGCGCTGCCTCTAGAACTGCTCACACAAAGCAGATGCTGAATGCTATTTTTGCTTTTCACCTTTTTTCATTTAAATAAATCCTTTTTGGATTTCTTTTAGTTAGCAAAAACAGATAGGTCTTTCATGAAAGTAAAGTGGAGTCACCCAAACTTTTGAAAAGTGAGGGTACCTGTAGGTACTTTTCTGTGGTTTCCTACAGGAGTAGTTCCTGTATTCAGTTGTTAATCTTTGTCTCCCCAAATGGAGCAGTGAAAACATACATGCACAGAGAGAGAAACACTGACAGTGCTGTGTCCTCAAGGGGTTCAGCCACAGTGATGTCTCAGTACAAGGAGACCTCTTTTCCTGGAATGCAGGCTCCTCATTTTCATCATCTTTGTCTGCCAAGGCTCAAAAGAATGCTGCTTACACAATAGAACACTTGGGTCTCCTTAGAGATACGCAATCTGTAAATAAACTCTTGGCCTTTAATATTCTTTCTACCTACCTAAATCCTACCCTTTATTTTGACTCATAACAAACCTTACTTTCAAAAAACTCTTCCCTGTTGCCATCTCTCCACTGTAGCACATTATCAAAGTATTGCCTAGGAAGGAGATGACATAGGAGAATTACTAAAAAATCATCTTTGAAGTAAGACATACAAACATTAGAACCTTAACTCTGACAGTTAGTAGTCACGTAACTTTGGGCAAATTATTTAGCCTGTGTAAGCCTCAATTTCTTCACCTTTAAAAGAAAGATAATGACATCTACTTAATGAGGTTGCCATAAAAATTTTTAAACTAAATGCAGGTGAAACATTTTGTGGAGTCCTTGAAAAAATATAAACACTAAGTAAGTAGAAATGAATATTGTATAATACAAATTTAATTATATTGCAGAGAATCCCCCTTTTCTCCATAAATGTTTCTGCTAAAGAGAAAGGAGAAATTATTACTAAGTGCATGACTGCTACAAGCTTTGTGATATATTGGTTAATAGCTTGAAACAGTCACAAGGATGGACCTGAACTAACCTGAAAAAAAAATCCTATGCTTAGGTTTTAAAAAATAATTTGAATGATTATAGAATCATTCTATGATCAAGGAGGATGGGGAATCTGACTCAGCATTTTTTAAACACTAAGAGCATTTAGTTGACAATTACTTTAATGAGTTAATAGAATGGCATAGCTGCCCAAAACATTGAGATGTTATAAACATTTTCTTCAAGTCTGTACTTGTGTTTTCATTTTGTTTAAGGTGTCTTCTGTCATTTAGACAATTTAAATCTTTATGACCTCATTAATAGGTGGTATTCATATGTGATAAGAAATATCACAACATATTATACACTACAGCATTACAGACTGGCTAGCTGTCTCCCAAACTCAATTTCTCTTGTTCCTACATACCCTTCTTTGCAGCTAGATATGGCCATGTGGTTTTATGAACCAAAGGGATGCACAATACTTTAGGTTAGATCCTTAAAAATGCCCATATGCTCAATTCTTTCTCTTTTTTATTTTTTCAGCCTGATGCAAATGAACACAATGACCTTGGAGATCATGTTTCAAAGACAGCAGAACTGCAGGAGGCAGTAAGTCTGGCACCCTAGATCAATGCTTCAAAAAGAGCCACCCACCAATCAAGAAAGTCCACTGTAAACTCACAAGCAAGAAATAGACTTCTATTGTGTTTGAGCTACCACCATCTTTTGATTTGTTTGTTATGAGAGCTGGCAAACCCTAACTATTTCAACCAGTCCACATATGTCTGTAGTATGTGTTTGAATTAGGTAGTCATATTTTGAGAGGGATATTGGCAAGTTTTAAAAGTCTTAAAGAATATTGAAAATATTAAGATACTTAGAATTTAAAAACAGTTGGAGAGCTTTTTTTAAAATGCATGCTTTTTAAATTCTCTTAAGTGATTCTGATGTGTATCCTATCTTAAAAATTACTAGTGCAGAACCCTAGCATGGGGAAGAATGGTTGAATGCATTTGGGGTGGTTTTCCTGGCAAACAGAGACCTGATGATAGCTGCCTTCAAATATCTGAAGATCTTACATGGGAAAGAAAAGTTTACACTTACACTGTGAAGAAAGGAGATGTACACTTATATTAGAAGAAACTAAGCAGAATCACTGGGTAGAAGTTACAGGAAGAGAGATTTGAGATCATTCAAAGTGTTACAATTATAATTTTTCAAAAAAAGAACCATCTGCTTTTAAAGTAATGAGTTATCCCTTTCTTGTAATAGCCAAGCAGAGATGATATAATAGTACCATTATTATAATGCTCTTCATAATCATCATTTTATCTAAATCCCATAACCACCTTGTGGGTCATGCCCACTTTTATATAGATGAGGAAACTAAGATGTGCAACCATTAACCTGCCTGTCCATGTCACACAGCCAGAAAACAGCACAGGTGAAACTTCCACCCTGTCTTCAGACTCTGGGAGGAGTTCTTTTCTTTCACTGTCCATATATATTATGGGAGTAATTCCTCTCAGACACAAGATTCTGTAAAAAGGATTGGGTACCCCTCAATGGCAGAAACGTCATCTCTTTTTATTTATATTTTCACTTTGCTGAGCACATAGCACATGCTTATTAAATATGTATTTATCTAGATTTGACACCATTCTTATGAAATAAAAATGTCACATAAAGTTGGCCTTTCCTTTTTAATCTGCTTTCACACAAAACAACTGCTGTCATAAAAAGTGTTATACACTACAGAAACAATACAAGGAAACTAGCCCATTCCTTCCAAACAGAGAACACACAAAATCAAGAATCAGAAATTTTAGTCAACAGTAAGTAAAAATACAGTTGACTTACACTCAGAAATTGCAGTGCCAATTTTAGTGCTGATCTATAGAGAGCACTGGACTAGACTCCAGCAGAGCTCAGCTCTGCCTTGAGTACTTGGCCAAATCACTCACCCTCTTTATGCTTCGGTATCCTCCTCCAAAGCCACACAATGATTACCAGTGGGTGGTGACACAACAAAAGCAGAAGCCAGACTTTATATGCGTCGTACTCCTGATCAAGCCCCTCTAGCAGACCACCAATTTGTAGGAAACAATAGAGACAGGCACACGTCTAAAGAAGCAATCATCAAAATCAGGCTGTAGGAGACTCATCTACAAGATTAACATCTCAGTTTCTGTTTTAAAAAACTCAAAGAAAAATAAGAGATGGAGAGGATCCATATAAATGACATAAGCAATTGCAATCTTATTTGAATCCCAACTTCAAACTGTGGAGGGAAATATTTTAAGCAAAAGAGTACATGGTGTGATTCCATTAAAGTTTGAAAATATACAAAACTAATGTATGCTCTTCGAACTCACCATAATATTTTGTTTCTTCATCTCTGTTTCTGTGGGTGTGTTCTGGTGGGAAGAGTTAGTGAGCTGCAGAGTAATTGTATGTGCATTTTTTCATATATTATTATTTGATACAAAGTATATTAAATGGCATAGCTCTGGGTACTATGTCAACAAAGGTAAATAATGAAAGAGTTAAATTTAGAAATGATCAACTCCTGCCCTGGTCAGTGTGGCTCCGTTGGTTGGATTGTTGTCTCATAACCAAAGGGTTGTGGGTTCAATTCCCAGTTGGGGCACAAACTTGGGTTTCAGGTTTGGTCCCTACTCTAGATGGGGACGTACAGAAGGCAATCATTCGATGCTTCTCTAATTATATCAATGTTTCTGTCTCTCCCATCCTCTCTCTCTCTAAAAAAGCAATGAGAAAGTGTCCTTGGGTGAGGATAATATATGTATATTTACCAATCTTTTTAGTCTTGACAAAGGAGGCTTCATGGAATTGTTTTAAAACACAATGAAAACAAAAGTATCTCGATCAGTAAAACTACATCCAGAGGGCATAAGATTTATATTTTATGGGAGAGCAGACATAAACCCCAGAAAGTTGGGAGAAATAAAGAAAAAGTAAATTTCAAGGTATATATACATATGTGTTGAGAAGGAAAGTATCAAATATATGGTCTGTATCAACCTGGAACTGAAGTAAAAAACTAAAATTTTCTATAATCATATTTTTATCCATCTAGACAATGCAAAATAGGCCTACTTTACACAACACCATAGCTGCCTTGGACAGAAGCTCTATTTTAATGATACAGTGGCTTTGAGTGGCTACCACAAGGACCTCAAGTCGAAGGCAACATTCAGCAACTGTGGTCCTAGCACTGCATCAGTTTGTTACAGAAACTGGGCTTGTTGAGACGAAAAATGTCATGCTGTTCACAACCTGAAAAGGAATGTCTGGGAAAGGACGATAAGAACTGAGGCCCCAAAGTCTGCCACTTATTCTCTATATTCTCATTTCAGTTGGCCCCCCTTGTCCACTGGGGATACGTTCCAAGAGCCCTGTGGGTATCTGAAACCATGAATAGCATCAAACCCTATGCACATAATGTATTTATCTACACATACATACCAGTGATCAAGTTTAACTTATAAATTAACTATACTAAGGGATGAACAATAATAATAATAATAAAATAGAACTATAACAATATACCATAATAAAAGCATGTCAACATGTCATGATTAAGTAAAATAAGGATGCCTTGAATACAAACACTGTGATGCTGTGGCAGTCCATCTGATAACCAAGACAGCTGAGTGACTGAGGGACAGAGAGCAGCAAATACAGCATGGAGACACTGGACAAAGGGGAGAATCACATCTTGGGTGGGACAGAGCAGGATGGTGTGAGAATTATCATGCTACTCAGAATGGCACATGATTTAAAACTTAAGAATTTTTTATTTCTGGAATTTTCCATTTAATATTTTGGACTACAATTTATATTGGGTAACTGATAACATGGAAAGCAAAATCATGGGTATAGAGGGGCTACTGTATATATATACAGATGGATTATTTCTAATACTTCTAACCAGATTGTTTCCCTTCAACTCCATCCATTACTGAGCTCTGGATAATGCTGAAGTTTTCCATCCAGAATGAAGGGATTCTCCCTCACCCAGCAAGTCAGCACACAGTTCATGGCAAATAATAATCACAGCAGTTACTTTGAGTCGTCATACCTTTCTCTGATGCAAGTAAAGCCAGTGACTCAGAATTCTGTGCCCACGTCATGGGGATGTGACAGTGATAAAATAAAAATGAACAAGTGCTAAAGATGGGATAATCTGGGAAAAGGCTGATTCATACAGGAGAAGCTATCTGTCACCAAAGACCTTTCTGACTCTAGGCCTGTTGCTATCAGATAGAAAGTAAGGTCACAAGCCTCCAGGGCCAAACTGAGCAATGCAGGTATTCGGATGCAGAATTCACCAAGGCCTCCACAGTAGAAGATGTCAGATTAGTCCTCAAGAATTGAAATGGTCAAATACACACCTTGCAATAAACATATTTACAGACCAGGGACTGAGGATAAGGGGAAATGGATAATTATTGTTTAATGGGTTCGCAGTCTCAGTTTGAGATGACAAAAAATTCTGGAGGTAGATGGTGGTGGTGGTTACACAACATTATGAATGTACTTGATGCCATTGAACCGTACACTTAAAAATGGTAACTTTTATGTCATGTAATTTTACCACAATAAAAAATATTTACAGAAAGAGTTTGGTTGCAAACATTTTTAAAACAAGAAATTAGAAGGTGGTCAGACAATCTAGTGCAGATTTTTAAGAACTCAAGAGAGATCAGGCTCTGGAATCAGACTACTAGTTTCAAATAAAGGTTTCTAATCTCCATCTCTTCTTAGCTCTGTAACATTAGACAGATTACATAACTGCTCCAAAGCTCAGTTTTTTATCTGTAAAATGGGTTCATTATAGTATATAATTTGTAGGATTAGAGGGGTAAATGAGATAATCCATTGTCTGGTACAAAGCACTTGCTCAGAAAGTCTTAACTAGTAAGTTATTATCATTATTGTGTTGTTTTGTCATTGACAAATAAATTTAGATATAAAAAGCTTTAAGAAAGCCCTGAGGAGGAGACAAGTCAAAGAGTACACATAAAATCAACAGGAAAGCCCTGGCCAGGTGACTCAGCTGGCTGGAGCATCATTCTGTACACTAAAAGTTTGTGGGTTTAATCCCCGGTCAGGGCGCATACAGGGGGGCCACTGATGGATGTTTCCCTCTCTGGCACTCTCTCCCTGCCCCCAAGCCTCTTCCTCTCTAAAAATCAATAAAAACATATCCTCAGGTGAGGATTTAAAAAATAAACAAACAAACAAACAGGAAATTTACTAAATGCCTGTTATAATGCAATGTTTTACTAAAAACTGGGAAAAAGAAAAAAACAAAATAAAAAACACTATATGCTCTAAAAAAATTCACAGTCTCGCTGGGGAGAAGAAGCACACACACAAAGCAGTTTCAACAGTGCCAAGCGTGTGACAACATCTGAGCCGTTCACTGGTATCACACTTGAAAGAATGGAAAGCCTTCTGTGAGCAACATGCTGTGGTGTTCACAGGGTTTGGTGTCAGCCACACTTGGGCTCAAATCCCACTGCCACTCCTGCAAATGACTAATCCTGTCTAAGCCCCAGTTTCCTCATCAACATAACAGAGATAATAACAGCAACTATGAGATTTAAATGACTTAATGCATGTAAAGAATTTGAGATTTGAGATTTGAGACAGAACCTAGCACAGAGTAAGCCTTAAATAAGGTAATAAAATTACCTTATTTAATCAACAACCCAATCAGGTGAACACTACTTATTCCTAACTTATGTTTAAAAAAAAATCCCCACAAAGCTCAAAAAGGTTAAGTGACTCACTCAGATTCAGACCTGATAGAATCAGGAATCCAATTCAAGTCATCAGACTCCTAATCCAGTGCCCTTTCCACTCCGCCATAGCCCCCTGTGTGGTGGAAGTGTCTAAACAGGGGTGTCAAACTCACTTTCACTTCGGGCCACATCAGCCTCGACATTGCCTTTAAAGGGCCAAGGGTAATTTTAGGACTATATAAATGTAACTATTCTTTAACAGTTAAGCGAGAACTAGGCACTGTCACCGGGTAGATACAAGGTGCTGGGCCAGATAAAACAAGGTGGAGGGCCAGATTTGGCCCACGGGCCTTGTGTTTTCCACCTATGGGGTAAAGAGTCCTGAGAGTAATTCCTGCAGTGGTTGAGAAGGTGGTTAAGGCAATGTCCATAGAGTAACAGAAAAAAAATTCATGTATGAGGTGAAACATCAGCAAAAGAAAGTTAGGATTCTATTCCAAAAAAAGTACATTGTTTAGAACTTCCCTGACACACTCTACCATTTAAAAAAATCTTATGTTGTTTAATCTTTACAAAAACCCTTTGAGACATGTATTGTTAACCCCATTTTACAGTTGGGAAAACAAGCTTCGAGTGGGTTTAAAAACTTGTAAAATGTCATGAGGTTCATAAGAGGTGAAGCTGGTGTTTGAACCCAGTTTGATGTAATTTCAAAATCATAGCCTTTAACCAAGGAGAGGAGCTCACTAGATGTGAGGGGAAGAACATGATGAGTTCCTTATAAATGTTTTGGATGAATGGTAAAGACTGAAGCAAGTGAAGCAAGTTCAGGATACAGGTGGAGAACAGGTAGAATACAAGTGGAGAGGAGATCAGGTTAACAGGAGAAATGAAAGTAAAATTTAATTTGGGTGGAGGTAGATGTAATAACCTAAAGATGATAGGTTTGTTTTGTTCTGTTTAAGGAGATTTTCACTATCATATTCCCTTTATCCCCATGAGTTTGGGTAGTAATCTTCTTTCTAGGCCCTATTTTTCCTAAGAATTTGATTTTAACTCCTGTGACTAACTCCCATAAGATAATATCCAGGGGAATCCAGACAGAGTTCATCCATCTGATCAAAGGAAATGTCTTAATTCTAAATCCAAATTGAACCTGATACACTCCAGAATCAATAATGGTAATGGCCAAAGCCAAAACAGTCTCCTTGAAGGCTACTATCTCTGACATTACCCATTAACAAGATGCTGGGGTAAAAGTTCAGTGATGTTACTAAGAGCCACTCTGAAAATGTGTCTAAATAAAAGGCTCTGTGCGTGTATGAGCTCACCTTTATAAATAGAAACCCTCTGAGAGAAAGAAATGGACTTTGGATATCTTGAATTTTATTTAAATTGAATTACCTAAATACAATTTATTGTAGAACACAAGAAATATACCTATTTAAATGGAAATTTTTATAGATTTCAACTTTTTATAGGAATGTTATTAATCACTTATCTGTGAGTCCTTCAAAGAATGTTCATCTGGCCAAGATGTTTTAAAGACTAGTCTTTGAACATACTAGAGAAGGAAGCCAATTCCCATCTTCTTATCCAAGATCCTGAGAAATAAGGCAGGTCCCCTCCAGTGTTGACTGAGCATTAGACCTCAGATACAGCCTATATTCTTCACAAGAATCAAAAAAAGAGTGGTGAGCACCAGACTCTGGTTTTACTTATTCCCAGCTTTGCTCATCCCCCCTGTGTTGGCAGCACAAGAAAAATACCAAATCACCAGAGGTTCTGCATCTTACAAAAGTTGAATCCATAGTCAAAAGGATGACTGGACAGAATCTTACTTGCTTGTTGAGAAACAGCACTCAGTGTTGAGTTGGATATTAGTTGGAGATGGTTACTGAGGATGTGCTGGAACATAAAAGGCAAATGAGCCTACACACAATTACTAGTGCTGACTCAGGTCAAAGTTCCCTTTCCCACTCATCTGGTTGTCTCTAAAATAATAAAATAGAATTCCCACCTCTGTGTCATGATTATCTCTTCTGACCAGTAAATTAGAATATCCTACTTCCTGATAAAGACACTAATACTAAATATTTGAATTATGGATTCAAAGCTTTCTAATTCTAATTTATGTAATAAACGTGGGTCTTCAGGTCAGTAGAACTAGCCAAGAGCAATTCAGAGTTCTAGGTTCTGGATCAAGAATTTTGGGGGAAGACTCACAATTTAATTGGTTCTGCATTGTGATCATACCACAAATCATTCTAAGTTAAACAAAACCCTGTATTCTAAACAGTGTAAAGTGATGCTATATGAATTGAGGTTTCACTCTTGGGATCTTAAATATGTTTCATTATATATAATTATTAAGTACCCAAAGCCAAATAACATAAAAGCTACAATACAATGTTGCTTTTAGGAGATTTTTCTGCATATGATGAATTGGCCAAGGCATTGTTAAATGTAATTTTAATAATGTTTGGACTAAAGTTTTCTTAGTTAATATCTTAGAGGTAAGTATGAATATTCTTCATACGTTCAGGACTCTCTTAACTGTGCTGCAAATCAGATCATCTTAAATTTTGTAAAGAATAATTAAATCTGTCATATCCTGAACTTATTCTAGACGTACATAATTTAGCAAACAACAAAACACACTGGACATGAAATGTGTATGACAGTGTTGGTTTGGATGTGCAGTTAGTCCCTAGGACCAAAACACAAAGACTAACCAATTAGCTTAGTACAAAAAATTTTGCCTTCAGTATTGTACTAACCAATGTGATCAACATCCAAAAATACGAGGTTTATCTGGAAAAAAATCCAGCCATTATTAATATAGCAAGAGCAGTTTGTGCGATATCACTGTAACCTGGCAGCCAAAGAGAGAGGACAGGAATGAGCATGCATGAACAATGACAACTTCACTGTACTAGTAAGTGGTGACAATAGATGTTGTTGAGTGAGCATGTGTACTGTGTGGTTGTTGCATTCAAAATGGCTAAGTGAGTAGATCAAGAATTTGCACCAAATTTTGCATTGAGCTTGAATGGTCTTCCACTGAAAACTATTTGGATGATTCATAAGGATGCAGCAATGGGTAACTGGTGATTGGCAGCTTCATGAGGACAACTCACCTGCTCGTGCAGAGTTTTTTGGCAAAACATCAAATCACTCACATATCTCAGCCCCTCTGCACCCCAAATTTGGTGACTGTGACTTCTGGCTTTTCCCAAAACTAAGATCACCTTTGAAAGGGAAGAGATTTTAGACCATTGATGAGATTCAGAAAAATACAATGGATCAGCTGATGGCAAATGAGAGAACTGAGGCCTCATTGTCCTATGTATAATGTTTGTTGTATCTCGTATCTTCTTCAATAAATATCTCTATTTTTCATACTGCATGGCTGGATATCTTCTGGACAGACCTCGTATGTATGAAATATACACAAACAAGGGGGTCTCCCAAAAACAGAATGTATTAAAAATTGTGTATTTATTCTGACATGTTTAAACTTCAATCACCTTCAAAGGACTCTCCATTTGATGCAATACACCTAGCAAGATGTTTTTTCCACTGCTCAAAACCATTTTTGAGCTCATCAATTTCAATGCCTTTTAGTGCTTCTGCCATTTTTTGTTTCACCTCTTCCACATTAACAAAATGTTTCCCTTTGAGAATTTTTTGCATCCAGGGAAACAAAAAAAAAGTCACTTGGGCGAGATAAGGTAAATAGGGAGGGTGGGGCCTGGAGGTCATGCCATTTTTACTTAAAAACTTCTGAACACTCAGCGTGGTATAGTCAGGTGTGCTCATAAATCACCCATGATGAAATAGGCAAAGGCATTGAAAAAATCTTCAAAAAAATTCACTGAAGCCAAATGCAGCCTCTCACAACAATGCCATCTGGTACACTGATATAGATGGGTTCCTAAAACATTCCCCTAGTAGGGGGAGCCCATACTAAAAGGGGCCCACCCTCCAAAAGATAATTCTGGATTTGGGGGGTCCCCCTTCATATATATATGTACAGAGTGGGGCAAAAGTAAGCTTCCAGTTGTGAGTACCTAAAACAAAAGAGTTTATTATTGTATTATTTTATATACAAACAGCTGGAAATCCACTTTTGCCCCACTTGTATGGTATGGAACTCAAATGGGAACTAAACTGTTAGTACAACAACTCTTTTTTTTTATATAATACATTGGACCTTAGATACTTTGAAGAAATCTACTTCAAAAAATTAAGCAGTGTTCTGTTTAAAAGTTTAAAACAAAGCAATAATTTGTAAATAAAACCAGTAACACTAATTTGAAAATGTATTCATTTGTTGCATGCCTACTATATGTCAAGAACTATGCTAGGAATAAGATAAAATATACTGTTCCAATTTTAAGAGTTCCAAGACTAAACACACATGTACATTCTGCACAGGATGGTAAGTCCTAATGCATGGATATGAATGAGCTATGACTGGGAACGTGAAAGAGGAAGAAGAGTAAACCACAGTATGTTATAAAGATATCTTAGACTTCTCTAGACTCATCAAAGTATAAAAATGAGAGGATTATACCCTAATATAAGATGGACCTGAAAACCAGAGAACATAGTGCATTGACCAGATAGGTGGAGGGAGCCTTGGAAATGTTTAAGGCCAGAATACTCATGTTAGTGTTGAGGCATGAAGAGGTTAAAGTTATATAACTCATTCAAAGTTACAACTCATATAACTCATTCAAAGTTATATGAGTTAAGAATTTAGAGCATGTAGATAAAGTTCATCAGAAATACAAACTAATTCATTGAATTGAATTGAATTTCACCCCAAAAAGCAGAATATACATACTCTTCAATGCACATGGAACATTTTCTGGATAGACTCCATGTTAAAAAGCAAAACAAGTCTCAATAAATTTAAGAAGATTGAAATCATATCAAGCATTTCTCTGATCATAATGCTATGAAACTAGAAATCAATCACAAGAAGAACACTGAAAAAATACACAAAGACATGAAAGTTAAACAATTTGTTATTAAACAATGAATGGGTCAACAACAAGGTCAAGAAAGAAATTAAAATATACTTTGAAACAAATGAAAATGAGAACATAATTCAAAATCTGTGAGACACAGGGAACTCAATCCAAGGAGGTAAATTCATAGCATTACAGGCCTATCTCCAAAAAAAAAAAAAGAGAGAGAAAAAAATAGAAAAGAAAAAAGATCAAGTAAGCAATTTAACTTTACACTTAAAAGAACCTGGAAAAGAAACACAAATAAAGCCCAAAGTGAGTAGAAGGAAGGAAATAATAAACATTAGAGAAGAAATAAGTGAAACTGAGTGTCTAAAAAAATGATACAAAAGATCAGTGAATCCAAGAGCTGGTTCTTTGGAAACATAAACAAGATTGACAAAACTTTAACCAGATTCATCAAGAAAAAAAGGGAGAGGGCCCAAATAAATAAAATCAGAAATGAAAGAGGAGAAATAACAACTGATACCAAAAAACTACAAAGGATTTTAAGAAAATATTATGAACAACTGCATGTTAACAAACTGAACAACATAGACAAAATGGTAAATTCCTATAAACATAGTTGTTCCTAAATGAAATCAGAAAGAATCAGAGAATCTGAATAGACAAGTTATATCTAGTAGAATTGAAGCAGTAATTAAAAAACAAACAAACAAAAAAGACATTCCCAACGAACAAAAGCTCTGGACCAGAAGGCTTCACAGGTGGATTTTACCAAGCATTCTGAGAAAAACTAACATGTCTCCTTCTCAAACTATTTCATAAAATTCAAGATTATCAAAAAGATCCTACAGCATGATCAAGTGGGATTTATTCTGGGAATGCAGGGCTGGTTCTACATTCACAAATCAATAAACGGGATAAACCACATAAACAAAGTGAAAGATAAAAACCAAACGATCATATCAATAGATACAGGAAAAGCTTTTGATAAAATCTACTACCTGTTTATGACAAAACCTCTCAGCTATGTGGGAATAGAGGGAACATACCTAAACATAATAAAGGCTATATAAGATAAACCCACTGCCAGCATCATACTCAATAGACAAAGACCACAGGCATTTCCCTTAAGACTAGGGACAGGACAGGGATGTCCATGTTCACCTTTCTTATTCAACATAGCACTGGAAGTCCTAGCCACAGAAATTAGATAAGAAGAAATAAAAGGCATCTTCATTGGAAAGTAAAAAGTAAAACTGTCTTTATTTTCAGATGGCATGATATAGTGCATAGAGAACCCAAAAGCTTCCATCAAGAAACTTCTGAACTGATAAATGAATTCAGCAAAGTAGCAGGATACAAAGTTAATATCCAGAAGTTAGTTGCATTTTCATATGCCAATAATGATCTAATATGAAGGGAAATTAAAACAATCTCATTCATAATTGCTTCAAAAGAATAAAATACCTAGGAATAAATCTAACCAAGGTTGTGAAAGACCTGTATTCGGAAAATTGTAAGACACTGCAGAAAGAAATTGAAGAAGATACAAATAGGTGGAAGCATATACTGTGTTCATGGATAGGAAGAATTAACATCATTAAAATGTCCATACTACCCAAAGCAATCTATAGGTTCAACACAATTTCTATCAAGATTCCAATGACATATTTAACAGAACTAGATCAAATATTTCAAAAATTTATGTGGAATCAGAACAGCCTGCATATCCATAGCAATCCTGATCGTCTTTCCTGAGAAAAAAGACAAAGTTGGAGGAATGATACTGCCTAATATCAGACTGTACAATAAGGCCATAGTAATCAAAACAGCATCATACTGGCACAAAAACAGACACATAGATCAATGGTACAGAATAGAGAGCCCAGAAATAAACCCACAGTTTTATAGTCAATTAATATTTGACAGAAGAAGCAAAAGCATACAATGAGTTAAAGATAGTTTATTCACTTCTGGCCAAATTGGAGGCATAGGTAGACCACTGTGCCTCCTCAAATAACCAAAAGAAGGACAACAACAATTTTAAAACAAAAAGCAAACAGAACTGACAGAAAATTGAACTGTATGGAAGTCTGATAACCAAGGAGTTAAAGAAGAAACATCAATCCAGACTGATAGGAGAGGTGGAGATGGACAGCAGGGTGGAGAGGACTCACAACAAAGCATCAGTGGAGGACCGGGGCAGGCAAGGTGGTGGCTGGCAGACCAGCAAGGCGGCTGGAGGAGCCGATCGTCCCACAATCACATACAGATAAACTGGGAGGAATACCTGGGGAGTGAGACAGACCTCAAAACCCTGGGTCCCAGAGCAGGGAAATGAAGCCCCAAACCACTGATTGAAAACAACTGTGGGGGTTAAGGCAGAGGGAGAAACTCCCAGCCTTACAGGAGAGTTCATTGGAGAGACCCACAGGATCCTAGAACATACACAAGAAACCCACCCAGGAATCAGCACCAGAAGGGTCCACTTTGCTTTAGGGTAATGGGGGAACTGACTGAAATCCAGCAGAGAGAAAAGCAAGCACCATTGTTCCCTCTTGGGCCCCTCCCCCACATAGAGTCATAATGCAGTGACATAGGTTACCCCACCCTAGTGAACACCTAAGGCTCCACCCCTTATACATAGCAGGCACTCCGAATCAAAAAAAAAAAAGAAAAGAAAAAGAAAAGGCCCAAATGAAAGAACAGATCAAAGCTCCAGAAAAAATAAAACTAAGCAATGAAGAGATAGCCAACCTATCAGATACACAATTCGAAACACTGGTAATCAGGAAGCTCACAGAATTGATTGAATTTGGTCACAAACTAGATGAAAAAATGAAGGCAATGCTAAATGAAATAAAGGAAAATATACAGGATACCAATAGTAATGGGAAGGAAACTGGGACTCAAATCAACGGTGTGGACAAGAAGGAAGAAAGGAACATTCAACCAGAAAAGAATGAAGAAGCAAGAATTCAAAAAAATGAGGAGAGGCTTAGAAACCTCCAGGACATCTTTAAACGTTCCAACATCCGAATTATAGAGGTACCAGAAGGATAAGATAAAGAGCAACAAATTAAAAACTTATTTGAACAAATGATAAAGGAGAACTTCCCCAATCTGGCAAAGGAAATAGACTTCCTGGAAGTCCAAGAAGCTCAGAGAGTCCCAAAGAAGTTCGACCCAAGGAGGAACACACCAAGGCACATCATAATCACATTACCCAAGATTAAAATGAAGAGAATCTTAGAAGCAGCAAGAGATAAGGGGACTGTAACCTACAAAGGAGTTCCCATAAGACTGTCAGCTGATTTCTCAAAAGAGACCTTGCAGGCAAGAAGGGGCTAAAAAGAAGTATTCCAAGTCATGAAAGGCAAGGACCTACATTCAAGATTGTTCTATCTGAAGCAGGCTAAAGATCATTAAAAAAAAGTGTCATGTTGACATGGATTTTGTAATGCTTCAGTAGGAGCAGAGTCTTAGATAAGAAAATAACCAGCTGTCTGTGGTTTGTTGTTTTTTATTGTCCTTGAAAACTTAGACTAATTAACCACTGTTTCTGTAACCAAATTTATCAGTCCCTGACCCTGAAATAAGATTTACTACCTTCTGC
>CM052543.1:69465957-69494420 GCA_028533065.1 Trachops cirrhosus
GAATGGAAGGGCAGATAAAGTGCTTCTCAGATAAGGTCAAGTTAAAGGAGTTCATCATCACCAAGCACTTGTTACATGAAATGTTAAAGGGATTTATCTAAGAAAAAGAAGATAAAAAATATGAGCAGTAAAATGACAGCAAACTCACAGTTATTAACAACCATACTTGAAATAAAAACAAAAGCAAATTAAGCAACCAACTAGAACAGGAACAGAACCACAGAAATGGAGATCACATAGAGGGTTATCAACAGGGGAGTGGGAGGGGGAGAGAGGAGGAAAAGGTACAGAGAATAAGTACAATAAATGGTAGGTAGAAAATAGACAGGGGGAGGTTAAGAATCGTAAGGGAAATGTAGAAGCCAAAGAACTTATATGTATGACCCATGGACATGAACTAAAGGGGGGGAATGGGGGTGGGAGGTGGTGTGCAGGGGAGAGGGGAATAAAGGGGGGAATGGGACAACTGTAATAGCATAATCAAAATATATTTTAAAAAGATACTTATTCAATAAATGATGTTGAAAAATTGGACACATACATGCAAAAAAAATGAAACTAGGCCACCTCCTTACAAAATACAGAAGAAGAAACTCAAAATGGATTAAAGACAAATGTAAAACTCACTCCATAAAAATCCTAGAGGAAAACATAGGCAGTAAAATCTCAGACATTGCTCATAGCAATTTTCTTTGCGATGTAACTCCTTGGGCGAGGGAAACAAAAGAAAAAATAAACAAATGGCACTACAGCAAACTAAAAAGGTTTTGCACAGCAAAGGAGACTATCAACAAAATAAAAGGCAACCCATGGAATGGGAGAACATGTTTGCTGATATTCTGATAAGAGGTTAATATCCAAAATTTATAAAGAATTTACAAAACTCAGCACCAAAAAAAATTTAAAAATGGGTGTAGGACCTGAATAGACATTTGTCCAAGAGGACATACAGATAGCCTAGACATGAAAAGATGTTCAATGTCAGTAATCATCAGAGAAATGCAAATTAAAACCACAATGACATACCATCTCATGCCTGTCAGAATGGCTATCATCAATAAATCAACAAACAAGTGCTGGCTATAAAAAAAGAAGAAAACTTAACCCTTACGAATAGCATAGCTGGACCTGGAGAACATTATGTTAAGTGAAATAAGCCAGTCAGAGAAATACAAATACCATATGATTTCACTCATATGTGGAATCTAATGAAGAAACTGAACTAATGAGCAAAATAAAGACAGACTCATAGATAGAGAGCAGGGTCACAGGTATTGGGTGGGGAGGTTATGAGGTGGAGCAAAAAGGATAAAAATTTGTGGAAATGGACAACAGTGTGGTATTGCAGGGGTGGCAAGAAAGGGGGGAAAGGGAGTTAAATGATAATGGAAAAATACAATTAAATTTATTTTTACTTTTATTTATTGATGTTCAAATACAGTTGTCTCCATTTTCCCACCACCACTTTCTCCTGCCCTATCCAAACCCACCTCCCACCCTCAATCCTACCACCCCTTGGCTCCACCCATAGGTCCCTCATACATGTTCATTTATGTCCTTTTCCCTTTTTCCCACGTAATTTCCCTCATCCCTGCACTCTGGTTACTCTGTTTGTTGTCCATTTCAATGTCTCTAGCTATATTTTGATTGCCAGTTTGTTTTGTTAATTAGGTTCCACTTATAGGTAAGATCATATGGTATTTGTCTTTTACCACCTAGCTTAATTCACGTAGCATAATCCTTTCTAGTTACGTTCATGTTGTCATGTAGGTTAGGAGTTCCTTCTTTCTTTCTGCTGCATAATATTCCATTGTGTAAATGTATCATAGTTTATTGATCCACTCATTTACTGATGGCCATGTAGGCTGCTTCCAGCACTTGGCTATTGTAAATTGTACTGCTGTGAACATTGGGGTGCATAGGTTCTTTTGGATTGGTGTTTCAGGATTCTTAAGGTATAAACACACCAGTGGAATTTCTGGGTCAAAAGGCAGTTCCTTTTTTTTTTTTGAGGAAATTCCATACTGTTTTCCACAGAGGTTGCATTATCTGCATTCCTACCAACAGTGCACTAGGGTTCCCTTTTCTCCGCAACCCTGCCAGCACTTATTCTTTGATGATTTGTTTATGATGACCATTCTCACTGGTGTGAAATGGTATCTCATTGTGGTTTTAACTTGTATCTGTCTGATGGCTAGTGATGCTGAACATCCTTTCATATGTCTCTGGGCTCTCTGTAGGTCCTCCTTGGAGAAGTGTGTGTTTACTTCTGTTCAAATGGTCCTTTGCCCATTTTTTAATTGGGTTGTTTGTCTTCTTGGTGTGGAGTCATATGAATTCTCTACATATTTTAGAGATTAAACCCTTGTCAGAGATATCATTGGCAAATATATTTTCCCATACAGTTGGTTCCTTTTTGGTTTGGTAAAGCTTTCTTTAGCCATGCATAAGCTTCTTATTTTGATGAGATACCATTTTTTATTCTTTCCTTTATGGCCCTTTCTAGGAGACATATTGGTGAAAATATTCCTGCAAGGAATATCCGAAGCTTTCCTGACTATCTTGTCCTCTAGGACTTTTATGGTATCACAATTTATATTTAAGTCTTTTATCCATCTTGAGTTTATTTTTCTGTATGGCATAAGTTGGTAGTCACGTTTCATTCTTTTGTACATAGCTGTCCAGATCTCCCAATACCATTTGTTGAAGAGGATATTTAACTCCATTTTATGTTGCTGCCCCCTTGGTCAAATATTAACTGACCATAGTGATTTGGGTTTATTTCTGGGCTCTCTATTCTGTTCCATTGGCCTATGTGTCTATTGTTATGCCAGTACCAGACTGTTTTGATTACCATAGCCTTGTAATGTAGTTGATATATGCCAGATAGGGTGATCCCACCTACTTTGTTCTTCTTTCTCAAAATTGCTGCAGCTATTCAGGTCATTTATGATTTCATATAAATTTTTGAACTGTTTGTACCATATCTGTGAAATATGTCATTGGTACTTTAATAAGAATCATGTCGAATCTATAAATTGCTTTGGGTAGCATAGACCATTTTTAAATTTTTTTTATTTTAATTGTTGTTCAAGTACAGTTTTCTGTCTTTTACTCACATCTCAGCCTGCCGCCCAAGCCCTCCCTACCTCCCTCCCATTTCCACACCCCTCCCCTAATTTCTGTCCATGTGTCCTTTGTGCTTATTCCCGTAAACCCTTTCCCTTTTCCCATGAAATTCCCTTCTCTCACCCCTCTGGTCACTGTCAGCCTGTTCTCTATTTCAGTGTCTTTGGTTATAGTTTCCCTGTTTGTTTGTTTTGTTGTTTAGGGTCCTGTTAAAGGTGAGATCATATGGGATTTGTCTTTCATGGCCTGGCTTATTTCACTTAGCATAATGCTTTCCAGTTCCATCCATGCTGTCACAAAGGGTAGGAGCTCCTTCTTACTTCCTGCTGTGTAGAATTACATTGTGTAAATGTACCATAGTTTTTTGATCCATTCATTTACTGATGGGCACCTAGGTTGCTTCCAACACTTGGCTATTGTAAATTGTGCTGCTATGAACATTGAGGTGCATAGGTTCTTTTGGATTGGTGTTTCAGGATTTTTAGGATATAATCCTAGCAGTGGAATTGCTGGGTCAGAAGGCAGACCCATTTTTAGTTTTCTGAGGAAGTTCCATACTGTTTTCCATAGTGGTTGTACCAGTTTGCAGTTCCACCAACAGTGCACTAGGGTTCCCTTTACTCCTCTCCAACACTTGTTGATTGTTTCTTTGTTTATGATGGCCATTCTCAACACTGTGAAGTGGTGTCTCATTGTGCTTTTAATTTGCATCTCGCTGATAGCTAGCAATACTCAGCATCTGTTCATGTATCTCTGGATCCTATGCATGTCCTCCTTAAAGAAGTGTCTGTCCAAGTCCTTTGCCCACTTTTTAATTAGGCTGCTTGTCTTTTTAGAGTGGAGTTGTGTAAGTTCTTTATATATCTTGGAGATTAAACCCTTGTCTGAGGTATCATTGGCAAATATGTTTTCCAATATGGTTGGTTCTCTTTTTATTTTAATACTATTTTCTTTAGCCGTGCAGAACCTTTTTATTTTGATGAGATCCCATTTGTTTATTCTTTCCTTTATGTCCCTTGCTCTAGGGGACGTGACAGTAAAAATGTTTCTGCATGAAATATATGAATTTTTCCTACCTATGTTCTCCTCTAGGACTCTAATGGTGTCATGGTTTATATTTAAGTCTTTTATCCACCTTGAATTTATTTTTGTGTATGGTGTAAGTTGGTGCTTGAGTTTCATTTTTTTGCATGTAGCTGTCCAGTTCTCCCAACACCATTTGTTGAAGAGGCTATTGTTACTCCATTTTATGTTGCTGCCCCCTTTGTCAAATATTAATTGACCATAGAGATTTGGGTTTATTTCTGGGCTCTCTGTTCTCTTCCATTGGTCCATGTGCCTGTTTTTATGCCAATACCAAGCTGTTTTGAATACAGTGGCCTTGTAATAGAGTTTGGTATCAGGTATTATGATCCCTCCTACTTTACCCTTCTTTCTCAAAATTGCAGCAGCTATTTGGGGTTGTTTATGCTTCCATGTAAATTTTTGAAGTGTTTGTTTTATCTCTGTAAATTATGCCATTGGTACTTTAATAGGTATTGCAATGAATCTGTAAATTGCTTTGGGTACTATAGACATTTTGATGATAATTCTTGTGATCCATGAACATGTGTATGTTTCCATTTGTTTTTGCATTCATGATTTCTTTCTTCAGTGTTGTGTAGTTTTCTGAATACAGGTCTTTTACCTCTTTGGTTACCTCTATTCCTGGGTATTATATTTTTCTTTTTGCTATATGAAATGGGATATTTTCCTGATTTCTGCTTCTTCTGTTTGATTGTTGGTATACAAAAATGCCTTTGATTTCTGGATATTGACTTTGTAACCTGCTGTTTTGCCAAATTCATTTATTAGGTCCAGCAGTTTTTTGGTGGAGTCTATAGGATTTTCCATGTATACTATCATGTCATCTGCAAACAATGACAGTTTTGTTTCCTCCTTTCTAATTTGGATGCCTTTTATTTCCTTTTCTTGTCTGATCGCCGTGACTAAAACTTCCAATACTATCTTGAATAGAAAGAGTGACAGTGAACATCCTTGTCTTGTTCCTGATCTTAGTGGGAAAGATTTTAGTTTTTGCCCATTGAGTATGATGTTGGTTGTAGGTCCCTCATATATGGCCTTTATTATGTTGAGGAATGCTCCCTCTATTCCCACTTTGCTGAGTGTTTTTATCATAAATGGGTGTTGTACCGTATGAAATGCTTTTTCACAACTATTGATATGATCATGTGATTTTTGTCTTTGCTTTTCTTTATGTAATGTATTACATTTACTGATTTGTGAATATTGAACCATCCTTGCATCCCTGGGATGAATCCCACTTGGTAATGGTGTATGATCTTTTTAATGTATTGTTGGATGTAGTTCACCAATATTTTGTTGAGGATTTTAGAGACTATGTTCATCAGTGATATTGGCCTGAAGTTTTCTTTCTTTGTTAGGTCTTTATATGGTTTTGGTATTAGTATGATGCTGGCTTCATAAAAAGAGTTTGGGAGTCTTCCATCATTTTGGATTTTTTGGAATAGTCTGTGAAGGATAGGGGTTAGCTGTGACAGATAGAGGTTAGCTCTTCCTTAAATGCTTTGTAGAAATCTCCTGTGAAAGCATCTGGTCCTGGGCTTTTGTGTGTTGGGAGTTTTTTTTATTACTGCTTCAATTTCATTTGCCGTTATTGGTCTGTTCAGGCTTTCTGCTTCTTCTTGACTGAGTTTTGGAAGATTATATTTTTCTAGAAACTTGTCCATTTCACCTAGGTTTTCAAATTTCTTGGCATATAGTTCTTTGTAGTAATTTCTTACAATCCTTTGTATTTCTGTGGTATCAGTTGTAATCTCTCCTCTTTCATTTCTGATTGTGTTTATTTGGGTCCTCTCCTTTTTTCTTGATGAGCCTGCTTAAAGTTTTGTCAATTTTGTTTATCTTTTCAAAGAACCAGCTCCTGGATTCATTGATCCTTAGAATTGTGCTTTTAGTCTCTATGTCATTTAATTCTGCTCTGATCTTGGTTATTTCCATCCTTCTACTTGCTCTGGGCTGTCTTTGTTGTTGTTCCTCGAGCTCTTGTAGGCATAGGCTTAGGTTGTTTGTTTGAAATGTTTCTATCATTTTTAGGTAGGCCTGTATCACTAAGAATTCCCCTCTCAGGACTGCCTTCACTGTGTCCCATAAGTTTCAATAAAATTTTTTTAAGTTATATGAATTAGGAATTTGAAGCATGTAGATAAAGGTCATCAAGGTTCATCAGCCAATGTATTTAACTGAATTTTTAAGGCCCTTCACATTGATGAGGATATTTTGTTAAAAGTTCTATCCATTCCAGAGGGATCAAAAGCAACAGATATAAATTTTTCAACTAAAAAGATCTTGACTCAAAAATTATCAAAATCAAAAGTTGTGATTTGGCTCTGTGTCATCTACATCTGTAACAAGTTGAAAGTCTCAACTGCCATCACAGAGAAAACTAAGGTTTATAACTAATAACAGTTTATATTTAGCCAAGATAGTGTATGTAGAGCATTAGATTTTGTTCCAAGTTACATGGTCCCTAAAACATATTAATCAAAGGTTGGCAATTATGTTAGCTAATAGAAATATTATTTAGTTATATATAATTGTGTTCATTTATAACTTGTGTTAGGTTGTTTTTTAAAAGAGTTTGATATATATGTGTATATATACATATATGCACATACATATAGACTGCTTATAGACATATGAAATGATGCTCAATGTCAAGACAAGTATATGTGTGTGTGTGTGTGTGTGTGTGTGTGTGTGTGTGTAGCACACACACACAATCAGTACAATAATGGGTTAGTCCCTCTCCCTTGGCTACTTTTAAAGAAAGTTTGAATTATCAACTCAGCTAGCCAAATGTCAGATACAGTTGTTACCATGGTGGTAGCTATTTGATATGCAGAGATAATATATAAGATGAACTAAAACAACCTGTGAAAGTCTAGGTCAAGGGTATAGGAACTATTTCATGCAAATCTGGACTTACAGCTTCTCTAGAAGAGATGAAAGTTCTCATAAGGCCAGGTTCATATTTCCAACTGATAACTAACAAGAGCTGAGGAGTAACTGCCCTTTCCAGATGATATGAGTACTCTGTAGTTTATGTCTCTTCTCACAAGCCAAAATTAATATTACTGGCCTGGCCCTGTAGACATTTGAGTTTTTAATCCCTGCTATAGTCTTATAGATTCAAATACAGAATTACAGTAAGCACCACAGATACTTAATATTTTTGATCTTTAGAGAATGATTTATTTTTATTACTTTGGAAGAGACTGCACTGACTTTAAAAAAAATTATAGTTGTTTACATTTTTATCCAGAAATTGGAATGCTGACAGTCCTCATTTATACCAGTGAGCTACCTTGTTCCATCAATTTTACTTTGAACATACTGTAAAAGGTAGGTTGGATCATCTCCAGACTCTAAAGTCTAATTCTTAATGCCAAATCCACAAATTTCTGTTCTACCTTCTAGCATAGTCAAGAAGAAAAAGTTCAGAGTGGTATGTTAAACAGGTTGAGGAGTCTTGGCTGGGTGGCTCAGTTGGTTGGAGCATCATCCCATACACCAAAATGTTGAGGGTTCAATTCCAGGTCAGGGCACATAACTAGACTGCAGGTTCAAACCCCACTTGTGGTGCACGTGGGAGGCAACGGATTAATGTTTCTCTCTCTCTTTCTGTCTTCCTCTCTCTCTAAAATCTATAAACATCTTCAAATGAGTATTAAATAAAAAATAAAGATGCTGAAGAATAACTCCTTAGAAATTAATAATAAGCATCTAATGTGCCTGCTTTCTCACCAAAGCAAGACATCCCATGACATTTAGTAATAATGGTATGACTTATACATTATTGGGAAAATTAATGAAGTATATATTTCAATTAAAATCCATTTAGTAAATGAAAAATGTTTTAGTTCTACATCATTATCCTCAAATAAAGGTAAACCAAAATTAATGAATTTGTAGAGTCAGGAAGAGGAGTAAGAGTCACATAACTAAGTATGGAGGCTTTTAGAGTCTTTGCCATAACATTAGTGACCCCCTTCCATGTCAATTGAAGCTCTTAATATCTTTAAAGTTCAGTAAAGGTGAGATAATTAGGCAAAAGAAACCTCTAGTGTACGTAGAAACCTTCAAGATTAAGAATTTCAGACTCACCATTTCATTTCTTAATTACATTTGACAAAATAAAACAAAACAAAAATCTTTGCATAGTAAGTATTGTAGCTTAAATGTTAAGAAATTTTGTTTAGTTTTTCTCACTTGGCAATGTGCCCACCTCCCTGGAATGTGCTGTAAGGCATCAAAAACACAAAAATATAATCAAATAATTCCTATGCAGAAATCCTTATGGCAAAGCAAGAAAAACATGCCAAAATACAAGAGGATTTGGAATCTTTGAATATGTTCATATGAGAGCATTGCAAAATGAAAATGCTTCTCTATTGAGATAATTTTTGTGGCATTTTGATGTCTGGCCCAGACACACCTCCTACATAAGTTTTTCTTACACAGAAATGTGGAAGGTCACTCAAGAATTTTAATGACCTCAATTTAGGTAGCAAGAACCTTGGGTTTTTTCTGAGTCAGAAGGAAACTACCATAGGGTGACCATCAGAACCTTACAGAATTATCAAGTGTGAGATGAAAGCAACACCAAATGAGAGAAAAATCTCACTATTTTCCAAGTTAGTGGCCTGTTACCTTCTCTGCTTCTGAAGTTCATTCTGTGACTACAATGCCTGCCAATTACAGAGGTTATTTAAACTCTGAAGATGAAAATAAGAATTACACCTTGCTAAGGAATCCCCAGGCTGAGCTGTTCAAAAAAGAACATCTCTCACCAAGTACATCCTCACCTTTGTTGGAACCATTAAGGACAACAGCATGGTCCAAGGCACTTCTGAGGCTCTTCCAACTCTGTCGGTAAAGCTAGCAGCTTTTTCTGTCCTTTCCTTCATCTGGACTGTGAAGGAGCAGATTCAAAAATTATTACTCTACTCTTCTAGAGTGCATTGAAATAAAAATGTCCCCAGAGGTAAAGAAGATACCAACTGAAACACACACTTCCAAAACCAAAAGGTTGGGAGCATTTTGCATAGTAGGTGAATGAGTCCCATAGCAGTCAGTCTGGGAAAACCAACGATGTATGAATTCTTCAGTAATCATAAGCCCAAGATACTCAGTCATTGCTAAATATTAAGTGTAATACACTTGAAAGACTCTAAGCTTTTGAGTCTAAAAGACCAAAGTTTAAGTCCTGGATCTGCTGAATGATCTCGGGCTTCATACTTTGAGTTACCTGCCCACTCTGCATTTCATATTTCTTGTCTCTCAGGGTTGACTGAGATAATATACCTAAAAATGCCAATCACAGATTAGTTGCCTAGTGAGTGGTTAACTGTTATCATTATCATTTTTACTGTTAATGAATAAATGAGCAATCTCTTCAGAGTTGCCTTGCTCTTTCTTTGTTGCCCTTATGGCATCATCCTTATAGTTAAAATATTCTCTTTGGGTTTCTTTTTCCATCAAAGTCAAGCTCTATCAGACCATATAAGTTAATAGTCAGAGACAAAAGACCAGAAAGTATCAGGTAATCTAAAAAGTATATATATCTAACTGAGTGAGGTAAGTCCCTGAAACATGAGCCCAACTGTATATATGATAAGATGGGAGTTTTTTAAAAGAAATGTCATTCTTCCTGAGATATTAAATGAGGCAGAGTTTGGGTTAAGGAAAAAGAAGGGTTTCTTGTACCCTCAAGATCAGAAGTTGGGGTTGGGGAGAACCCGATCCCAGAGAGCACAGGAGGCTGTTGAAATCCTCCTAGGAGCTTGCCCCTTTGACATATCTGGGGTGAAATGTGTGTGGAAGTGTGTGTGTGTAAACATGAACTAATAGTCAGCCAGCCAAGGAACAGTAATGAAACCAGAAAATACACCAGCATTTGTGCTGTCTGTCATGCACCAAACCCAATAAGCAGAGACAGGGATTGAATCTTTATGGGGGCTTTATTCAGATGGCTGGTGATCTGAAAAGCTGGCCTGTTCATACCCTAATGGACCATCTTCCATTTTCTTTCCAAGCCAGCCTTTTTATAACAGAGAACAAAGTGCAGTAAGGGGTTTTGAAATTCAAGGAAAATTAGATTTAAAAAACTGCAGTATTTTCACCCTGGGCAGTTCGCTGTTCCCAGGGACAGATGGTTATCTGTCTTTCCCTGGAACACAATGGCCTGGATGCCTCCACTTGTTCCCCAGGGGGCAGTGCCCCAGGAGGTTGTCTGTCTCTCCCAGGAGCCAGGATGGGCCTTACCCATAGTTTCTGAAACAATAGCTTTAACATATGCATTACTTACTAGACTTATACTATTTACCTTAAACTAAAATTTTCCAGCTCTTGAGTTCCCTATCAGTAACAACATTGGAGCCCAAGCCCACATTGACATGAAGTGCCAGCAGCTCAGGGTAACACTTGGGAAACAAGACTTTGTCTTCCAGCCCTTCTCCCAGAGCTGGCAGCAACAGACCCCCATCACTGAAGCATCTTCATTCAGTGGACAATGGTGTCAGCCTAGGCTCCAGAATTTTCAGATATCAGTGCCACCTACTCAGCACAAGGTAATGCAGCTCTCCTGCCAGCAGACAAGGGCAGTGCCAGCATTTAGGTTGCCTGTGTTTCAATAGTGACACCATGTGGCAATGACAACAACCCAGGTCTCTTTAATGGACTAAGCAGATTTCTGGTTTTCTTTCTTGGTGTGAATTATTCACTCAGCAAATACATATTGAGTCCTATTATATGACAGGTACTATTCTTGGCACTAGAGATATAACAGCATACAAAAATCCATGCTGCTGATGAATTTACATTCTATCAGGGGAAATAAAATATACATTATATAAATAAGAAAATATATAAGTGGAACCTAATTAATGAAACAAATAAGCAAGCAAATATAACCAGAGACATTGAAATTAAGAACAAACTGACAATAACCAGAGGGGAGAGAGAGGGGAATAATGGGGGAAAGAAGGGAAAGGGTCATCAATTAACATGTATAAAAGGCCCATGGACAAAGCCAAAGGGGGGTAGGATTGAGGGTGGGAGGTAGGTGTGGGTAAGGCCAGGGAAAGTGGTGGTGGGAAAAATGGAGACAACTGTATTCTAACATTAATTTAAAAATGTTTAAGAAGAAAAAAAGAAAATATATTACAGATGGTAATAATGCAGTGGGGAATAAGAAAGCAGGGAAAATAGACAGATATATGGGAATGAGAGATTTTAAATGAGATGTTCAGGGAAAATTGCTCTAGGAAGGTATCAAGACAAAAAGGAGGTAAGGAAGGGGGGCCAAGTGGATATTTGGAAAAGAGGACTCCAGACAGAGGGAACAGAGGGAGCAAAGGCGCAGAAGCGAGAGCAAAGTGGGTATGCCTGAGTGATTGCAAAAAGGCCAGTGTGGCTGAAGTAGTATAAATGAAGGGGTGAAGAGCAGCAGATGAGGCCTAAGACTTGAAGGATCAAATTTTGTGAAGCCTTGTGCACCAAATTAAGGACTTGGATTTTCACTCTGAGTGGGGTGGGAACCATTGGAGGGTTTGGGGCAGAGATGTTCCGACAAGACTATAAGGCTCATGGGCAGAAGTGGGAGATAGATTAGAAGTGGCTAGAATCAATGTGTTCACCACAAAGGTGGTGAGAAGTGGCTAGATTCTGGATGTATTTTGAAGGTACAGCTGACACAATTTCCTTATGGGTTGGTTATGGGGCTATGAGAGAAAGAGAGGAGACACAAGCATGACCCCAAGGAATTTGGCCTGAAGGAATTTTAACCAAATCCCAAGTAGGTCAGAACAGACCAGGGAGAAATATTACTTCATCTGAGTCTCTTGAGTCCTTTAAAGCTCTCTCAAGCCACCAAGACAACAGGTCCCTGAAAGCAGTTGGTAGAATTTGGTCACAAACTGTGAGGGTGAAAGAAAACAGTCAAATCAAACAAAAACTTTTATTTCAGATCTTATAAGACCAACAGAGCTCTCTCTGTCCCCTAGATCAAACCTGCTACCAGGGTGGCAGCAGTGTCCTCTAAGACTGGGCACACATAAGGAGCCCAGTTGTACTACTCTGCTTCTGCCTTACTTGTCACCAGAGGAGTAAATGAATTCTACACACATAGCAGGAGGACATGTTTTGTGAGGGGGTTTGAACATATGACAAAAACAACGCTTCCTTATATACCTTCTATAATTAGCCATCAATCAGCAATCTTAAACTTGTCACCACACTGATCCCTTTTATAAACCTTCAGATATGCTTATATAACTAATGTATTCTATTTAACATTGTCATTCATATAGAACCCACTTGGAAATTTGGCCTATAACCCATACATCAATCAAACCAGTTTCTGATGTGTTTGTCTCTTGAGGCTTTCCCTTACCCCCAGCCCCTACTGCTGCCATCTTGACTTTCCCTGAAAAGAGCAGCCAGTACAACCCAGAGGTATGATACAAATTCCAACTCTTTTTCAAGACCCTATTGATTGTTTATCCTTTCATGCTTTTTAAGACCTTGCTAGCTTTGCCTTGGCCAGTGTGGCTTGGCTGGTTGCAGTGTAGCCCCTATAGAACCGAAGGGTCAAGGGTTTGATTCCCGGTCAGGGCGCATGCCTAAACTGTGGGTTCAATCCCAGTCTGGGCACATAGGAAAAGCAGCCAATCAATGTTTCTCTCTCACATTGATGTTTCTCTCCCTCTCTATCTTCCTCCCTTCCCCACTATCTAAAATCAATAAGCATGTCCTCAGGTGAGATTTAAAAAAAAAAGACCTTGCTACCTTCATCCCTGGCTTTCCACTGATCTTCCCATTAATAATGTCCTCTTCAAAATTGCCCAACAGTGTAACTCTTTATATAGTATCATTGTAGGGGACACCACACCAGTTTTCAGAATAAAGCAACAATCTTAAAAACCTCTCTTCCTCTTTCTCACACACACACACACACACACACACACACACACACATCATATATCTTTCATGTCTGTAAGCTTGTAAAATCAGAGCTACTACCTACCAATTCATTTTGACAGCTACATTATAGCTACAATTACTTCATAGGAATGGTCACCTCAGAGAAATTAAAGATTCTCCCTGTTGTGCCTTTGCAGATGTGCAAAGGTGAATTAATTTACAAAGATGCTTTGCTCTTGAGTTCTCTGGAGACGTTCTTGCAAATATATTTTTGTTCTTTGTGCTTTGGGGTATGGTAAGTAGTCACCCTCTAATCTTCAGCAGGTTATTTTTAATGAAATGCTGACAGTTCAGCATTTCCTTGCATAACTGCATTCTAGGATATCTGTCAAAAGTGACAGCTATTCAAGAAAGCATGGAAAATAATCCACCAGTTATCAGCCTTTGAGTTTTCCTACAAATTGTTATAGCCTTGAAATTAATTTTAGTTGGCAATGGGAAAATTGATACAAATAAGCAGAAATGGTCTAATCTCTTTAGGTATGCTGTAACTCACATGGCTGCACACATATTCATCCCCCTGCAAATATACTTGGAGGCATTAGAAGTTCAGAAAGAAAGGCAGAGCATGAACAAAACAGTGTCAGTGTGCAAATAAAGGGCAGCAACTGCACTGGCAAAAGCAAACTGCCCCTTGGGGGCATATGCACAAGTCACATCTGTGTGGTAAAGTAAGATTTTAATGATTCATCTTATTAACTCATCCGTGCAGCAACCAAGTCCTCCTTGGCTGGTAAAAGCAGCAGCATAGTAGTCTGACTGAGCTTTGGAGCTTGGTCTCCAGCACTGGTTCAGTGTGGGCAGACATGCATACTGATGACTGGAAAGCACCCAATTTCCCACAACTTTCTTCTAACAAAACGCACCTCTCTGTGGTAACAACACCCTAAGAGAAAGTTTGGGCATAGACACCAGTCTTAGATTCTGGAAATTTCAGCAACCATCTTTCCTTATGGATATAAATTTTTTCTGGTACCACCAAGATTTTATATGGAGTAAAATACTTGCAATCACATTTTCTAGTCTTTTAGATCCTGCCATTCACCTAAGGTTTCAAAAAATTGCGAAAAGATAGTCTGAAGATAAGTGAAATGAGTCAGAAACAAATGGATACATATTGTATGCATTGTATGATTCCACTTACACAGGACACCAAGAGTGGTAGCCAGAGCATTAAATGTATATTTGTGACTAAATAATTCTAAACTCTGGACCAATGAACCTACTGGGGGGAACCCCCCCAAAAAAACCAGAATTATCTCCTGGAGGTCTAGCCCCTTGTAGTACAAGCTTCCCTCACTAGGTGAGTGTTCAAGGAACCCATCTGTATCAGTGTACCAGCTGGCATTATTGTAAGAGGCTGCATTTGGCTTCAGTGAATTTTTTGAAAACTCTTTCAACACTTTTGCCTATTTCCTATGGGTGATTTACAAGTGCACCTGCCCACACTACGCTGAGTGTTCAGCAGTTTTTGACCAAAAGTGTCATGACCCCTGTGTCCCACCCTCCCTATCATCCAATCTCACCCAGAGTGAATGTTTTTTTTTGTTTGTTTCCCTGGATAAAAAAAGTCCTCAAAGGGAAACATTTTGCTGATGTGGAAGAGGTGAAACAAAAAATGGCAGAAGCACTGAAAGTCATCTAAATCTATGAATTCAAAAACTATTTTGAGCAGTGGAAAAAAACATCTCACTAGGTGTATTGCATCAAATGGAGAGTACTTTGAAGATGACTGAAGTTTAAACATAGAAGAATAAATACACAATTTTTTATAAACAAATTCTGGGGGGTTTTTGGTCCCCCCTCATGCAAGTGCTGAACGTATTTATAAACCACTGACTTCTGATTAGTTACTGTGCAGACACAACCTTTCAAATGTCAACAGCCTTTGAACTATTCTCCCAAACAGAAAAAAAAAAGTAGTTGCTTAGGGCAGTGATTAATCAATGAGCCAACTAACCCAAAGGGCACTATGTTGCTAGGTAAATAAATAAGCACAAGAAATTGAAAAATAGTGTAGCTATTTTCACCTTGTGAACCTAAGACACAGCCAAGAATCAATAGTTGAAATAAGTGACCAAGAGCTTAGCAGTTGTTCTTGGCATGCACTGAGAGCAAGAGCCATCATTTATACAGCACATTGCTGTATTTGCTTAACAGAGGAGTGGATTTTCCCAAACTTTAGATCTTCTGATTATGTTGTAAGTCTTCATGCTGGCATAATGGTTTTCTCTTATTTTACACAGCACTGGTTATATTGCCTGTACTTAAAAATAATAAATAATAATTAAGGAGATTAAAATGAACAACCTTTTAATTTTTTGCTATTTGCATTAATCAGACACTTAATGCAAGTACAGGTCAGATGTGTTGACTAGGGTTATTAGTGATACTTAAATGTTATGGGATAGTAATTTGATGTTTTCATGTGGAATGCAATTTAGAAGGGGTGCAGGATGTAATTATTAGGTTTCCTGAAGTTAATAGTTTAGACAAGAACAAATATTTCATTATCTGTTAAGATGATTACACATTCATTTATGTAGTCTATTTTAAGGCATTGCTGTTCCAATTTGCCTAGATTGAAGTAGATAGATAGTTAATGGATTTTTCAAATGTCTGTATACAACTCAGAAGTCAGAAATTATTGGTCTATTTATGGTGTTTTCTTCAATATTGTTTTTACTAATTAATATCTTGCATTTTTATAAAATTTTACAATTTGAAAAATACTTTCATGTACATTGATTATCTTATTTGATCTTTACCTTTAGAATTAGGTAAATTAGATATTATTAAGCTTATTTTAGATTAAGAAACCAAGAACAAGGTGCTATCAACTGAATCATGTACCCCCCCAAAATTCATTTGTCAAAACCTTAATCCCCAGCAATAGTTGAAGATAGGGCTTTTAGGAGGCAATTATGTTACATGAGGTCAGAAGAGTGGCGTCCTACTTTCATAGGATTGGTGGCCTTTGGAGAAGAGGAAGAGAGAGAACTTTCTCTGCCATGTGAGCACAGGAAAGCCAAAAGAGAGGTTTCACCAAAGCCCAGCCATACAGGCACTTTGATGGACTGAGCAGCCTCCAGAACTGTGAGAAAATTATGTTTTATTGTTTAAGCCACCCAGTCTATAGTATTTGTGGCATCCTGAGAAAACTAATACACAGGGGAATTTGACCCAAAATCTTATACCTAGTGATACTGAATGCAGAACTTTGATCCCTCACTTATTCCAGGACTGTTGCCACCAAAACATATCACCTCAGGAGGAATCATTTGACAAATTCAGAGTGGTTTATTTTTGCTTGAATTATTACATAAAGGGCAATAATAAAATTTGTACTTGTATGAAAATAAAGAAATCAATGTACAGGAAAGAAAATAATATTTAACTTGAAATTCCATGGCCTTTGAAAAATGTTGATTTTCTATTGTGGTTTTTCTTCATCTTTGCTGTGACTGAGGGAGGGAGACAATCAAGTGAAACTTTCTTTTGTGCTTTGCACTAAGACCCCACCCGAGCCCGCCTCCTGCTTGAAACGCCAACAGTTCCAACCTAATAATAAAAATGAGCTGGGGAACTATAGGTGAACCTGGGTTTCTAATAAGAGGATAAGAAACAAGTCAAATATGAGAAGGCAATATTGGATTCAGTAGAGGAATTTTGCAGCACTCACACCTATTTTATCTTTATGAGAAATGGTGAAGAGAGCTGTCTGAAATATGTTAGTTGGCACATAACCTCTGAGATTTTGAGATTTTAAAAACTATTCTCTTATCTTTAAAAATGGCCATGTTTTGTTTCTGGAGAGGCAAAAACACTGAACAGAACATGCAGAGGAGGAACAAAAAGACATAGAGAAAAATTGGGAAGGGGATAAAATCTCTAGATCTTTCAGAAACAAAGAATACAACCTAGGAGATATAAATAGGTTTATGTAGGCTTGATTGTTTTATTCTAGCCACGTTTATCTTCATTTATCTTTTAATTGATAACTTTATTTTAATAAGTATTTTGATCAACTAGTAATTACAGTTGAGTCAGTTTTGTTATATTGACTAAAATATATTTAAAAAATCAGTGTATAGTAAGGTGTTTATGAAATTATAAGAGAACCAAGCAATATGGTAAAATCTGTATGAAAGGGCTGGTATGGTAACCAGTGAACTACTTCTGCCTTCCAGATATGAATAATTTAACCTACATAGAGTTTTAAAATGTTTTGTCTTCATATGAGCAGGGACCCTTCAAAATAGCCTGGGCCCCATCTTTCTACCTTATATTTGTCTGTCCTAATTCATATTTAGGTACTAAAGAAAATATTTTTTCTTTCATTCTCAAATGCACCTCCCATGGCATGTGGGCCAGGAGAATTGGGATGCTCCATTGCTTCTATGTTTTGGTGACACAGGACTCAGGTCACATCCCTCTTTGCAGAATTCCAGGTCTGTTTTCAGATCTCCACACTCACAAGAGACTCTCATCATCCATCACCCATGTCTTCTCAGCTCTTGAAGCTGTCCTTTCTCTTGATTTTTGTCTAATCTACCCCTCAGTCCTCCAGCTGGGGACTCTGTATTTACTAATCCTGACATATCATTAATTCTACAATGCCACAAAGTGCAATTCAAACACTCTCCCACCCTTTTTTCAAAGTTGTTATCTCTGTCTAGAGCTTCAAATATCTACTTTGAAACTCAAAGCATGATTCAGTGGAATCACATGCTCCCTCCTGGATTTTTCTAGTAAGGGGGTACCTGTGGCTTGTCTCACTTATCACTAAGATGAGTTAGAAGGGATTGTAAGGATGGTGTTGGAGGACATAGCAATTAATATTCAATATATTATTTTTATATATTTTGTATTTTTATATATTCTCAAATATGCATATTTTCAGAAAAAATTATCTCATTCTCTCCTTACCTAGCACCCTCCTCCAAACACATACACATACACCAAGATGCCACCAAAAAGCTATGCTAAGAATACTTTGTAATTGTCAAGAAGGGAAAGGAAAGGAACTAATACTTATTAAGTGCCTGCTGTACATGCGAGGTTCCTGTTAATTGTCTTTATATAAATCATGTTTTTTACTCTTGCCAAGGAAGAAAAATAACTTGTTTATACATTGTCCCTAAATGCACTCTTGCTAGTTTTCCCTACACCCCATAAAGAACCTGTGCACCCCAATGTTTATAGAAGCACAATTTACAATAGCCAAGTGTTGGAAGGAATCTAGGTGCCCATCAGTAAATGAGTGAATCAAAAAACTATGGTACATTTACACAATGTAATTCTACACAGCAGGAAGAAAGAAGGAGCTCCTACCCTATGTGACAGCATGGATGGAACTGGGAAGCATTATGCTAAGTGAAATAAGCCAGGCCATGAAAGACAAATCCCATATGATCCCACCTTTAACAGGAACCTGAACAAACAAGCAAACAAGCAAAATATAACCAAAGACACTGAAATAGAGAACAGGCTGACAGTGACCAGAGGGGTGAGGGGAGGGAATTTCAGGGGAAAAGGGGAAGGGTTTATGGGAACAAACACAAAGGACACATAGACAGAAATTAGGGGAGGGGTGTTGAAATGGGAGGGAGGTGGAGAGGACTTGGGGGGTGGGCTAGGATGTGAGTAAAAGACAGAAAACTGTACTTGAACAACAATTTAAAAATATTCAAGTTTAAAAAAAAGAAAAAAGAAATTCTAACAGCTCTAGGGGAGAGATATTGTGGGGTGGTGGGAATGAGCAGAAAAGAAAAATAACTCAGAGACACAGACAACAGTGTGGTGATTGTGCGGAGAGGATGATGGGTAGATTGAGGTGGAAGAAGGTATAAAGGTGATAAATGGCAATGGAAAAAATAAATAAAAAATAAATGATTTTTAAGATAAAATATATTCTAACATTTATCATAATTTCCCTATAAAAAGATTTTCATAACTCATCCTTCACACTTTTATTTCCACTGCCCTTATTCAAGTTTGTCACTGGAATTCAGAGCAGACAAAAGTCATTCCAAGAGAGCCCTATCTAAATCCCTGGCCAAATAATCTAAAAGACATACAACCAACAGGCCAGAGCTGACCCTGAGGTCAGTTTGGATTCAGATTAGATTCTGAAGCTACTCCAGAGACAAACTACCATGAACATGAACATTACTTACAAAGCTAATGCAATTATTAACTGTGTCTCTGACTCATATGGTTTTAATTTATTCAAAAATATTTAGATACCTACTCTCTTATGTTCTAGAATATAAAAGTCATCACATATGCAATATCTACCTTTTGGGGTTCTAAGATTTTTTATTTGGTCCCAGCTTTGACCTCTTCATATAAAACTTTAATCAATCAAATAATTATTTTTATCTAAACAGTGATTCTCCCAACCAGTTTCCTCCAAATGCCAAAAAGTTTTCCTATTTTCCTCCTACTGAATTAACTAGTTTTCTGTAATGAATTGCCAATCATTTTGATGTCATGTAAAAATTTCATTGACTCTATCTCATCCTTCATCCACCCCACAAAGATTCACAGCAGATACCAGAGATAAGAAAGTCAGAGTCTGTCCCTCTCTGTGGTGTTCAGCACAGGTTGAAAGGGCATTCTTTGCTAGAGGAAATTTCATGAGACTTTACAGAGTTTCTTATTTACATAACCCCCAATTAATTTCCCTAAGAACTTCATAAATTAATGAATAAATGAGCACTAACATTAGTGAAAATGAAGGATGGGGCTAATGTTTGTAAATGCTGCTGATGGCATTTTAATTTGGGGTTTGCAATTACAGACACTGCCTTTTATTTAAAACAAATGTCAGTCAGCGGAGTTGCTGCTCTTCTTTAAGCATCTAGTGGATTCCATTAATCATGTTAAATGATTTGTATCTTTCTTAATAGTGCAAGAAAAATAATTTAGAAACCCATACCATAATTAAAACACTCTCTTGAGTATTCATGTTGAGCAGCACTAGAAAATGTCTTCTTTCTAACAATATTTGTTAACTCATGTCATGTTTCCTCTACTGTTGGACTCTAAAATGCCTAATGTGTAAGAATTTGTCTCTTCATCATCATCAAAACTTTCCATGTGTGTTGTGACATGAAATAATGACTGACTTTCCATTTTGTCACTTACAATCACATTTTCTAAGTTGTTTTTATTCTCTTTCATTTAATAGCAAACATTAAATAACTTAGAACAGTGAAGTATGGAAATGTACAGTATAGAACTTAAGTTGGTCAAACTGGCAGGTTGCAGCCTGGTATGCTAAGAAGCTCACAGATATTCAGAATCAAATTACCCATGTTTGATTCCTGGCTCAGCCTCTTATCCACTGCTGGTCATTTTGGGTAATACAAAATAGAAAGAATCTGAGAAACCAGAAATTGGGACTGAAAAGAGGAAGAATGATTACAAGTCTGGGGAAGAAGAAGAAGTACATAGGTCCCCAGATCCCCAGCCATAGATCATAGAGTCAAAGACTTCCCCTCCTCAACTCCAGCAGGAGGCAAGGTATTAACTCTCAGGAGAACTTGAAAGAGGGATGCACTGTGTTACAGTGCCAGGCATGGTCAAAGTTGAGGATGAAAACAAAGATTTAGGAGGAAAATTTATCCCCATTCTGTTCTCAGAACGCTGCCAGACAGGTTTGTCTCCTACAGGGAAGAGATGGGAGGATTCTTCCCAGGGTGCCAAAAGAAAATATATACAGATACTGGAAAGCTCAGGTCTATAAGTAAAATAGCAGAGTCTCTGCTCTGCTACCCAGTGGACCCCACCACTCTTCCCACCCTGCCATTTAGTGTTGTATGCCTCACTCTCAGAGCAGACAGTCATGGATCACCAAGCAATTGAGGAAAAGCTCTAAGCACAATAATATTTTTAAGAATTAACTTGAAAAGGGATCCAAGATGATAGAGGAATAAGTGGAAGCTACCCTAACCTCCACCAAGGGCCAACTGGAATTACAACTAAACTGTAGAGAAATCATCTTGAATAACTGAACAATAGCTGGAGAAAAGCCTTACAACTATGGACAGACAGAAGAAACCACTTCACCACAATGTGTCTGGTAGAAGTCATATGACTGGTGGAGGAGATACAAGAGGGCTGGCTGGGCTGTCTTGCAGTGGCAACTGAAGCACTGGAGGGAATTTCAGGGGCCAGGGATTCCCCCTGAGAAGTGTGAGGTACAAACCTCAGGCTGGGCCTCCTAGCCTACAGCACCAGAGCCAGAAAGGAATCTAGAAAACATTCAGTTGCGAGAAGTGGCAAGGTTTCTGTCTGCCAAGGAAAGATGACTGGAGACACAGAGAGCCTCTTAAAGGGCAAACACACACAATTTCATTCGTAACCACTTACCCCAGGGTTCTGGCAAAGGGGCAGCTGAGTGGACTAGAGATGCTGAAGGAGAGTCTAGGGATGGTGACTTTGGGAAGAGAATTGAGGGAGCAGCCAGCAGGATCCTTGAGCTGAGTCATTCCCCATATTGCAGAAACCATCTGGCTCAGGTAGAGCACACTCCTCCAACTGACATCAGCGTGAGGGGAAGCAATAGCCCTACCCACAGGAATTACTCTGCCCCACCGTGTGGTGCTTAAGCCTGACTGCTGATTATAGACTGACTAGATTAACAACTAAAGGAGACAGTCACAGACCCTGGATTGCTAGTAGTCTCAAACAGGCTGCCTTGGGTCATAATGGGACATCATTTGACGTCAACAGGGGTGGATCCAGAAAGAGAAGACAGTGCTCCTGTACAATAGCATACAAGATGTGGTGGGCAGAGTGACTCTTAACCAGCTGGAGGGAAGGACCCACCAAAGAATGACCCAACAACAAACAAGAGCCAATTACAACTGGAGAGCCCACATAAAAGTCATAAAGGGCATCCCAAGAGCATCAAGTTCAGGAGATCAAGGAGACTGCACTACTGAATCCCATTGGTCTAATATAACAGAAGATCACACTGCAAAGACAGGGAGTCAAAGCAGATCAATCTAAGAAGCAGGAACAAACAAGAAGAGTCACCTAAAATGGGGAGACAAAGAAATAGCTGCCAATTGAAAGAAAAGGAGGAATCCCCAGGAAGAGTGCTAAATTAAACAGAGGCAAACAAACTATCAGACATTGAGTTCAAAATAATGGTTATATGGATGCTCAATGAGTTCAGTGAGAACTGCAAAGAACTCCAGGGAAGCTACAAGGAACTTACGGCAAAATACACCAGCATGAAAAAGGACATAAAAACTATCAATAAGATCCAAGAGGAAATGAAGAACACAATTTCTGAATTGAAGAACACAGTAGAAGGAATCAAAAGCAGGCTAGATGAAGCAGAGGATCAAATCAGTGAGCTGGAGTACAAAGTATAAAAAAATTATCAGACAAGCAACAAATTAAAAAAGACTAAAAAAATTAAGAGGGTTTAAAAAAGAATCACCTAAAATGGAGAGACAAAGAAAGAACTCCCATTTGAAAAGGAGGAATCCCCAGAAAAAGAGCTAAATGAAGTTGAGGGAAGCAATCTATCAGATATAGAATTCAAATAAATGGTTATTAGGATGCTCAAGGAACTCTGTGGGAACAACAATGGCATGAAAAAGGAAATAGAAACTATGAACAAGAACCAAGAAGAAATGAGGAATACTATACCTGAAATGAACTCCACCAGCAGGAATCTATCTCACTCCACCTTGTAGAGTGAAAGCCCTGCTGAAGAGTACAGCTGGAGGCTATTTCTGTGATTATGCCTAACAACAGCTTGTAGGCAGAGACAGATCTCTGGCAGCTTTGAGACTTTAGCTGACCCTCCCCCAAGCTTGGTGCTGGTGAAAACCAGCCTTGGTGCACCAACTGGTTCTTTGTGCATGCACCGAGGCCCATCAGAGGGAGCCACAAGCTGTGGATTGCTGATAGCTCCAAACAGGTTGCCCAGGGGAAGTCACAGGCAGTGACTGACATAGGTCTGAATGACAGTCTTGTAGATCTATATAATACATAGAAACAAACACAAAGAGGCAGCCAAAATGGTATTACAAAGAAACAGACCTCAGATGAAAGAACAGGAGAATCCTCCAGAAGAAAAACTAAATGAAATGGCAGTGAGAAATTTTTCAGATAAAGAGTTCAAACTTATGATTATAAGGATGCTCAACTGCATGAAAAATGACATAGAAACTATAAAAAGGACCAGTCAGAAATAAAGAATGCAATATATGAAATAATACACTGGAAGGAATAAACAATAGGTTAGAGAAAAAAGAGAATCAAAATCAGCTATTTGGAAGACAAGGTAGAAAAAAACACCCAAGCAGAGCAGCAAAAGGAAAAAAGAATTTTAAAAAATGAGGATAGTTCAAGAGACCTTTGGGAGATCCTGAAGGGTAATATCTGCATTAAAGGGATACCAGAAGAAGAGAGAGTGCAAGAGATAGAGAACCTATTTGAAGAACTAATGGCTGAAAACTTCCCTAACCTGGTGAAGGAAAAAGACATAAAGTCCAAAAAGTAAACAAGATTTACCCAAAGAGGCCCACACTGAGGCACATCATAATTAAATGGCAAAACTTAAAGACAAGGTGAGTATCTTAAAAGCCACAAGAGAAAAACAGTTACCTACAAGGGAGTTCCCATAAGATTGTCATCTTATTTCTCAACAGAACCATTTCAGGTCAGAAAGGATTGGCATGACTTATTCAAAGTGATGAAAATCAAGGGCCTACAACCAAGATTACTTTTCCTAGCAAGTCTGTCATTTAAAATAGAAGGAGAAATAAAGAGCTTCCTAGACAATAAAAAACTGAGTTGTTTTTTTTACCACCAAACCAATATTGCAACAAATATTAACAGGCTTGCTTTAAGAAGAAAGGAGGTGAATAAGGAGGAGAAGGAGCAGGAGCAGGAGCAGAAGGAACAGAGGAAGGTAGTTAAAAAAATAAAATGACAACAAATATGTATCTATCAATAATCAGTTTAAATGTAAATGGTTTAAATGCTCCAATCAAAAGACAAAGAGTAGCTGAATGGATAAGAAAACCAGAGCCATATATATGCTGTCTATAAGAGCCTTACCTCAGAATGAAAGATACACGCAGACGAAAAGTAAAGGGGTAGAAATTGGTGTTTCATACAAGTGGAAAGGAGAAAAAAGCTATGATAGCAATACTTACGTCTACAAAATAGACTTTAAAACCAAAGCTAAAGTAAGAGACAAGGACATTACATAATGATAAAGGGAACAATCCAACAAAAGCATATAACCCTAGTAAAAATTTATGCACCCAACACAGGAGCAGATAAATATGTAAAGCAAATCTTGATGAACACAAAGGGAGATTTGAACACCCAATTGACTTCTATGGATAGATCTTCCAGACAGAAAATCAACAAGGATATCAACAATGGCAATCTTAAATGACATACTAGATGAAATGGATTTAATTGACACCTTCAAAGCATTTCATTTCAAAGCAGCAGAACGTACATTCTTTTCAAGTGCACGTGGAACATTTTCTAGGATAGAGCACGTGTTAGGACAAAAAATAAGTCAAAAAATTTTAAAGGATTGAAATAATATTAAGGATCTTCTCTGACAATAATGGTCTGAATCTAGAAATCAGTCACAGGAAGAACACTGAAAAATACACAAATACATGGAGGCTAAGTAACATGTTATTAAACAATGAATAGGTTAACAATGAGATCATGGAAGAAATCAAAATATACCTGGAAACAAATGAAAATGAGAACACAGTAACCCAAAACCTGTGGGACACATCAAAACTAATCTTACAGGGAAATTCATAGCCTTACAGTCCTATCTTAAGAAATGGAAAAAGCTCAAATAACAATCTAACTTACACTTAAAAGAATTTGAAAAAGAACAATAGCTCTAAATAGTTCTAGAGTCTAAGAATATAAAATTATTGTCTTCAAATATATTACTCCTGGAAATTAAAGGATATGATAACTAAAATAAAAATTACCTGAATATATATTTTTTCAAAAATATACAAATGGCCAACAGGTATATGAAAAGCTGCTTTACATGACTAATTTAAGAGAAATATATATCAAAACTACAATGAGATATCTCCTCACTCCTGTTAGAATGACTATTAACAAAAAGATAAGAGATAATTATTGGTGATGATGCGTAGAAAAAGGAACCTTTGTGCACTGCCGGTGGGTACAGCCACTACGGAAAACAGTATGGAGCTCCCTTTAAAAAATGAAACATAGAACTAATTTATGATCCAGCAATTCCACTTCTGGGAATATATCCAGAGAAAATAAAAATACTATGTCAGAGAGATATCTGTACCCTCATGTTCACAGCATTATTTACAAACAAGTATGTATCATTGGTTGAATAAAGAAATTGTGATACACACACATACATACACAGTGAGGTGTAAGTAGGTTTACAGTTGTAAGTACATAAAACAGAGTTTATTCTTGTATGATTACTTACTAATCATTGCAGTAATTAATAAATAATATAAGAATGCAATAATTAATAAATAATGATACAAGAATAAACTTTCATGTATTTACAATTGTGAACCTGCTTGTGCCCCACCTTGAGTGTGTGTGTATATATAATATATAATTGAATACTATTCAACCATAAAAAAGATGGCAATCTTGCCATTTGTGACAACGTGCATGGACCTTAAGGGAATTATGCTAAATTAAATAAGGCAGGGAAGACAAATATTGCATATCACTTATATGTGGAATCTAAAAAAGAAAAGAAAAAATCAAACTCATAGATATCAGATTGTGTGGCTACCAGAAGTAGGGGTGTAGTAAGGGGATTAGATGAAGGTGGTCAAAAGGTACAAACTTCCATTATAAGTTCAATAAGTAGTATGGATGTAATGTACAACATGAGGACAATAATTGGCACTGTTGTATGGTGTACATAAAAGCTGTTGAAAGATTAAACCCTAAGAGTTATCATCACAAGAAAAAAACATTTTTTTCTTTTTCCGTCTTTTGTATATATATGAGATGATGGATGTTAACTAAACTTATTGTTGTAGTCATTTCACAACATGTGTTAAGAAAGATCACTATGCTGTACACCTTAAATTTATACAGTGCTGTATGTCAATTATATCTAAAAAATTTTAAAATATCTGACAGTATTTTAAAAATAAATAAATGGTGGCTGGGTCATATACTTTCAGAGACTTACATGCAAAAGAACATATACTTGTTTAACAAATATTTACTGTGATGTGCCTGGAATTTGTTTTTTCTGTTCCCTTCACATCTGAACATTCCATCTTTTTCCTGTAGTAAACTTGATTTTGTTGCTCCTTTGTAGAGAATCTGTTTTTGTTTTATTGCTAAGAGTTTGTTTCTCTGTTCTTGGATGTTTATAGCATTTCACTAAACTATGTCTAAGAATGGATTTATTCTCATACATTTATCTTGATACCCCAACAACTTGACAAGAAAGGGATATTATCTAAAATTACTGAATACATACAATGGATGAACCACAGGAATTTGTTAAACTTATACTCTTACAATCCTCAACCACCCCCTCCTCTCTCTCATGGCACTCACATGGCAAATCCTTAACCCCACATAAAACCCCGTGGGTAAGAGAGAATTCTAATCTACTCTGTGTCTGTAACCCAAGCTTTTTTCTGTCTCAGATGGATCTCCCACGTAAGCAGACCCACAGCAGTCCATGGTGTCCTCTGGGAAATGCTGTGTCACAGGTAAAGATCAGGTTTGGTTGGTTCCTTTCTTTTCAATCTCTCATTGACCAGCACCTTGCACAGTATGTCAATAAATATTTTTTGAGTTGGAGAATAAAGCAACTAAGTTATTTGCAGCATCACATCATTAAACATTACTTTTTGATGTAGCCCCTGAGGTTTGACTATTTTATAGTCTCCATTTCTGGTCTCTAACAGCTTTGCTTAATATAAGGAAATGTTGAGCAAAGACCAACTAAGGTCATTGTTCACAGTTCCTTGGGAGAACGGAGAATATATCATAAAATTGAATGTAACTTTTTATGAGTTCTTTATTCATTCAAGAAGCATCAGTATAAACCAAGAAACCAGCACTATAGCTTTGTGTTCAGAGTTCTGACTCTGACCTGGGTACAGACTGTACCTCTGCCATTCACTGTGTGACTTGAGACAAATTATCTTCTCCAGCATCATTTAAATCATTTGTAAATGAGCATAACACTATTATTTACTTCAAAGAGTTGTTGAAAGCAGGGTATTGCTAGGATGAACCTAGTGAGTCATTTGGGATGTAAAATTTAAAGTTACACAAGAATTAGCTCCAAAGGATCATAAACCTAAATGTAAGTGCTAAAACTATAAAACTCTGAGAAGGAAATGTAACAGTAAGTCATTACTTTGGGTTAAGCAAAGCGTCATACCAAAAGCACAACTGACAGAAAAAAATAAACTGGACTTCATCAAAATTAAAAACTTCTGTGCTTCAAAGGACACTACAAAAAAAATGAAAAGACACATACAGAATGGGCAAAAATATTTGCAAATAGGACTAGTATCCAAAATGTATAAAGACTTACAATTCATTTACTGATGGGCACCTAAGTTGCTTCCAGCACTTAGCTATTGTAAATTGTGCTGCTATGAACATTGTGGTGCATAGGTTCTTTTGGATTGGTGTTTCAGGGTTCTTAGGATATAGTCCCAGCAGTGGAATTGCTGGGTCAAAAGGCAGATCCATTTTTAGTTTTCTGAGGAAGTTCCATACTGTTTTCCATAGTGGTCGTACCAATCTGCAATCCCACCAACAGTGCACTAGGGTCCCTTTCTCTCCACAACCTCTCCAACACCTGTTGTCTGTTCTCTTATTTATGACGGCCATTCTGACCAGTGTGAACTGGTGTCTCATTGTGCTTTTAATTTGCATCTCTCTGATAGCTAGTGATATTGAGCATCTTTTCATGTGTCTCTGGATCCTCTGTGTGTCCTCCTTGGAGAAATGTTTATTCAAGTCTTTTGCACATTTTTTAATTGGGTTGCTTGTCTTCCTCGAGTGGAGTCATGTAAGTTCTTTATATATCTTGGAGATTAAACCCTTGTCTGAGGTATCATTGGCAAATATGTTTTCCCATACAGTTGGTTCTCTTTTTATTTTAATACTATTTTCTTTAGCCGTGCAGAAGCTTTTTATTTTGGTGAGATCCCATTTGTTTATTCCTTCCTTTATGTCCCTTGCTCTAGGGGACGTGTCAGTAA
>CM052543.1:69494920-69536278 GCA_028533065.1 Trachops cirrhosus
TCCTCTTGTTAGTCTCTGCTTCTTAAATTGAGCTGTTCTGGTTCCCTGGGTTTATGGTGTGAACTTCTGTGGTAGAATACCTGTGAGATTCAGTGGTGCAGTCCCCTTTGGGTATATTGGTGTTCACACCTTCCACCTACTCTTTTTTGTGATCAGTTGGAGGTTAAAGGCAAAATGGTTTAAAACAGCAAGAGAGTATTCCATGATATTTACAGTAGCAGCCAGTAGAGAAGAGATAGGAGATCCTTTGGCTATGTATAGTGTTAACCATGATCTTCCACCCAACTAGCCACTGTTTAGAAAGGATGTAAAGAAGATAAGACTCTTATTGGGAAGGAAAGTATTGTGAGTTGGATCTAGAGAACAGTGAGGTTGTGGGAAGTCAGATTCTGAGGTAGGGTGAGAGTAAAGAGTAGTAAATAGGTGTAGTGTGTGAGAGAATAAAGTTAACCACTACAGTAATAGAATTCAGGAAACTAAGAAGGGGGCTAAGGTCTGAGAGGGGTGTTGTGTAGTGTTTACAATTGTATGGAATAGCCATTATTTACAGTAACATTAGAGCAGCAATCATATGACAGAATCTAAGCTATCTAGGTAACAAGAATAGGGAGTATAGAGCCTTGAGAAGTGTACTAATGGAACACAAATGAAGGATAGTAAATTAGCAATAAACTATGAATGAGATAACAGGGGAAACCTATCAAATGATATAATATAACCAGCCAAGCAAAGAAGACTATACAGAAAGAAGAGGAATACCAAAATATTATTACAATAAAAAGTATAAGAATAATGAAATAATGATAATACAGATATGCAATTACTTGCTGGTTCCAAATAAAAGAAGGAAAAAAGCAGAAGATGGAAGGAAGAAGAGATACATTTCGAAAGGGAGAAGGATCAATACTAGAATGAAAGGAATAGAAGCATAAGGAATTGATAGATATAAAAATAATAAGAATTAAAAAATAAAAAGTTACTTTAAAAAATCAGGCAAAAAACAAGCAAACAAACAAACAAACAAAAAAACCTTTTGTTGGTTTCAAACTGGCCAAAGCAGTTTTTCTGGTCTTGCTGGCTTCAGCAGGCTTAGGGGAGAACGCTGTGGCTTTTTTCCCTTCCTGTTCACAACTCAGTCAGCCTTTGGCACACTGTCCCCAGAGCTAGCAGCATGCTCTTCCCAGAGCCATGGGGCGCCTCTTGGCAGGGCCCTGGGTGTGGGGTCTGGGAGCTCCTAAGTATTCTCTCCGGAGTTCACTGTAGAGTGCCCACACTTTTTCGGGGTTCACGGGTGCAAACTCTGTGGATCTGGAGGGGTGCGCACTTCCCCCGATTTCATGGCCTGGGCACCGGGGATCCCGCAGAATGCCCACACCTTTTTGGTGTTCACAGCTGTAGGCTCCGGGTCTTCCACAAAACCACACTCTCTCTGGGTTGGGGTGCAGAAACATGTCCAGGCCAGGCTGCCTGCCAGGCCGTCCTTGGTCACACTGACTGGGCTGCAATCTCCCCAGAACTAGTCCAGTGGCTCTCCAAAGGGCCCTGGGTGTGAAGTCTGGGCACTTCCAAGCATTCTCTCCGGAGCTCACTGCAGAGCACCCCAGTCCTTTCTGGGTTCATAGGTATGAACCCTGTGATCCTGAGGGGCGCCCACTTCTCCCCAAGTTCATGACCTGAGCACCAGAGGACCCACAGCAGTGCTGCTCAGTCCTTGTTTGGCCGGGGAGGGAGCGGTTGACCCAGCTCTCCCCAAGAGCCCTGAGGCAGACCCCAGAGCTCAGGGGCTGCAACCTCCCTGGTCCCCATGCTGATCCCTGGGTCATTATTATTCTGAAGTACTCTCCTTACTGTCTGTCTTTCAATGTCTGCTACAATTTTTGATCTCCTATTTTCATATATGTTGTGATAATGTTGGCTGTTTGCTCTGTTCCTTCATAGATCAGCTAGGTCTTTCTCCCGTGTATAGGGGGAAGTGGAATGTGCTCCCTCCTACCACGATGCCAACTTAGTCTCCCCTAAAAGTGAAAAATTTTTAAAGGGGCAAAAGACCTAAATAAACGTTTCTTCAAAGAAGATATATAAATGGCTAATAATGGCATAAAAAGATGCTCTACATCATGTGTCATTAGAGAAATGCAAGTTAAATCCACATGTCCAGTGAAGTAACTATGAGTTTTAAAAAGATAGAAAATAACAATTGTGGTGAGGATATAAAAAATGTTAAACTCTGCTGTTGGGAGCATAAAATGATATAACCACTTTAGAAAATAGCCTGGTAGATCTTCAAAATGTTAAACATAGAGTTATCTTTTTACCCAGTAATTTCACTCCTATGTTTATGCGCACACACAACTGAAAACATGTTCACACAGTTGTTTAGAAGACCATTATTCCTGTACATTCTGAGTAGCAAAAAAAAAAAAGCAAAAAATAAAGAAGACCATTATTCATAACAGTCAAAAAGTGGAAACAACTAAAAAATTATCAACTGATGAATGGATAAATAAAATGTGGAATAGCTATACAATGAAATGTCATTCAATAATAAAAAGAATGAAATACTAATAGATGCTTCATGGATAAGCCTAGAAAACATCATGGCAAGTGAAAGAGACCAGTTACAAATGACCACATATTGTATGATTCCATTCATATAAAATGTCTAAAATAGATAAATCTATGGGGACAGAACATGGATTAGTGGTTGCCTGGTGCTCAGGACTTTAAAGGGAAGTAAAGTGTGACTGCTGATGGGTACGGGCTTTTTGAGGGTAGTGGAAATACTTTAAAATTGATTGTAATGGTTGCACAGGCCTGTGAATATACTAAAAGCCATGAAATTACACTTTAGAAATGGGCAAGTTGTATGGCATGTAAATTTTATCTCAATAAAGCTATTAAATAATTTAAGGAGGCAATCCCCAGGCCAGGCAAGTGCATGGTCTACAGAGGGCACTGTAAACTCTGAGAGCGAGCATTTCCTTCAGTTTTGTGCTCTAGATGCCTTGCTAGTCTCACCCTAGTCTTGGCCTTGGTTGAGTGAGTTAATTAGGTATTATTATATGGAAATACTTACCACTAGTATATAACAAGTGCTTAGCTTTTGCTATTGTAGGGGAGGAAAAATAACTTTACCTCTATTCTTCTGAGATTTTAGTTGAGACCCCTATGATGAAAGACAGATTAACAACCGAAAAACACGTAGAAGTTTTTGACATGTGTACCTCCTATATACATGGGAGATACCCAGGGGAATATGAGTAGCTCCCTGAGGTGGCCTAAACCATTGGCTTAAATATTTCCTTCAGCTAAAGACAAAAGAAAGAAAGGTGTGGAGAGACTCATGGGATATTTAGCAGGAAATGTAGAGTGAACAGGGTGAGATTTGTTATACACGTTAAAGTTGGTGCTTTCTCCATTGATAACATTCTCTTATGACTTGGAGACATCTTCACTTCCTAGTACAGAGTAAGAAGGACCCTTACAAATGGAGATTTTTAAAATAAATGTAAGTTTTCTAACAAAAGGAAACTTCTCTATTTTCAGAGGTTTTCCTATATCTGCTTCTCAAAATAATCCTGATGCCAAAGAGGCATATTTTTCAGGTGGCATATTTTGCTACCTTCTACTATAAAGATTATTAAATATTGTCAGGCTCAGAGCATATATAGATAATAACAATAGCTGAAATATATTAAGTGCACAGACCAGTTCATATTTCTAGCACTTTCTGTGAAGCTTAGGTAATTCAGCTAAGTCCACATACGCACAGGTGGCAGAGTTTACAGAAAAGTACAGGCAACCCTGCTCCAGAACCACTAGAGTAAACTGAATCATTGATAAAAGTGTAAGAATGGATACGATATTATTTGTTTTAGTTAATAATCAAACATGAGCCATAAATATGTTCATCAAGACTATAACAACATAACATCATAAATATGCAAAATGTCAGTGATACACAAAGAATGATAATTCCATCTAGGGATTTGTGTAAGACTTCAGGAAGGGTTAAATCCCTCCCCTCAACCACCACCACCACCACCTTAAGGTTGAAGAGGAAAGGAGCTTGCTGGATGGTGAAGGTAAAGAGAGAATTCCAGACAGAATGAAAATGAGCATAGGCAAAGAACTGGTTAGCCTGGCAGGTTCAGAAAATAGTGAGAATTTTGCTGTGGGGCATGTGGACTGGAAGATGCTGATGCTGAGAGTTATTCTAAGGTGGACCTGGTGTGGAAGGCTATCTAGACCACACAAGAGTCTGAGCCTCTTCCAAAAGAGAAGTGGGAGCCAGTAGGCCCTTAGGGAAGGGTACAACATAGTCAGCAGGAGGTTGGGAGATCTTTTAAAAATAAATATGAGTGGTTTGACAATAGAAATAGACAATAGGGTGCTCTTCAAACCAAAGTTTAAGTTCCTTAAGTTTCTTATGTGAGGCTGTTCCAAAACTACTAACCACAGAAACTTACTGACTCTAAGCCTCCCTTCATAGAAGACTCTAGAGGAAGATCAAGCTTTCCCTTTATAAGTTTTTGACAAGTTCTTTATGATCTTTTTTTAAATCCTCACCCAAGGATATAATTATTGATTTTTTAGAGGGGGGAAAAGGAGAATGAGAAAGGGAGATCAATGTGAGAGAGAAGAATCAATATGTTGCCTCCCTTAGAGCCCTGACCAGGGATTGAAGCAGCAACCTAGGTATGTGCACTGAAGAGGGATGGAACCCACACCTTTTGGTGCATGGGCTGATGCTCCAACCAAATGAGCCACCCACCTGGGGCATTTTATGATTTCTTTATATAAGTGAGAGAGGAAAAACCTTTCCTCTATCCTCAAGGTTCTTTTAGTTGGTCTAATAGTCAAATAGACATGAGACAGATTAGCAAAAGAAAATAACCAAATTTAATTACATCCATATGTATGGGAACCCGACATATATGAGTGGGTCAGAGACCCCAAAAGAGATTCAAAGCCAAAAAAGAAAAATGGGTATATATGTCATTTTGAGCGAGGAATGAGACAAGGCACTTTGGGGCTTCAGAAGGTCACTGCAGGGGAAGCACATGCTTAGTAATTTGTAGTTCTCCCTGTTGCATGTGTATGTCAAAAGAGGCTATCGCTGATAATCTTTTATCATGGGCAAGTCCTCTTATTTAAATTCTTCTAGGTAGTTAAAGGGGGCAGCTAAAGTTGACTTTAGCTCAAAACAATCCTCATACCACAGAGGCACATCTTGGGGTGACATTCTGAACCCCCAACAATAGTTAATATAATATTGCATTTTTTAAATTTAGAAATATAACAGAAATGCAACAAAATGAAAAGTTTATCTTTTCGTGTGCCATTATATTGTGGTCCATTTCATCCACCCTCTCTTACCCCAGATCTTGTTTAAAGTATCACTTAAGTTAAATGAGCTCAATGTCAGCAACACTCTAGTATTTTACTTTAAATCTTGCAGGTGGAAGACTTTGGCAGAATTAGGAGACTTCCTGAAGAGCACCTCAGGTTGGAATACTTGTTTACCTGTTTCGATTTTCTGACCCACACACTTGGCCGCAGGTCAGCCAGGAAAGGAATAACTACTGTGAAAACCACTCACAAACAACAGCTCAATCCCCAGGATATAGAGCACCATCTCCTAATAGTCTCCTGTATTATCCATGACATATTCTCCTAGTTCTGATACTGTTCCCTGCCTCTGGGCAGCTAGCACTGAGGTTAAGCATGGAAGTGGACTATGCATCAACTGCTGAAAGGAAAATTGTGGTACTTATTCTCCTGCTGGTATTGCCAGGTCTGATGTTCTTTCATTGTTAAGCCCTCAAGCTCTTTACTTGACATTTGTATCAGGGTTTCTCCTTAAAGTCTACCTGAGATACAGAAGGGAGCTATTCAAGACATAGTGACATATTTCTCCCTGATTCCTAATGGCTCTATTTTCACCACTGAAGGATTTGAAATATTCTTTAGAACGAGAAATGTAATGTATTTTATGGATTCATAGGTCACTGGCTTTAAAGGATACCTGGAGATTCCCTTATGGCAACCCCCCTGTGACAGTTTGGCTGGAGGCCAAGAGTCCAGTCTTTGCTGCACCATTTCTCATGATCAGTTACTCCCAAGGTGGCTTGGTCCATTATTGGATGATCTAATTATTAAAAACATATTCCTTGCTCTATTTGTTGGAATTAAATCTATCCTTTTGACTGCCCTTAACATATCAAAATACTTTATATTACCTCCCTAAGTCTTTCATTTTTCCTAAATTTAGGGTCTCCTAAATTCAACTAGGGTCAACTAAATTTAGTTGAATCCATATTCTCTGTGAGATTACTATTTTTCCTTAAAGTACTGACACTTTACTTCTTGGCAAAGTATTAGATTTACTAGCTTACAAATAAATGACATAATAATGATATACCTTTCATGCTGTGTTATGAGTCTAATGAAAATGAAGTTACTATAAAGAAAAATAGCATTCTATAAATTTCATATATATGCTGTTAGTATTATTAGAAATATAGATATTTCTGTAGGTATAGGATCCCAGGGAAGACATCCTATCACTTACAGAAAAATACTGACCAAAGTTACCCCCAAAATACTGAACTTAACAGCTCAGTCTTTAACATTAGGAAAGAAGTCACACTGCTCCATACCCTCAATCACCTCAATTTCTTGTATTCAAAAAATGTGTTATTGAGCCCCTACTCTGTGCTAGGCATTGCTCTAGTAATTAAAGACGTAGAAATAAGCAGAGCAGACAAAGGCACTGCCATCTCTCAAGAAATTTGTATTTTAATCTGGGAGCCTAGAAATATAAATATAAACATGTATATACATACATACATATATATATATATATAGTGTGTGTGTCAGCAATATGTGTATGTGTCTCAACATTTATGTTGGTGAATACTATGGGAAAAATGAGGCAGAGTGTTAGTGTTCATGGATAAAGAGAAAGATATTACTTTGAATACATAGGGATAGGGAAAGCCTCTTTGACAAGGTCACAGTCAAGGTGAGACCAGAGGGATTAGTCATGTGCATAACTGACTGAAGCATATTCAGGAAGAGGAGACAGTGTGAGCAAAGGTCCTGACACAAGGGGAAAAGTGCAGCCACCAGTGTGGTGGAAGCTGAGTATACTAGAGGGAGAGTAGCAGGAGGTCTAGGGCTATTGTAAGGACTCTGGATGTTGTTTTAAGTGAGTTGGAGGCCATCGGAAGACTTTAATCAGAGGAATGATGTGACCTGACTTGGGCTTTAAGAGAAGCACCATCCCACTCTCTGATACATAGACAACAAGGAAACCAGTTACAAAGCATTCCAATAAACCATACAAGAGATACAATCCCAAACTGGATGGATGTATGCATATATTTTGGAAGTAGAGCCATCAGGATTTGCTGATGGATTCGATATGGAATATAAGGAAAATCAAGAAGTCAAGGTTTGGGGCCTGAGAATAAGTTGGCTGAAAATTACAGAGCATTTGGAAGCACACACAGAGAGATTGAAAATGTTGAAAAGGTAGGCCATGGTCAATTGTGAAGGATCTTGTACCTCATGCTAAAGAACTTGGACTTTAGCCTGTATGCAGTAGGCAGAAAGTTATGTGACAAGCTTTGCATTTTCTAAAAACAACTCCTGAGGCACATGCAGGATGGAGGAAAGGGGAAGGAGTTAAGAAGATGGAAGTTTATTTAGAACAATATAGTAGTTAGTCCAGGTGAGACATAATGAGAGCCAGAACAAGGTGAGTGACAGGCTGATGTCAGCTGGCCTAAAAGTGAGGTTACTATAGACTCTCTGAAGAAAGGAGATAAACAAACATAAGAACTATTTTCACTAAGAAACAATGAGCAAACTCCAGTATATTCTGATTTATCACCTGATCAGTGTACCTTTTACCCAGAGAGTTCTAAAGACATATTGATAGATTCACATTCTTCCAACTCATCCAACATTACTCCAGGAAGTGTTCATTGAGTGTTTACCACTAGCTAGGTCAAGGCCTATCAATGGCTTAAAGAAAAAAAAAGTAGTTGGGACTGGGATCAAAATAGCTGAGTGTTAGTCCTTGTTGTGTCACTGGCTAAATCATTTCACTGTTTTTGACCTTGGGGTGAGCATCTCAAAGTCAGAAAATTTGATTAGATGACCCATTCCTACCAAGCACTAGAATTATCCAACACCCAACTGTGCAGAATAAAAAATTTCACTGAAGTATTTATTGGTTGCTATTTATACGTATTATTTTCACATCCATGTTTCTATTAGGCAAGCATTTTGAGGCATATGGTATATGTCAAGATTGAATAGACTTGATCTGAACCTTTTGTGTAAGGGTGATGAGGTGGTAAATTGCTTTCACGTTGCAATTCAGCCCAAGACATTTTTTTTCTTGCTTTTTGTTAAACAAGCAAAATATGAACTAATCATGCAGACAACCCTTAACATTTCATCAGCAGCCTTACATTTTGATAATTTTTCATTTTTCAATTACAGGTGACACATAATACTATATTAGTTTCAGGTGTACACTCGAGTGATTAGACATTGTATAATTTACTAAGTGATCATCCTGATAAATCTTGTACCCATCTAACATCATACATAGTTATTGTGATGTTATTGACTCTATTCCCTATGCCAATCTTTACATCCCTGTGACCATTCTATAACTACCAATTTGTACTTCTTAATCACTTCACCTTTTCTCACCCATCCCTCCAAACCCTCTCCCACCCAAATGTTCTCTGTATCTATGACTCTTTCTGTTCTGCTTGTTTGTTTATTTTGTTTTTTAAATTCAACTGTTGATAGATACATATTTATTGTCATTTCATTATTCATATTTTTAATCTTTTTCCCCTCTTCTTAAAGAAGACCCTTTAACATTTCATGTAATACTGGTTTGCTGGTTATGTAGTCCTTTAGCCTTTGCTTGTTTGGGAAGCTTTTCTAAATGACAGCTTTGCTGGATAGAGTAACCTTGGTTGTATGTTCTTGCTTTTTAGCACTTTGAATATTTCTTACTACTCTATTCTGGACTGCAAAATTTTGTTGACAAATTGGCTGACAGTCTGATGTGAGCTCCCTTGTAGGTAACTAATTGCTTTTCTCTTGCTGCTTTTAAGATTCTCTCTTTGACTTTAACCTTTGGCATTTTAATTATGATGTGCCTTTGTGTAGGCCTCCTTAGGTTCATCTTCTCTGGGACTCTCTGTGCTTCCTGGACTTATATGTCTATTTCTTTCACCAAATTAGGGAAGTTTTCTGTCATTGTTTTTTCAAATAGGTTTTTAATTTCTTTCTCTCTCTCTCTCTCTCTCCTCCTTCTGACAACCTCATGATGCAAATGTTGGTACTCTTGAAGTTGTTCAGGAGGCTCGTTGCACTATCTCATTTTGGGGGTTATTTTTTCTTTTTACTGTTTTGATTGGGTGTTTTTTGCTTCCTTATAGTCTAAATCACTGATGTGATTCTCAGCTTCATCTACTCTACTGTTGATTCCCTGTAAATTATTCTTCATTTCAGTTAGTGTATCCTTTACTTCTGAGTGGTCATTTTTTATGTTTTCATGTCTTTTTTAATGCTTATTATATTTTTGTTGAAGTTCTTATTAAGTTCATTGAGTATCCTTTTAACCAGTGTTTTGAACTCTGCATCTATCTAGTAGATTGTTTCTCTCCATTTTGTTTAGTTCTATTTTGGGAGTTTTGTTCCATTCCTTCATTTGGACCGTGTTCCTTTGTCTCCCATTTGGCAGCCTCCCTGTGGTTGTTTCTATGTATTAGGTAGAGCTGCTGCATCTCCCAGGTTTGGTAGAATGGCCTTATGTAATAGGTGCTCTGTAGGGTCCAGCGGCACAGCCTTCCTAATCACACAAGCTGGGAACTTCAGGTGCGCCACCCCCAGCTCTTGTGGGCTGTGAAACCTGCCTGTTGTAGTTGAGCCTTGTTTACTATTGGCACATCAAAGGGAGGGACTTACCCCCAGACCAGTTGGCTGCAAGGATTGATTGTGACTACCAACCACCAAGGAGGATCAGCTGTGTAGAGGCCCACCCCACAGACCAGGACATACTTTGGTGGGGCTATGGTGCCCAATTAGTGAGCCTTTTGAGAGTGACACTCATGGAGGTGATTGGGTGATGCTTTAAAATGGCCTGAAGCTGTCCACCACATACACTGGCTATGGAGCTCCATGGGAGGTCAAAGTCAAGATCAGTTACTGCCTGTGTTCTGTCCAGGGCCACCTGGCATGGGCTACAAAGCAATCTGGAGATGGCTGATACTTATGCTGGGCTTGGAGGTACCCAGGAGAAGCCAAGCTGTGAACCAAGACTGGCTGCTGCTACTGATGGACTGGAGCTACATAGCAACAGGTACAGGTCAACTGAGGCCAGATGCTGCTTGTTTGAGAGATTTTAGGAAAGTCTGAAGCATGAGCCAAGACTGGACATTTGCATGAATAAACCACTGGAATCAGCTTGGGTGGCCCTACAAGCTGTGTGGGGCAGGGTCTCAGGGGACCTCCACAGCAGGGCAAATAATGTGAACCAGGATGATGGAGATTCAGATATGGCACTCACCTGCTGGCCCTATAGAGTAACTGGGGACCTTAGAAAAGGAACAATGGCCTCTGCCAACATGTTTGTTTCACAGAAAGTGGCCCCCAGGCTCTTGCCCTGATGCCAGATCATTCAGTTCCTCCCCATATGTCTCTGGTTCCTTTCAAGCTGCTACTCCAGCCCTGGAGCTCAGAGGGAGTGGAGTCCAAGTAAGTTTAGGCTTTGGTCATTTAAGAGGAACTGCCTGGTACTCCAAAAACCCTTTGTCTCATTCAGCCACAATCCCCACTGGTTTTTAGAGACTGAAGTTATAAGGACTTCTCTTCCTGACACTGGAACCCTGGGCTAGCAGGCTCAATGTGTGGCTGGGACCTGTTGCTTTGCAGGGGAGACCTCTGCAGCTGAGATATCCCTCCACATTTTTATTCACCACACGTGAGTATGGGACCAGCCTTTTCCATGTCTCACAGCTCCTACCAGGCTCGATGTGGCTTCTTCTTTAAATTCCTAGTTGTAGAACATCCATTCATCTAGACTTCAGGTGGTTCTGAATGATGGTTGTACTGTAGTTTAGTTGTAATTTTGATGTGGGAGGATTTGAGTACTGTATTTACCTACAATGCCATCTTTTGTTTTTAATTTTTAGAAGATTTTATTTATTTATATTTAGAGAGAGGGGTAGGGAGGGAGAAAGAGAGGGAGAGAAACATCGACATGTGAGAGAAACATTGATCAGCCTCTCTTGTATGTGCCCCAACTGGGGCCTGGCCCTCAACCTAGGTATGCACCCTGACCAAAAATCCAACCAGCAACCTTTTGCTTTGTGGGATGATGCTCAACCAGCTGAACCATGCTGGTCAGGGCCTTACAATGCTGTCTTGACCAGAATCATCAGTAGTTTTACATTAACAGGTAATGTCAACGATGAATGTTTTTAGCAGCAACAATTCTTGATGTGTTAACAGTTTATGTATATTTACCTCATCTTTCCTGCTTCAGACTAAGCAAAAGAGCTTGCTTAATTTTTTAATTGGATTTTAGACTTTTTAATAGAATTTAGTTTTAAAAGAAATTTTAGATCCACAGCAAAATTGAGTAGAAGCTACAAAGATTTGCCATTTCTCCTGCCTCCACAAACACAGCCTCTTCCACTATGAACATCCCTCACCTAAGTGGTACAGTTGTAACAATCAATAAACCTGTATTGACACATTATCATCAACCAAAGCCCAAAGTTTACATTAGGGTTCACTCTTTGAGTTGTGTATTCAGTAGGTTTGATAAGTATATAGTGACATAAATTTACCATTTTAGTATTACACAGAATAGTTTCACTGCCAAAAACAATTCTTTGTTTTCTAGTTTCTCACCATAAAGCATTATGTTAGCAGTAGGTTTTTCTAGATATTTTTTTATTGTTGTTCAAGTACAATTGTCTCCATTTTTACCCCACCATGCCCCCCCACCCTACCCATCCCTACCTCCTACCCTCAAACCCACCCTCTTTGGCTTTGTCCATGTGTCCTTCATACATGTTCCTTGATGCCTCCCGATTATCCCCTATTTGGTTACTCCCCCACCCTCTATGTTTACTGTCAGATTGTTCTTTATTTCATGCAGACTGGTGAAGCCACTGTGGAAAACAGTATAGAATTCCCTCAGAAAACTAAAAATGGAACTGCCTTTTGACCCAGCAATTCCACTGCTGGGGTTATACCCTAAGAATCCCAAAACACCAATTTAAAAGGACCTCATGCATTCCAATATTTGTAGATGTTCTTTATCAAGCTGAGGAAGTTTCTCTCTATTCTTAGTTTTCTGAGAGTTTTCATAAATGGGTGTTGGGTTTTTTCAAATACTTTTTCTGCATCTATTGATACAATCATGTATTCTTTCTTCTTTAGCCTGTTGATATTATGGATTACATTAATTGATTTTGTAATGTTGAACCAGCCTTTGCATACCTGGAATAAATACCACTAAGTTATGGTGTACAGTTCTTTGTACATATTGTTGGATTTAGTTTGCTAGCAATTTGTTGAAAACTTTCACATCTATGCTTATGACAGATATTGGTCTGTAGTTTTCTTGCCATGTCTTTTTCTGATTTAGGTATTAGGGTAATGATAGCCTCATAGAATGAATTAGGAAGTATTCCCTCACTTTCTATATACTATAAGAGTTATTAGAGAGTTGGTATAATTTCTCACTTAAAAATTTGGTAGCATTCACTTAGAACCACATCTGGACCCGTTGCTTTCTATTTGTGAAAGTCATTAATTATTGATTTAATTTCTTTAATACATACAGGCTGTCTTAGTCCATTCAGGCTGCTGTAATAAAAATACCATAGACTTATAAACAACAGAATTTGTTAACTGACTTACAAACAACAGAGATTTATTTCTTACAGTTTTGAAGCCTGGGAAGTGTCAGTATGTGGTAAGGACTGATTTTCTGGTTCAGAGACAGCCACCTTCTTCCTGTGTCCTCACATGGCAGAAGGGGCAAGGGAGCTCTCTATGGCCCTTCAGAAGAACACCAATCCCATTTGTGAGGGCTTTTTCCTCAGTATCTAATCTCCTCCCAAAAGCCTGCCTCCTAATACCATTACATTGGGGGTTAGAATTTCAATATGTGAATTTGGGTGGGGGAGACACAAACATTCGGTCTATAGCATAGGCCTATTCAGATAGTTAATTTATTATTGTATTATTTACTCCAATATTGTGTCTTTTAAGAAATTTATTCATCTTTTAGGTTATCAAATTTGTGAACATATGGTTGTTCATAATATTCTTTTATTATCCTTTTATGTCCATTGGATCTGTAGTGATGTTTCTTTTTAAATTTTTGATATATGTAATTTGCATCTTCTGTCTTTTTTCTTAGTGAGGCTGGCTAAAAATTTGTCAATTTTATTGATCTTTTCTAAGAACCAATGTTTCTTTTAAAATTGTTTTTCTCTATTAATTTCCTGTTTTCAACTTCATTGATCTCTGCTCTAATTTTATTATATCTTTTTTTCTTCTTATTTTGAATTTAATTTGCTCTGTTTTTTCTAATTTCCTAAAATGGAAACTCAGATAATTAATTTTAGATCTATCTTCTTTTCTAATATATGCATTCAGTACCATACATTTTCCTCTAAGCACAGTTTTCACTGCACCCCACATATTTTTAAAAAATTGTATTTTCATTTTCACTTAGTTGAAGGTATTTTTAATATCACTTGAGAGTTATTCTTTTCCTATGTGTTGTTAGAAATGTTTTGTATAATGTCCAAGTATTCAGGGATTTTCCAGCTATCTTTCTGGTTATTTTAATTTCTAGTTTAATTTCATTGTGGGCTGAGAGCAAGCATTGCATAACATATATATTTTATATTTGTTATGGTGTGTCTTATGGTACAAAATGTGGTATATAGTGGTGAATGTTCTAATGTAAACTTGAGAGGAATATACATTCTGTTTTGTTAAATAAAGTGGTTGATTCTGCCCATTATATCCAATTGACTGATGGTGCTGTTGAGTTGAGCTATAGTGGATTCATCTATTCATCTTATATTTCTGTTATGTCTTGCCTCATGTATCTTGATGCTCTATTGTTAAGCACATACCTCTATTTTCTCTGGTTTATTTCAAGATTTTTTTTATCTTTGATTTTCTATAGTATGTATATGATATACCTAGGTGTAGTTTTGATTTAGGTTTTTGCTGTGCCTGTATGTGTTGGACATTTATCCTGCTTAGTATTTTTCTAACTTCCTAGATCTGTAGTTTGATGTCTGACATTACTGTGGGGAGATTCTCAGTCATTTTTGCTACAAATATTTGTTCTTTTTTCTCTTCTCCTTCTGGTATTCTTATTATACACATATCACACCTTTTGTAGTTGTCCACAGTTTTTGGATATTCTATTCCATTTTTTCTGTATTTTCCTGTTTTTTTTTCTTTTCTGTTTTGTAAGTTTCTTTTATATAACCTCAATCTCAGAGTTTCTTTTCTCAGCTCTGCCTAGTCTACTAATAAGCAAATTAAAGACATTCTTCATTTCTGTTACAGTTCTCTTGATCTCTAACATTTCTGTTTAATTCTTTCTGAGGATTTACATCTTTCTGCTTACATTGACCATCTATCCTTGCATGCCATCTACTTTATCCATTAGAGTCCTTAGCATACTAACCATAATTGTTTTAAATTTCTAATCTGATAATTCCAACATCCCTGCTGAATCTGTGTCTAATTCTAACGCTTGCTCTATCTCTTCAAGTTGTACTTTTTGCCTGTTAGGATGTCTTATAGTTTATCCTTAGGAATCAGATATGATGAAATGGATAAAAGGCACTGTGGTAAGTAAACCTTTAGTAATGTGGTAGTAAGGAGTGGGAAGCACTCTGCAGTCCTATAAATAGGTTTTAGTCTTTTAGTGATCCTGTGCTCCTGAACTGTGAACTTCATTAGTGCTTCCGAGCCACCTCCTACTCCCCACCATAAGTGGGACAGGTTGCCTAGAGTAAACGAGAGTTGGATATTTTTCTTCCTGCACATGGAAGGACAGAAGGGACTGCAGTGGATATTTCCTGTCTCCCATGTGAAAGCCCAGAGAGAGCCAGAGTTGGGAATTTTCTGTCCCCCAGATATTTAGACTCTGATAAAACCCCAATATAGATTAGTCTCTGGTAAAAAGATTCTCTAGAGGGTAGGCCTTGTTATGAACATACTGTTCTGGCATATTTCAACAGAAGTACTATTTCCTTCTCCTGCTAGAAGCATAAGAGGATTTTTCTCCTATGTTCACAGTGAGAACCTGTAAGAGCTCTTGGCAGTAAAACTCACTAAAGTGTGGGGACCCACTATAGATGGGTCACCCTGAAGCTTTTAAGTCTCAGACTTGTCTGCTCTGAGCCCTCCAGCAATCCTTCAATTACAATTCAGCTTTGCCTACCTTGGTACTGGTTCTCATGAAGGTTTTTATTCATAGATTGCTGCTCAGGTAAGTTGTGATTCTCTGTATTTCCCTGTTTGTCTCTTCAATTTGAGGCACAGTGGTTTGCCATGTTAACATGTTTCTTTGACAGATCTAAGAACCATTGTTGATTTTCCAGCTTGTATAGCTTTTTACTTGTCAGGGTCTAGTGACAACTTCCAAGCTCCTTACATGCCAGACTAGAAACTGATTTTATTTTTTCCTTTTCTTTGTTAAAATCCAAATGGCTCACTCCAAAATAAGTCAATACATTTTCTTAATTGGCATTCCAACAAGATCTTTACTCTAAACCTGCTCATTTAGTGGTGACTACAATGCATATAATTGGGACCAATGATATACTAGAGTGGAACTCTTGACTAGATTATGGTTCTTATTCTTACTTTGACTTAGTATATGATCCTGACGGGTCAATTCACATTTCCATACTTCAGGGTCTTGCTCACCTGTAATTCAACAACATAGCAAACATTAACTGAGCATTTACTCTGGTTCAAGCGCTGGACTAGACAAACAAGGGAGATGTAATCCCTGCCCTTGGAGCTCTGAAACTAATGAAGAAGGCAGACAATAAACAGGAGATGGTGATTCAATAAGTATTGTAGTAGGAGTGTAAGCTGCTACAGGAACACATGATGAGGGGATCTAACCCATGGTCAGGCTTCCTTGAGGGATGGACTAGATAATTTATAAGGTTTCCTTTAATTTTTTTTAAAAGTGCATTAATGTATACAAGGTTTTCCCAACTGCAATCTAGTAAAATGTACCAAATCAATTGATTTTCCACATGGGTGTTAATGGGAGGAATATAGTCTTTTCAACAAATCTTGTTGGGACAAATGAGTATCTTACATGCAAGAGAATATCTTTCCTCATACCATACATAAAAATGAACTTAAAACTGAGCATAGACACAAATATGAGCTTAAACTATAAAACATAGGAGTAAGTATAAATATTCATGACCTTGAGTTAGGCAAAGACTTTTTAAATACAGTACTGAAATCAAAGCAACAAAAGAAAAAATAAATAATTAGACTATTACATAAATGGGAAACTTTTGTTTTTCAAAAATTCTTTAAAAAAGTGAAGTGACAACCCTGAAAATGGGAAAAAAATCTTTGCAAATCATACAGCTGGTAAGAGACTTGTATCCAGAATATATTAAGAACTATTATAGCTCAATAATAAAAAATAATAATTTAGTTTTTTAATAAGCAAAAGATCTCAATAGACATTTTTCTAAGGAAAATTTAGAAATTATTCACAATCATATGAAAAGATGATAAAAATTATTCTCCATTTAGTCAATGCAAATCAAACCCATAGTGTGTACAAAGTGATGTATACACTAAAATGGCTATAGTATTGTAATTAAAATGATAGTCAATATATATGTTAGTATGGAGGTAGAGAAATTGGAACCCTCTCATATTGCTGGTGATAATGTAAAATTGTGCAGCCTCTTTGGAAAATAGGCAGTTACTCAAAATGTTGAACGTAGATGTACCATATCCAAGAGAAACACAAATGTCCACATAAAATTTTCTACATGGGTATTCATAGCAACATAATTCATAGTTGCCAAATGGAAGAAACAACCCAATTGTCCCATAAACTGCTGAATGGATAAATGAATAATGTTCCCATCAGTGGAATGTTATTTGTCTATAAAAGAAATTAAACATCGATACATGCTATAACATAGATGAATCTTAAGAATGTACTAAATAAAACAAGCCAGTCACAAAAGACCACATGTTGTATGACCTCGTTATATGAAATGTTTAGAACAGATAAATCTATGGAGACCAAAAGTCGATTATGAAGAAGACAGTGATGACAGATGAGAAATAACTGTTAATGGTTAAAGGCTTTTTTTTTTGAGGCAATGAATATATTTTAAATTGATCATAGCAAAGGTTACATAACTTGCTAAATATACTAAAAAACATTGAATTTTACACTCTAAATGAGTAAATTGTATAGCATGTGAGTAATATCTCTATGAATGTGTTCTCTAAAAAACAAAGTATATATATAACAGTCTCTCTTGCATCTCTAGCTTTATATTTTTCTTTCTCTGACACACACATACACAATATAATTTTTTTAGAAAAAAACAATTATCCTTTATATCCTTTTATTATTTTTTATTCCATCTTATTTTATTTCACTGAAAAATTATGTTGTATTATGGTTATCTTTTCACTGCATAACAAAGCACATTAACATTTAAGGCTTAAAAACAACATTATTATTTCAAGGGATTCTATGGGTTGAATGGGCTCCACTGGTTAGTTCTTGCCTGCAGTTTTGAATATAGTTAGCAATCAAATGTAGGCTGGGGCTACAGACTTCTGGTGGTTCAGCTGTGTTGGATATCCCAAAGTACTCATGTGCATGGCTGGCAGTGGATACTCTCTCTCAGCGGGAGCTCAACTCTGGGTGTGAACTAAGCAGTTACCTTTGGCTTCTCATGTGATCTGGGTTCTCACTGCCTGGCATCTGGGTTCCAAAACTGAGCATTCTACAAGACCTGAGAGGAAGCTGCACGGTTGTCTATGACCTAACCTCTGAAGTCCCAGAATGACACTTCTGATGTTTTTACTGGTCAAACAAGTTACTAAGGGAACCCAGATTCAAAAGTAAGGGGCACAGACTCCTTTTCTTAACAATAACAGAATCATATTTAATACATCATAATTCATTAGATTGATCTTACCTCTTACTAATAAGTCACAATGTATAATTTGAAAAATATTGCTGTCTTCTTATGAGATAATGTCTCTTCCACTACTAGAACCTGTACATTAATTTGATCTCATGTCAAGTTACAGAGGCTACTAATTTCTTCTACTTAGAAATAGGCAGAAGGAAAAGCGAGACTACAAAGCAGGAGGTGCCCCAAGGTTGATGGCTGTGGTCAAGTCCTTTCCTAGAAGGACATCACAATGACTATTCCCATGCCTCCAGTTGCTCCTATTTGGGTCAAGATATATTTAAGGTAAATAATTTATTATAGAGCTACACACAGTATGATGGGCATGTGTGAAAGTTAGCAGTGACCAACCTATGCAATGATGCGTTGTGGTGAAATGGAGTTTACAGATCTATCAATGAGGCTAAGAATTTAGAAGACTCAGGAAGAGACACCATATTCTTTAATGTCCCTGGACTTGGATACCTGTGGAAATGACATTCTTAGTAAAACTTTTCAATTACACGGTATTGAAAAGAAGCATTTTTACACTCCCTGTGCTACAGTATCAATGTGCATTATATCTTAATTTTTAGAGTAATATTTCTTTGTTAAAACTCCAAGAGTGCCCTGACCAGCATGGCTCAGTTGGTTGAGTGTCGTCCCACAAAGGAAAAGGTCACCAGTTTGATTCCCAGTCAGGGCACATGCCTGGGTTGCGGGCCCAGGCCTGGATGAAGCATGTGCAGTAAGCAAATAATTGATGTTTCTCTCCCTCTCTTTTGCCCTCCCTTCCCCTCTCTCTAAAAATAAAAAATAAATTATTTATTAAAAAATGCAAGAATACTTGTTATGAACAGATGTTTTCAATTTCCTTGGCTTATCAGTGCAGAACTAAATAGAAGGCAACAGGTTCATTAAGAATGAACCAATAAAGGGATGGACATGAACAATCAGAATTTGTAAACCAACTGGAATTTTACTGAGCCAAATCATTTGGAGAACTGATTTGCAAGCTGAGGTAAGCTGCTCTAAGGAGTCTTAATTAATCTGAATTGTACGCATATGGTTAACTACAACGTGAACATTATCTCTGAAAAAAAGATGAAAAATGTTCTCCATCTGTAACTGCATTCTTTTTAGTGTTATGATGTGTTCCTAAACGGACAGTCAAACTTTTAAATGACCATGTAATTTCCCATCTCTGCATGGCAGAAAGAAGAAGAAGAATATAAATATGCAAAAGCTGTTCTATTTCATGGTTGCATGGATACCAAACAGATGGGTAGATGAACATGAAACTACTCATTACAAACAAAGAGAACCCTTGTCAATCCAAGCTGCATCCATCTGCCTATACAGCTGCAACACTGCTTTACCCAAGAGAGAGTGGAAGAGAGAAAGCTGTTTGACCTTTAGAATCAAATTAATATTAAAAGAATAAAATAGCCTCAGTTATAGACACTTTGGCTTATAGACTCCTGTGAATGCACCTTGAAGACTGAAGATCTTTAGGTAAGATTTTTAAGTGGCCCATTTAAGAAGTGGAGACTTCTTACTCACAAGCTACTAAATCACTCAAAGACTTTATTTTCTTATCTATAAAATATGAGGGCTGACGCTGATACTACTTCATAGGGTTTTTGTAAGTTAAATGAAACAATGTTTGCAACTTTTTGCATGGAATCTGACACATACTAAATGGTCAATAACTATTAAAAAAGGTATTAGTGATGTTAATACAATTGTTATCTTCACAACTACCTGCTCTTCCTGGGAAAGAATTTCTATTCCTTTTTCCCTTTCTTTCCTTCCTATGTCTTGTCAAACATTGTATGCTTTTCATTGCGCTCTGTTTTTCAGTCATAAAAATGCAAATTTCATCGATGAAATCTCACTGTTGTTGGGAACTGCCCTGCCTGGTTTCAGAAGCTGTAACCCCCCATGGCTAAGGCTGAGAAAGAGACCTTGGGACCAAGACCCAGTAAGGAGACAAAGTTTATCTTCCCAGCAGGGGCGCTGCCTCTCACCGCTGTACTTTACCCTGCTTGGCCCCAGGCGGATGACTGGTTAGCCAATGACGGGTAAGATTCCTCAAGGGAGGGATGACCTAAGACAGGCATGGTATTGAAGTGTCCCTCAAGAAAGGACTCAAGAGACTATAGATAAAGGGAGTGATGGACCCTCTCCCCTCATTTCTGACATAGCCTGAGTCCTCATTCTGTCTGTAAGAAGTCTCCTAATCTCTTGGCTGCCTTACTTCCCCTGCCTGACTTAAGCCTGAAAAAATGCCAGGGGTGGGTGTGGCTCTGTGCTGGAAATGGTAGGTTCCCTTGGGTGAGCAGAGCTAAGAAAGAATGCCTAAAATCCTGTGAAACCTGCTTTGCTAAGAATGCCCTCAATTTTCTGATAAGGGTAAAAGCATAAAATGAGTTTGTTTCCCAAAGTTTTATGGCCCTTTAGCTAACTGACCCTGACTCAGAATAAGCCCTCATAGTTCTTTGAATGTTATCTATTGTTTGATCATTACTGCCTGACCATGACTGATGAACTTTACCTGTATTCTGTGCAAGTTGAACCCAGTGAAAGCCCATTGAGGAATGGGCTCAAGGCCTTTCTCCTTTGAGAGACTGGCCACCTTTCCTCCTAAAGCAGATCAAATCTTGGTAGACTTATTCTCATCCAAGGAAGATGGTGGGGGCAGGGGGGAGGCTCTGTGGGCAGAGCCCCCACACACACTGTCACCCAATAGGCATCAAGAAGGAAAACTCAGATATCAAAGGAGAGGGTGTGTCTGAAAGTTACTTTGCAAGGAGACTGCCTTCACTCCCTTCTTTTCTCCAATCTATCAGAAGTTGTTGTGGCCTCAAGAGTCCATTGACCATTACTTTCCTCCAATAATTTAATTTAATTTATTTAAAAATTAAGGCAGTGATGTTTAATTATGTGGTATTGCATACTCTCAGGATTTAAGATAACTCAGTTCAAAGGGCTCATTCCTCTTCCATCTTTCTCTTATCCATCACCTGCTTTTGGCCCCTGCCCCCAGCTTCCATGTAGAATTCCCTCTACAGAGCTTCTGGAAGATGGTTGACCAGCTTTTGTTTGAATGTTCTTCAGCCTTATGAGGCAGGTGGGTCCGCTTTAGACAGCTATAATTGTCACTCTCTCATTTTTTAAGCTGAGCCCAAATCTAATTCCTTCCCAATGGTCTTTTTTCTGACATCTGGAGTACAAGGAAGTAAATGTAACTAGTCTTTCACATGCTGGCCTTTCAAATATTTGAAAACCTATGTCTGTCTTCTGTTAATTCACCTCAAGCAGTGCCATGCTCTGATCCTTCCTCTTACATGGGAAATCATTCTCTAGCATTTTCTTATCCTCTCACCCTTCTCCTAAATGCCCTTTTGCTTTAGCTACAGGTTTTTTGTTTGTTTTTTAAATGTGGTACCTGAGGGTTCAAGCAGTATTCTATTTATAGCTCAAGCAGAGAAGACCAGAGTTTCCTTTCCTGGGGAAACATGCTACTTCTGTTTTCTCAACCAAAAAAGACTTTTGAGGTTAAGGCAGCTACTTTGTTAGTATACATTAACAGATTGCCAGGGCCCCACATATAAACTGCTTCAGGTCAGGTGACTCTCACTGACCCTGTTTAATCATACAGTTGAATTTAAGTACTGCTCTTGGCAGAGAAGTCCATCTAAATTTTCACAGACTCAATTAACAAATTTTATATAGCTAAGTTTTTACCATTTCTTGGTTGGAGGTTTATAACAGCCTCCTAATTACTTTTTCTTCTTTCATTTTAATCTCTCCTGACTTGTGCTCCATGCTACTGACCAACTTAGCTCTTTTTAAAGTACAACTCTCATTATATCATTGTATCAATTAAATTCTCCTTTTCTCCCCATAACTTGAACCTATAGAAATCTTATGGATTGGGCTCCTATAGGATTGATCTCCTCTTTAGGAGATCTTCTATAAGATAGCAGGTTGAAAATAAATAGGTTGAAGGTAAATAGGTTGAAGATATACAAGGGTGGGCAAAAGTAGGTTTGCAGTTGTTCATGTGGCAAATAATATAATAATTAATAAATAATAATAATATAAGAATTAACTCTATTTAGCATACTCACAACTGTAAGCCTACTTTTGCCCACTTTTGTACATGCAAAATATTGTGTGAAAAGCAAACCCCATACTTTTCAACAGGTTAAGAACCAAAGACATAAAATCCAAACACTTATGGCCAGAACAAAGAAAAGCAAGTTGGGACCCAGGTGGAAAAAAAATCAGAGGAAGTGAATCTCAGGAAAGTCACTGATTAAAAATCTTTTCATTGGATTCTTTCAGACATAAAATACAGTTGGGCCCTAAATCTGCTGATCCTGGTCATTATTTGTACCAGCTTCTCCTCTTTATGGCCCAAAACTTCACTGCCTTTCCATTATCATCTCCTCCTTCTTTTTCCCAATGATCTTGAAAACAGTCCTTTCTGGATTTTGCCAGAGGTCACCTCCTCTGTGATTCAGAACATGGTCTGTAGTCCACTGACAGTGCATGAGTTTGGGAGGCAGACAGACTTCAGTTTCTTGTTCTACTCTTCCTATCTTTGAAGGCTTGGCCATACTCTTAGACTTCTTAAATCCTAGTTTACTTATCTTAAAATCTGAGAAAATGTAATTCATCATAGGGTTGTCATAAGGATTAAATGATATAACATATGTGTGGTGAATAATTCTCAGGTTTTCTGGTTACCAACTATATTTTGAACATCATGCTCTATAATGGAGAGTGTCCAGTCTTATCAATTTTATCTACTCAAAGCAAAAACCCACCTCATTACACACAGGGTGTGGGCATGTGACCCAGCCTATATCAACCACATCAAGACTCTCCCACCCAAAACATCAATTCCAAAGAAATAGCTTGAAGAAGGCCTTGTGTGGCAATCACTTTGCTGATGATGCTGGTAGCAGAAACGTGGAGTTTTTATGAGCCAAGTGGTAGCAAAGTTGAATCCTGATGCAGCAGAGTCAGCCACAGTGATTGCTCTATTCACTGGAACCAGTTCCACAGCAAAGTTTTAGAAATTGTTCCTTGAAACTCTCTCGAACCTGGTTTTCCAAGCTGACAACTATACAATATCTTTTTAATAAAACTCCTGTTTCTGAATAATTAGCCACTGTTGGCCTCTGTTCCTTACAGCCATGACTCCTGACTGACACAACAAAGTAAAGAACTGAGTATGCTGCTTACCCTGATGAAAGTGGTCATATAAATTATCTTCTCTATGATGTTGCCCCAAGGACAGTCATTCCTCAATGTTCCTGGCATGCCTGCTGTGGGTGTGTATCACTAGGGAACCATGATTATTTGCACTCAGGCTTGTTCTTCCCTGAACTGAGCATCCTTAAAGGCAGGATCCCTGTCTTATCCATTTTACATTTTCAGGGCCCAGGCAGTCATCAGTGCTCAATAAATTTTGTAACTGAGTGAACTGCTCAACCAACAGTGACTCTCCCTAACTATGTTTTACCCAGCCCACAATCTATTGTTTTTTGTAATAAAATATGAAAAACTTTGTTAATTACTGGGCTCAAATAAGATTGGTAAGAAGGACCATAGCATTTCCACTAACCCACCAACATATTTAAAACAAAAGCAAAATAAGGTCTGTTTTGGCAAGACAGATTTTTAACACACACAAACACACACATACAAGGGGGTGACCCAAAAAGCCCAGAATGTATTTATAAAAAATTGTGTATTTATTCTTAGACATTTAAACTTTAGTCACTTTCAAAGTACTCTCCATTTGATGCAATACACCTATCGAGACTTATTTCCACTTCTCAAAAGAGTTTTTGAACTTGCCAATTTTGATACTTTTTAGTGCTTCTGCCATTTTTTGTTTCACTTCTTCAACATTGGCAAAATGTTTCTCTTTGAGGACTTTTTTCATCCAGAGAAACAAAAAATAAAGTCACTCAGGGTGAAATTAGGTGAATAGGGAGGGTGGGCCATGGGGGTCATGCTGGTTTTGGTCAAAAACTGCTGAACACTCAGCATGGTGTGGGCAGGTGTACCTGTAAATCACCCCTCATGAAATGGGCAAACATGTTTAAAGAGACTTCAAAAAAATTCATTTAAGTCTTATGCAACCTCTCACAACAACGCCAGCTGGTACCCTGATGCAGATGGGTTCCTAGAACAGTCACTAGGTGGAGGAATCCTGTGCTATAAGGGGCTAACTCTCCAGAAGATAATTCTGTTTTTTTAAGGGGGTTCCCCTCGTATATACACACTTTTTTTCTCAATATAAAGACAATACACTCTTTTCATTAAAAGCTTGAAATTTTCAAAAAAGTATAAAGTAAAACTAAAATTACTCATAATCTTATTGCCCAGATATCATAACTTTTTTCATTTTTTACAAAAGCTTCATATTCATTCATTATTTTTCCATCCTTTCTTTCCAGATATAGTTCACATAGTTGAGATCATAAAATTACATTTACAATTTTGTATTCTATATTTTGTTTAAAATTTGCCATAAAGATTTTCTCATACCTCCAAATATTCTTTGCAAATAACATATGTCATTGTATAGATTGCAGTGACTAGTTCAATGGACCGATTTTTCAAACTGTAGTCTCAAAGTCATAGGTTTCCAAGTTCCCTCTGAAAAACCCACTGCCAAGTGCCAAAAACAGTTGGGGTAGGCAGACACAGTCCAGATTTTGTCATCTACAGAACAGATCTACTATTATGTATCTTAATTACTGAGGTTCTAAGTAAGATTTAGTTTGATTAGATTGGAGAACATAGGGAGGAAAATCTTAGATATTCCACACAGCAATATTTTCACCAATATGTCCCCTATAGCAAGGGACATAAAAGAAAGAATAAACAAATGGGACTTCATCAAAATAAAAAGCCTCTGTATGGCTAAAGAAAACATCAGCAAAATGAAAAGGGAACCAATTGTATGTGCAAATATATTTGCCAATGATACTTCAGACAAGTGTTTGATCTCCAAAATACATAAAGAACTCACACAACTCCACTCCAGGAAGACAAACAATCCAACTAAAAAATGGACAAAGGACCTAAACAAACACTTCTCCAAGGAGAACATACAGAGGGCCCAGAGATATATGAAATTATGCTCAGTATCAGTAGCCATGGAAGAGATGCAATTAAAACCACAATGAGATACCACTTCTCACCAGTCAGAATGGCCATCATAAATAAATCAACAACCAACATGTAACGGCAAGGCTGTGGAGAAAAGGGAACCCTAGTGCACTATTGGTGGGAATGCAGACTGGTGCAGCCACTGTGGAAAACAGTATGGAATTTCCTCAGAAAACTAAAATGGAACTGCCTTTTGACCTGGCAATTCCACTGATGGGACTATACCCTAAGAATCCTAAAGCACCAGTTTAAAAGAACCTATGCACCAATGTTCACAGCAGCACATTTTATGATGGCCAAGTTCCAAAAGTAACCTAAGTGCCCATCAGTAAATGAGTGGATTAGAAACTATGGTACATTTACACAATGGAATACTATGCAGCAGAAAGAAAAAAGGAACTCCAACCCTTCCAAACAGCATGGATGTATCTGGAGAGCATTATGCTAAGTGAAATAAACCAAGCAGTGAAAGACAAATACCATATGATCTCACCTATAAGTGGAACCTAATCAACAAAACAAGCAAGCAAAATATAACCAGAGACATTGAAATAAAGAACTGACAGTAACCAGAGAGGAGGTGGAAAGGGATAATGGGGGGAAAAAGGGGAAGGTTGTCAGAAACATGTATACAGGACACATAAACAAAGCCAAAGGTGGGGGGGGTAGGATCAAGGGTAGGAGGTGGGGATGGCTGGAGTGGGGGGAAGTGGTGGGAGGAAAATGGAGACAACTGTACTTGAACAACAACAAAAAAATAAAGATGATTTTAAATTTAAAAGAAAAAGGAAAGGAAAGGAAAAAAAAGACATCCACTTGGTTTTCTCAAAATTTTGAAAAATCACTAATTTAGCATTCATTTAATATTTGAAATTGAGGCTATATGGAAGTATACAGTGTTTACTCTTTCATGTTTGGCTTCTGGTACTCAGCATATTTTTGAGGTTCATACACATCATTGCATGTGTCCATTACCCATGTTTTCATTGCTGAGTAGTATGACATTGTGCAAATGTATCAAAATTTATCCATTTACCTGTTTAATGACATTAGGTTTGTTTTAGTTTGGGGTTATTATGAAGAGTTGTTATGAGAGTTTGTGTACAAGTCTGTTACCATATGTTTTTATTTCTGTTGGATATTTAAATACCTGAAATGGGAATGGTGCATCACATGGTAAGTACATATTCAACTTTATAACTACCAAACTTTTTCCCCAATTTGTACCATTTTACGCTCCCCCACCAATGTATGAAAGTTCCAGTTATTTTTTATTAACATGTGCTATTGTTACAGTATTTTAAAATTTAGACATTCTAACATGTATAGTGGCATCAGACTACACTTTTAACTCACATTACCCTGATAGCTGATAATGTTGAATTCCTTTTCACATTTTTAATAACCATTTGTATACATTCCTTAATGAAGTATCTGCTCAAATCTTTTCTCTATTTTATTTATTTTTTTCTTAATTTTAATAAGATATAAATGGGACTTCATCAAAGTCCCATTACCTGGGACTTTGTATATTCTCATTACCTGAGACATTCTGTATATGTCTCATACCAGGTATATCACAAATATTTCTCTGAAAGGCTTGCCCTTTTAATTTCTTAAGTTTGTCTTTCAATTAACAAAAATTGTTTTTTATTTTTATAAAGTCCAATTCTTCCTTTGTTCCTTTTATGTTTATGTATATTGTGTCCCCTCTAAGAAACCTACATTTATCCAAAGGTTATAAAGACTTTGTTATTTGGGGGGAAGTTTTTGTAGTTTTAGTTGTTATATTTAGCACTATGGTTCATTTTATGTTATCTGAATGGCAAGAAATAAGCATCAACTTTTTTATGAAGATAAACAATTGTTCTGGCAATATTTTTTCATAAGGCTATTATGCTTTCCCCCATGGAATGCCCATGTCACTTTTATAGAACATTAACTACCATATATGTGTTATCATATTTCTGAACATCACTGCTCTGTTCCATTGACCTTTATGTCTGTACTCAGACAAAACTGCACTCTTGATAACTGTAGCTTCAGTAAATTCAAAGTCCCAACTTTGCTCTTTGTTGAAATTGTTTTAAATACTTTAGATCTTCTGTATTTCCATACAAACTTTGAAATCATTTTGTCAATTTGTATCACACACAAGAAAAATTCAGCTGCAATTTTTATTGGGATTGAATTATAAGTTTAGGTTAATTTGGGGATAATTTATATTTTTAAAATATGGAGACTTTTAATCCAAGAACATGCTATCTCTCTATCTTGGCCTCATAAAACTGAATTATGGGCTATGTCTGCCAATTTTCCATCTGAAAGAAATTCACATAGAATTGGTATTTTTAATTCCTTAAATAATTGGTAGAATTGACCAGTGAGAGCTATATTGACTGGACATTTTTTATGGGAAGATTTTTTAAGTAAAAATTCTATTTTTCAAATAGATATAAAAGTTATTAGAGTTTTAACTTCTTCTTGAGTCTATTTTGGTAATTTGTTTCTTTCAGAAATTGTCCACTTTACCTAAGTTGACAAATTTATTGTCATAATTTTACTCATAATATTTTCTTATGTTAATGGGGTTTTTTAAAGATTTTATTTTTCTAGAGAGGGGAGAAGGGAAAGAGAAAGAGAGGGAGAGATACATCAATATGTGGTTGCCTCTCATGCATCCCCCATTGGGGACCTGGCCTGCAACCCAGGCATGTGCCCTGACTGGGAATTGAACCAGTGATCCTTTGGTTTGCAGCCCGTGCTCAATCCACTGACCCACACCAGCCAGGTTTATGTTAATGTTTATAGGATCTATAGTGACAGCTCCTTTTTTTTGTTTCTTATATTGATAATTTGTAACTTTCTTCTTTTATCCTTTATCATTACTAGCTACAGATTTATCCAGTTTATTGATTTTATCTATTGTTTATCTTTATTATCTCTATATTTCTTTTCTGAATTCTATTTTCATATTAATATAGCCATACTTGGTCTCTTTTCATTAGTATTTGCATAGTATATCTTTTCTCAATCCTTTAACTTTTATGCTATCCTTCTCTTTATATTTAAAATATGCTTCTTGTAGACAGCATAAAGTTGGCTCTTCCCTTACACACAATCTGGCATTCTCTGTCCTTTCATTGGAATGTGATTATGAGGTCCAATGTGGATCTATTTACTCCAAATAGAGTACATCAAGGTGTACTCATGAATCAAGAATTTAACTTAATCATATTTATCCAAAAGAATACATACTTTATAAATTGGCACATAAATTTATAAATTGTATGTAAGTACTTACATAATTCATTTCAATAAATTAAGGTAGTGTCTGCTAAAATGTAGGTACTACCAAGAGCCATTACAAATTACACATTTTGTAAAATCACCAACCAGTTTTTTCTAACCCTATAATTCACAGCTTATACATTATAACAAGTCTTTCTTCAATAATTACAACTGTGTTATTTTAAAATCGATAATCACATTGAAAATAACTATTATATGAAATCTTCTGGTATTTAGATGCTTTGGTAAATAAGCTTCTATTGGCCAAAATCTTTGCCAGTATCATTTATGGAATAAACAATATTTTCACATTAGTATTCCATGACTTGTTATTTATAAAGTAAAGTTTATTTCTGAGTTCTTTATAATGTTCCAGTGTCTTTGTGTCCAATTTTTTCCAGTACCACACTATTTCAGTTATCATAGCTTTGTAATATCTTATGATACTAAGAAAAATGCTTCCCATCAGGTTTTGTTATTTTTTTAATTGGCTTTGGATATTTTTAATTTTTTTCAGATTTTATTTATTTATTTTTAGACAGAGGGGAAAGGAGGGAGAAAGAGAGGGAAAGAAACATCACTATGTGATTGTCTCTCACGAGCCCCTTACTGAGGACCTGGCCAGTAATCCAGGCATGTGTCCTGGCTGGGAATCAAACCAGTGAGCCTTTGGTTCACAAGCCAGTGCTCAATCTACTGAGCTTACCAGCCAAGGCATCTTTGGATATTTTATCTTACTACTTCTCCAGAAGAAGTTTAAACTCTTTTTCTTCCTGCATAGAAAAAAGAAACATCATTGAGCTTTTCATTGAAATAACATTAAAATACTAAATATAAAAATAAGTAAGTGAAATGCTAAGTACACTGTAAAAATTGACATCTTTTAAATGTTAAGTGTTCAAACCCAATGGCAAGGCATGTTTTTTCAAATATTCAAGCCATCTTTTATATCACTTATCAATATTTTGTCTTACTCCTCTAGGTTCTAAGTCATTTTTACAAGCTTACACATATCTAGATTATGCTTTGTTAGTAGTAGGAAGGACATTATTTCTGTTATAGCTTCTAGTTGTTCATGTCTGGCATACATAAAAGCTATTGATTTATATAGATTTATTTTATATCATAAATAGCATAAATTGTGGCTATTGAAAAACTTCTTTATGAATGTAATTTTATTCATTCAATACTTATTGAACATTCCTCTGTGACAGACACTAAGGTTCTCACACACATCACTATATTCTTATCCATCACATTTTTTTTCTGCATATTTGTAAACCATGTGTTTTTAAAATAAGCTCTAAAATTTTGTACAAGGTCAAACTCCAATCTCTTATGGTTCCTAGGCCAGATCCTTTGGGGGCTTATCCCAGGTCCTTTTCTTCCAAACATCCTCTGCCCCACCCACTCAAACAGGCATTGTGACCCTCTGATGACTTAATTATGCATTTCTGCATGTTTATGATGCTCTTAACTATTTTATTACTGGGGAATTCCTATTCACTATTTCAAAAGCAACTGAAATGCCACTTTCCTGACCACATGCTCTGACACAATTAATTTCTCTCTCATTTATATTACCTAGCAGTATATATACACTGCTATTATAACACAGATCACATCGTATCTTTTTTCATGCCTGCGTCTCCCTTCAAGAGGCTGTGACTTCCTTCTTACTCATCTTTGTATCCTCAGCAGTCAATATATTTTCAAAGAATAAATAAATGAGGTAATTAATCAATTTATTTCTGCAATTTAAATAAAAATTGGTGATTTATTGTTTGTTGAACCTACCATTCTTTCCTAATTAGAATTATGGCATTCTCTTATTTACATTCATTTGCAATTACACTCTGTATGACTTCTAAAAGATTACTATTAATAGTTCTAAGATCACAGCGAATGTCATTTCACTGGTCTCTAAAGTAAGGAGTCTGGAGCTCAAATTTAAATTATTTTAGATAAGAGCACTTTGTGACTCCTAATCCCCTCTTCTTCCCATCTTTGGCTTAAGTTTCTTATTTACAATGTTGAAATTTCCCTTTTTAAATTGGAAAACCATCTTACTTGCAGTGAAATGGAAGAAAAATGCGAATTCAAATCTATTAATTCAAGTATTTATTCAGTCTATATTTATTCAAGTGTAATTCAAGAGGATTATAATCTACTGCCTATAGTCAAGGCAGTAGATACAAATCCAAAAGTTATAGCAGTGTGTGACAACAGTTAAACCAAAGGTGCAGAGGTGGTGCCTTGGGAGAACAAATGAAGGACAAATTTCCAGCAGAAAGAAAAAAGGGATTTCTTGGAAGAGACAGATTAGGCTTAGGTTTGTGATGGGAAAAGACTGGAAGAATAGTACTTCAGGCAAAAGTGTAGCCTTTTTGAACTGCAATTTTAAACTATAAAAGAAATTCTATTAACAGGGATTTTTATTGATTAATTAGATGGTAGTTATTATTATTATTGATTAATTAAATTATTGATTAATTAAATGACATCTCAGGAAAAAATCAGATGTTCTACCACTATTTTCTGTTTTAGTAAATAACACTTCTGTTACCATAGATGGTCAGTTGGAGTGCTGGCAGCTGGCAGCAGGGTGAGCTTGGGGCTGGCCACTTAGGAGGGGCCAGCCTCAGGATGTGGGGGCCACAAGAAGACCTCAGAGAGGATGTAGGTGCTCTGGTATCCAGAGGTGCCCTGAGGACTCCAACGAGCTCCCCAGGATGTGTGGTACTATGTCTAGCACCCAGAGGCAGACCAAGGGTAGCTCCAGGCTTCTGGATGGCAGGACCTGCAGCAACCCCTCCCTACCTGGTAGACAGTCAGGAAGCACCAGGGAGAGATGGTTATTACCCTAAGTGCCCAAAAGCTAGAAAGATGAATGGATAGGTCCCCAGTGTGCCAAAAACAAACAAGATATTTGGGTAGGGACAAAAAGAACCCTCCCCTCCCTATCCCTATAAGAACAATGGGCTTAAGGAGGAAGGAGAAATGGTCTTTGAGAGGGAGCCTACAATTCTCCCAACTCACGGCACCCGAATAAACTATTTTGCACCAGCACTTATCTCATGATGGTTTTCGTTGCAGTAGGCAGCGGAAGCTGAGTTTTGGTTTCATAATTACCCATCTGCTCATCTTAAAATCTCCAGTCTACAGCCAGTCATGAAGATTTGCTCATTCTAACTACTGAACATCTCTCAAATCTGCCCATTTTTCATGAGACCCTTTGCCACCAACCAAAGCCACCTCTTTCTCCTGAAATGCTGTCATCACTACCCAACCAATCTCCCCACAGTCACTCCTGTGGACTCCATATCATTTCCCATACTATAACCAGGGTTGTTTTTCATAAAAAGCAAATCATGTACTGCCTTGGTTTAAAACCTTTCCATAGCTTCCTGTCACCCTTAAAAGTAGTCCCTCTTCTATAGTTTATAAGGCCCTCTATAATCTGGCTCTCCCCTGTCTTCAATGAGCCATCCACAGTGGGCCATTTTTTTTCTTCTTTATATGTGTCTATTCAGTTTTTGGATTTTAAGTGAATGTAATTATTTAAATATGCCAATTGGGAATCAGTGAGTAGTAATAGAAAGATCCTATGATTTAGACACAAACCCTAAGTTCATGTTAAAGTTCTATTATTTAAAATGTGTGTTACCTAACTTTTTATAGTTCATAACCATGATGATCACATAGTCACACTCTTGTGTGAGATATGCCTCCCTCAACCTTGTTACAATATTGGGCCATTACCTGACTGATGTGGAAAAAAAATGTGTGACATGCTGCCTACAAGGGACCCACCTCAGAACAAAAGACCTACACAGACTGAAAGTAAAGGGCTGCAAAGAAAGATTCCATGCAAATGGAGAGGGGAAAAAAGGCCAGGGTAGCAATCCTTATATCTTACAAAATAGAATTCAAAACACAGGCCATAAAAAGAGACCCAGAAGGACACTTCATAATACTCAAGGGAGGAATCCATCAAGAAGACATAAACATTATAAATATATATGCACCCAATATAAGAGCACCAAAATACATAAGGAAAATTTTGGAGGACTTCAAGAAAGATCTCGACAGGAACACAATTATAGTGGGGGATTTTAACACCCCACTGTCAAAAATGGACAGATCTTACAAACAAAATATTAACAAGGATATTGTGGCATTGAACAATGCCCTAGATCAAATGGACTTAACTGATTATATATATAACCTTTCATCCCAAGGAAGCAAAATACACATTCTTTTCAAATGCACGAGGAACATTTTCAAAGATAGACCACATGAGAGGACACAAAACAAGCTTAACAAATTCAAGAAAATTGAAATCATATAAAGCATTTTCTCTGACCACAAGGGACTGAAACTAGAAACCAACCTGAGGGAAAAAAACTCAAAAACACTCAAAATCATGGGTATTGAATAGCATGCTATTAAACAATGAATGGGTCAAGAATGAGATTAGGGAAGAAATCAAAAAGTTTCTGAAAACAAATGAAAATGAACTCACAACAATCCAAAACTTATAGGACACAGTAAAGACACCCCCCTTAGAGGGAAGTTTATAGTGATATAGGCCTACTTAAAGAAGATAGAAACATTTCAAATAAACAACCTAACTCTACATATACAAGAACTGGAGGAACAACAAAGACAGCCCAGAGCAAGTAGAAGGAAGGAAATAACCAAGATCAGAGCAGAATTTAATGACATAGAGACTAAAAGCTTAATTCTAAGGATCAATGAATCCAGGAGCTGGTTCTTTGAAAAGATAAACAAAATTGACAAGTTTTTAAGCAGGCTCATCAAGAAAAGAAGAGAGAGGACCCAAATAAACACAATCAGAAATGAAAGAGGAGAGATTATAACTGATACCACAGAAATACAAAGGATTGTAAGAAATTACTACAAAGAACTATATGCCAAGAAATTTGAAAACATAGATGAAATGGACAAATTTCTAGAAAAATATAATCTTCCAAAACTGTATGAAGAAGCAGAAAGCCTGAACAGACCAACAACAGCTGATGAAATCGAAGCTGTAATGAAAAAACTCCCAGTACACAAAAACCCTGGACCAGATAGTTTCACAGGAGAATTTTACAAAACATTTAAGGAAGAGTTAACCCCTATCTTTCACAGAGGTTTCCAAAAAGTCCAAGAAGACAGAAGGCTCCCAAACTCTTTTTATGAAGCCAGCATCATCCTAATCCCAAAACCAGATAAAAGCTTCAACATAATAAAACCAGATGTGTTCCTCAACATAATAAAGGCCATATATGAGAGACCAACAACCAACATCATACTCAATGAGCAAAAACTAAAAACTTTCCCACCAAAATCAGGAATAAGACAGGGATGCCCGCTTTCACCACTCCTATTCAACATAGTACTGGAATTCCTAGCCACAGCAATCAGACAAGAAAAGGAAATAAAAGGCATCCAAATTGGAAAGGAGGAAGTAAAACTGCCATTGTTTGCAGATGACATGATAGTGTACATAGAAAATCCTATAGACTCAACCAAAAATTACTCAATCTAATAAGTGAATTTGGCAAAACAGCAGGATACAAAGCCAATATTCAGAAATTGAAAACATTTTTGTACAACAGCAATGAAATATCAGAAACAGAAATCAGGGGAAAAAATCCCATTTGCTATAGCAACAAGAAAAATGAAGTACCTAGGAATAAACCTAACCTAGGAAATACAAGACCTGTACACAGAAAATTACACAACACTGAAGAAAAAATTAAGGAAGACACAAACAAATGGAAGCATGTAAGATGTTCATGGATTGGAAGAGTTAACATCATCAAAATGTGTATACTACCCAAAGAAATTTATAGATTCAATGCAATCTCTATTAAAATAGCAATGACATATTTCACAGATATAGAATAAACACTTCCAAAATTTATATGGAACACTAAACAACCCCAAATAGCTGCAGCAATTTTGAGAAAGAAGAACAAAGTAGGTGGGATCACCATACCTGATATCAAACTATATTACAAGGTCACAGTAATCACTACAGTCTGGTACTCACATAAGAACAGACTTATAGATCAATGGAACAGAATAGAGAGCACAGAAATAACCTCAAGTTGTTATGGTCAATTAATATTTGACAAAGGGGGCAGAAACATAAAATGGAATAAAAATAGCCTTTTCAACAAATGGTGTTGCATGATCTGGACAGCTATATGCAAAAAAAATGAAACTCAACCACCAACTTACACCATACACAAAAATAAAGTTAAGATGGATAAAAGACTTAAATATAAGTCATGATACCATAAAAGTCTTAGAGGAGAAAATAGGCAGGAAAATATCATATATTCCACATAGCGTTATTTTCACCAATATGTCCCCTAGAGCAAGGGACATAAAGGAAAGAATAAACAAATGCACTTCATCAAAGTAAAAAGCTTCTGCATGGCTAAAGAAACCATTGGCAAGATGAAAAGGGAACCAACTGTATGGGAAAATATATTTGCCAATGATATCTCTGACAAGGGTTTGATCTCCAAAATATATAAAGAAATCACACAACTCCATACCAGGAAGACAAACAATCCATTCAAAAGTGAGCAAAGGACCTGAACAGACATTTCTCCAAGGAGGACATACATAGGGCCCAAAGATATGAAAATATACTCAGCATCACTAGACATCAGAGAGATGCAAATTAAAACCACAATGAGATACCACTTCACACTGGTCAGAATGGCCATCATAAACAAATCAACAAAGAATAAGCACTGGCGAGGTTGTGGAGAAAAGGGAACCCTAGTGCACTGTTGGTGGGAATGCAAACTAGTACAGCCTCTGTGGAAAACAGTAGGGAATTTCCTCAAGAAATTAAAAATGGAATTGCCTTTTGACCCAGCTGGGCTTATACCCTAAGAATCCTGAAACACTAATTCAAAAGAACTATGAACTACTCAGTGAACTACCACAATGTTCATAGCATCACAATTTACAACAGCCAAGTGAAACAGCCTAGCTGCCCATTGATAAATGATCAAAAAACTATGGTACATTTACACAATGGAATACTACCCAGCAGAAAGAAAGAAGGAGCTCCTACCCTTTGCAATAACATGAATAGAACTGGAAAGTATTGTGCTAAGTGAAGTAAGCCAGGCTGTGAAAGACAAATCCCATATGATCTCACCTATAAGTGGAACCGAATTAACAAAACAAACTGGCAATCAAAATATAGCCAGAGACATTGAAATCGACAACAAACTGACAGTAACCAGAGGGGAGGGAAGAGGGAAATAATGTGGGAAAGAAGGGAAAAGGACGTAAATTAACATGAATGAGGGACTCATGGATGGATCCAAGGGGCAGTGGGATTGAGGGTGGAAGGTGGGCGTGTGTAGGTCTGGAGAAAGTGATGGTGGGTAAATGGAGACAACTGTATTAGAACATCAATTTAAAAAGTAATAATAATAATAAATTTTTAAAAGTGTGTGAAGTTACTTAGTCTTTATGACTTCCTGTTTCTCACTTGTAAAATGGGAGTGATAATCATCTTTACATGTTGTAAAGATTAAATGAGGTAATGCATGTGAAGAAGAATTCTGTAAACTATAACACATGCAAATGTTAGTTGGTAATGATAACATAGTTAATAAGAAACAGGTACCTTCAGGTAAATGAATACGACATTGTTTTGGACATTAAAGACTCAGTATAAGCGAATACTTAGAAACAGCTCAATACCACAAACAGAAAAAAAAGTTTAATGAATTATGTTTAATATACAGTTCAAAAGCAATGAGGCAGTTCAAGGAAATGTAAAAACTGAATGAAACTACTAAAGATTTAAGGAGTGAACAGCAAGAAATGTTGATCATTTACTTCCAAAGAACCTGTTGTTTTATTTTGTTTCTTAATGTTTTCTATTTTATGACTTATTTGCAATATAACACATTACTGACATTTTGTAAATATTTGCCAATATTTTAATACTATTGTCGATGTTTTCAGTAGATTATTATATTCCTTTAAATAAGCTAGTTCAGAGTTCTGGCCAAGATGCAGATATAGGTGGAGACCCTTTGCTTCCTCGCACAACCAAAAGGAGGATAACAACCAATCTGAAATTAATAAACAAACAAAAGTGCCAGAAAATCAAACTGCATGGAATTCTGACAACAAAGAAATTTAAGAAAAAATCAACCAGAACAACCAGACCAGTAAGGCAGTGGGCCTTGCGGGCCAACTCAGAAAAACCAATACAACACTCGGACTTTGGGGAAAGGGCTAGCTCCAGAGCTTGGTGGGCTGCATGGGAGGGGCTGGCCTAAGGGGACTCAGAGGTGGCTGTGGGCCATGGCTGGGGGTGCTGTGGTAGGAGAAGCTCCCAGTCTCACACCAGAGTCTGAGAGTTCATTGAAAAGTGTGCTAGAGACAAGCAGGCTAGCCACACCATTCCCTCTCTGGCTCTTCCCCCACAAGCAGCACCAGGACCACAGCCAAGAGGGTTGCCCTGCCTGGGGGAATACCTAAGGCTCCGCCCCCTTACAACCTATCAGCTGTTCCAAGACAAAGAAATATGACCCAAATGAAAGAACGGAACATAACCTCAGAAAGACAGCTAAGAAATGAGGAGATTGCCAACCTATCTGATAGAGAATTTAAAGCCCTGGTAGTCAAAATAGTCACAGAACTGATTGAGCTTGGTTGAAAAATGAAAAAACAAATGAAGGATACCCAAAGTGAAATAAAGCAAAATGTTCAGAGAACCAACAGGGACAGGAAGGAAACCAGGACTCAAAGCAACAATTTGGAACAAAAGGAAAAAATAAACATCCATCCAGATCAAAATGAAGAAACAAGAATTGGAAAAAATGAAGAGAGACTTACAGATCTCTGGGACAACCTGAAACTTTCCAATGTCCAAATTATAGGGGTGTCAGAAGGAGAAAAGGAAGACCAAGAAATTGAAAATTTATTTGAACAAATAATGAGGGAAAACTTCCCCAATCTGGTGAGGGAAATAGACTCCCAGGAAATCCAGGAAGCCCAGAGAGTCCCAGGGAAGTTGGACCTAAAGAGGAACACACCAGGGCATATCATCATTAAGTTACCCAAGAATAAAGATAAGGAGAGAATCTTAAAAGCTGCAAGAGAAAAGGAAACAGTTACCAACAAAGTTCCCATTAGACTATCAGCTGATTTCTCAAAAGAAACTGCAGGCAAGAAGGAGCTGGAAAGAAGTACTCAAAGTCATGAAAGGCAAGGACCTACATCTAAGAATACTCAGTCCAGTGAAGCTTTCATTTAAAATGGAAGGGCAGAGAAAGTGCTTCCCAGATAAGGTCAAGTAAAAGGAGTTCATCAAAACCAAGCCATTTCAGTGGGGTGGGGGAAGGGAGAAATGGGGGGGGAAGGTACAGGGAAAAAGAAGCATAGTTAGCAGTCATAAAATAAATGGGGAGAGATAAAGAATGGTATAGGAAACAGGACTCCAAGAACTTATATGTACAACCCATGGACATGAAGTAAGGGGAGGGGAATGCTGGAGGGTTGGGGGAGCAGGACAGAATGGGGATAAAGAAGGAAAAAATGGGGAAAACTGTAATAGCATAATCAATAAAAATATTTTTTAAAAATAAGCTATTTTAAAAGATGTGCTGCATTCCTATGATTTAATAATACTCATGAACCTTTTTTCTCTAAAGAACTATATTCCAAATTTAGTAATGAACATCAATGAGGGAAAATAGGATTTTTAATGGAAGTTAATTTTATAGCTTAAAAAGAAAACAAATGCATTTCCTTCATTAAGCAAAAGACAAGTGTACTTGAAAAACCTTTTCTTTGTGTGACATGAATACCAAGCAGATTGAATTGATGAAGCAGCATTTAGCTCACTGTGTTGCTTTTCCTCTTTTATATTCTTTCTGCCTTTAATTCAGGTGACAGAGGGAAGTGGAACTTGACCATTTTTCATACACATTCCCCTTGCACAAAAGGCTTTTTCAACCACAGTGAAGGAGCTGCTCTACTGCCATCTAGTGCAGTTATGAAAATTCATCAGTTTGATCAGGTGAGCTGGTTTACTTTTACTGCAAAGACAGGAAATGGGGGGGCAGATGGGGGTGGCAGGCAGAAAGCTAAGACTTTTTGAAACAGTTTTAGAATGTGTTACATTAACTAGTAAGAATGCTGAGTCACAGACATATTATAGGCTTATGAGCTGGATAATTCAGGGAAGTTGCAGGAAATCAGACATTGGAGACAGTGAAACAACTAGATTCTTTAAGGTTGTGAAAAAAGATTGTCATGATGTTCATGAAGAGCTCAGCTGAAAGCAAAGGGGAATAGATTTAAATTGCAATTACACACTTGCAGATTCTGTTTCTCTGGAGACAGTATATCCTTTTTAGGACCTCTCCAGTCAGCAACATTATGACATCGCCAACAAGGAAAGCTTGCCTCTTTTCTTCCAGTTCTGCAGCTACTGTAAGAGCCCCAACCTGGACAAGGCTCAAGCACCCCACTCTTTCCTAGAAGTTAGCATTTCAACAATCTTTACTAAAAATGTTTTACTATGCTGTGCACTTGTAAATAATATGATATTGCATGTAGACTATACTTGAAAAACAATTTTAATGTTTTAAAAAGTTCCTTATCACCACCATCATCAGAGACACATTTTTATAGGAGACACTCTAATACTCTATAACAACCCAATGGGATTTCGGGTTGAAGACTGATGATGGAGGTTGGGGTTGGTAGTCCTCCATTTCTTAAATTTGTCCACATAAAGATATAAAAATGTACTCTATTAAGAAACCTGAGGGTCATCTTTGATATTTTCTTCTCCCTCGTGCTTCCACTGCTTATCCAACACTGTATCCCACAGATGCATGTGACCAAGGAAGGGACTCAGGTAAAGAATGGCTTATCTGGAGGAAGGTGTGCAAGGCATGCTACACCTATCCAAAGCTCTTGTGGCCCACTATACTTAGCTCAGGCTGAGAGGAATACTTTAGGATTTCCCCCCTTTCAGATTTCAGGGCCCTTTCTGTCTAAGCCATTAGTACAGAAAAGGGAAAATCAGTTCAAGGTGAAGCCCACAGACTGCCCTAACCTTTCACCAACCCAACCACTTAGTTCAGCCAAACCGTTGAGTCTCGAGGGGCGATGATGAAGATGGGCTCCTTAAGTGAGATCTAAATTGCAAGCAATCACTCAGGTAATGAGGTCATAGGCATACACCCTATGAAAACAGAAGGAAGAACACACATGTCAGTTCACATGACAATCCCCAAGCCAGTCTCTGTGCCTGTGAGACTGTCTTTTGGGAAGACATACAGTTGCAATGCCTTTGCTGCAATGACATCTAATAGTGGCAATTTGACAGGTCCTTCATGCCTGTAAATTGAACATCTTTGGTGATATTTCAAGCCCAGTTTCAACTTCCAAATGAAAACAAACTTTCAAGACAGTTAGCTGCGTCATTCTGATATCCAATACTGAGCATTGTGATTTTCCTTGAACCACAATTTTTCTCCCTAAGACCACCCTCATTGTCGTTGAAGGGACTACATTGAGTCCAGCTTTTAATTTTGCCTGTTCATTTGCATAAACATCCCAAGAGCAGCCTGGATCATCTATGATCTTTAAGTCTGCTTAGCTGGAACTCACACAGGGAACTTCTAGACTGACCTTTTAGTTTGCCCTTCAGGGCACAGAAGCTGAGTCACACATCTGCCATCTGGCTTCACCTGTACCAGCTGTTTCACTCAAGTCCTTGAGGCTTCCATTGTGCCTGTAGGTTCCTTTTTTAGCCATCTTTCAGGAAAGCAACCTTTGTTCCTTCCCTGGAAAGACCTCCACGAACCACACAACCAACCAAGGTATAAGGCTCTTTCCCATGGGCTTTTGCTAGCTTCACAAGTCAATCCCAGTTCCTCAGGACTTTCTGGTGGCACCAGAACCCAGACATGCCTCCTTCAAGAGTGACATTCCAATCAAAATATTGGTTAACAAAACTACCATTTAATGACTGGTCTTACTGGATTTATGCAAAGAAACCTTATGTCATCACTCACTCCTTCAGAATGCCAAATTCTGGAGGGATCAGGTAGGGAGAAAAATAAAAAGCATGAAGGAAAATCCTTTTCCTTCTGATATCCACCAAGATTGTATCTCCATGTCTTATACCTTCCATTACTAACACCACATAATTTCTTTCCAAAACTTTCACATTTCCATTTATCTTTACAGCTTCCCACAGACCTTCTGCAACATTCACAAACCTTCTATAGCCTTTTTTACCCATCCAGATTTAACCATAATTCACTTTTAATCCCTGTTCCTTTCCCACACTGGGAAGAACTATACTTAAACTCAGTATCTGGCAGCTAAAAGTCCCTAGCACTATAGGCATCTTCCACTAAAAGTCCCTGGGTTTGCAGGGACATCCTGCAGTTTTCTGAGGCTAAGACCTTGCAAACACCCTATAAATCAGATGGTCACCCTTCGACCCCAGTTCATGGCCTTCAGAACCAGGGCCCTCCCTATCAGAACCAGTTGCACAGAGTGTGGTGTC
>CM052543.1:69536778-69639165 GCA_028533065.1 Trachops cirrhosus
CTGGGGCATAAGATCTGTAAAATCCTGTGAGACCTGCTTGCTAGGATGCTCTTAGATGTGTAGGCTCTGGCAGGAAATGAGACTAATCCTGTATCTGTTAGGTGATACCAGCCCCAAAACCCAGTGTGAGACTTTTGAATCCTATGCAAATTATCTACCTGTTTTGATCTTTTCTGCTAAATGATGAATCCACATTTTGTATCCATTCACCTACCCAATACTACCTAATAAAAGCCTATTGAGGCGGTGGCTCGGGGCGCTCTCCTTTGAGAGAGTGGCCAGGCCACTCGGAGGCACCCTCCGCTTGAGATGGTAGCCATGCCGTCCCTATTCCTCCACAGGACTCAGTAGTCCGTATGTGTGTTTTTCTCGTGACTTGCGAGCATCTACAACATTTGCGATCACCGCGGGCCAGTGGTCTGCAACAACAGAGAACCTGACTGGTGCAGTGCCCACACAGCAGCAACACATAGCCCATAATCTGAAGAGTACACTTAGCTCACCATGTTGCCTAGTTCCAAGATGGTGGAACTCTCATGTGACCCATCATCCAACATGGCAGCGCCCATGCGTGCTGGGCCATCCAAGATGGCAACACACATGCATGACCCGTCCTCCATGGTGAGTCATTCACTTGGCTCATCCTCCATTTTACCCAAAATGGCAGTGCACCCACATGGCTTGGTGTCCAATCCCCAACATACATGCAGGCTCAGCTCACAGAGCCTAGGTGTTCTGGGTATGCAGCTGGTCTGCATGTTTATGGGCCTTCTCCCAGATCTGCTGTTTCTCATCTGGGGAACAGCAGGTGGTCAGAATTAGGTACAAATCCCTCCATGATATACTAAAGGCTAAAGTAAGAGCCTGAAAATTACTAGTGAAACGTGAAGGGTCCTCTGAAAAACTCCCTAGCCTGTCTTTACATTGTTGTAAACCAGTTATAGAGAAGGGCACTGGTACCCTTTCAGCACCTTCGGTGCCTGCTACCTCCCTCAAGGGTAGGAGTGGTAGGGACATAAGAAGTGCCACTCCTAGTATGTCCTGCGGGACTGAGTTTTTCCTCAGCTTGTAGCTTTGGGTTGTCCATAGCATAAGGTGCTGGACAGGTCACTCCCTCTAAGGTAGCGCAGAGGCTCCAGAACTCTGGGGTTCCCTTAATCTCCCTTGAGAAACAGGTGGGGAGCTAAGGAAGGTATCTTCTAATTGACCAATACTTGGGCATTGACAGAACCACATCTCTCCATCCCCTAATTTATATTGGGGTCAAACAGTGTTATAAAAGAAAACTAATTTCTTCCTTTTAAAATTTTTGGGGTCAAATTTATCCCAATTGCTAAGAATGCAACGCAATGGCGATTTGGAAGGGAGGGAAGGTGTGGTTCCCGTCTCGACTGCAGTGGTCCTACAGAGAAGGAAAAGACCACAAAGACACCCCCCTGCAGTCTGGAGGCGTCCCTCTCTGCTTGCCTCCGGAGCTCTCCTAGTGGGCACAGGGCGCCCCCTGGGACCCCACCGACAACCAGACGTCTCTGGCAAAAGAAATCCCAGTGAGTGTTGGCCGGCAGAAATCTAAAAGACTTGAGAGGATTGCCTCAGTCTACTTCCGTGTCTTTCTCTTTGTTTAATTCAGAGGTTTTGAGTTCCCTGGACACCATTTGCAGAAATCATGGTCCTGCTGAGCATCTAGGCAGCAAAGAAATGTTGGGAAGGAGCCAGGCCAGCCTTCTTGAGCAGTTGCCTACAATCCTGAAACCCCAGACTCACTGCTCTACCCTTGTGGCCCGAGTACATTTCCATTCCTGTATTCTCCACCTACGGAGCCCTCATTTTCCTGCAAGCTTTCAGGTCTGGGGCAAAGAAAGTGTCATACTAGAAAAATAGTTTCTGGCCCCATAAACCATCAAGAAGGGCACCAAGATGATCTTATTATAAAATGACTCTTTTCCAAATAACAAAGAAGACCTTCAATTATTCTATCTAATTTTCCAGAGCTTTAAGAAATTGTACCTGAGTCTGAAATTTCCCCAGAAGGAACCTCAAGAGGTGTCTAAAGCACCCCTCTTCACACTGGAGGTGGATCTCATAGAGAAATGACGGACCAAGAGGGTAAATTAAAATACCCCTATAGGGGCAAGAAAACCACCTTAGAATTTCAAATTCAGTTAATTAGGTAAGAGCGGCTCCACGTGGCCATTCTAGTAACAAATTACCAGTAGGTGCCTATTAAGCAGTTCTGGGTGCTGTTGCTACTTACAATGATAGTATGTACATGCCAAAGATGGGAGTGACCCATCCCTGCAACTATACTTAGCAGGGACTATCAGTGACCCCGAGGTGGATATTCCTGGTACAAAGACAGCAGGAACCCTTCCTACACAAAAGGCAAGTGGGGCACGAGTGCAGGTCTAAAGGCCAAAAGTCAGTCGGGGAGGACAAGCATAAAAGACTATCTGTGGGCCTGGTGAGGAGACTGCAAAGGAAGTCATAGCGCAGGCGAGGTGGTGGCTGATGTCCCGTATGGAAGGTCCAACTATGCCTATGAGGGAGCGGCCGTGGGATGGGGCAACGCCTTGTGGTTTTCACAGTGTGCCTGACCGTTGTGTGGACATTTTCTTGTACCTGGCAGGGACTAAGGCTAACCTGTTCCACATCCAGGTTATCCTATCACAGGTGTCTTCAAGCAGTGGATGCCCTCGTGTCTTTTACCTGCCTGACCCATGCCCACAATTTAGCAGCTGACCTTCCATCAGGGAACATCAGACTCACCAAAATGGAATAGATGGCAACGGAAAGGGGCATCCTGGGTGTCAGAGCAGCAAAGGGGCTTACCACTCCAGCGTCTTCTCCTGGCTGGCTCACCAAAAACTGTCACAAGTGGGCACAGGTAACCAGGTTCTTGGTGATCGGGGCAAAGAATTGAACCAAACACCCAGAATTTATAGCACAAAATATTGGAGCGGGCCAACTCCAAGCAGAGATTGACCTCATGGGCTAGAGGGATTCTATTCTTATGGGGCAGATTCTTCCTGGCTAGTTTTGAAGGGCTTTTACTGCACATGTATAAGTAGTTGCATTACTTTAAAGCTACTGCACATGTGGTCTCCCATGATTTTCCATGATTGGCCACCAGGGAAGGGGGTCCCACAATGTTCCCAAATGAACCCCTCCTTCTCCTGGGGTCCCCCTGTACTAGATTCACTTTGCCCCTTGCCAGAGAATTATAGCTCTCCATGTTAGAGATTGATGAAAAGGAAAGGAACTATTTATTCAAGTTATACAGACTTAAGAGTAATGACTTAATGTCTTCATCAAAATCCCTTAAAATACCCATAAACACACACTGTCCTTCCTTCCCCCCTTTGCCCAGTCTGAGGTAATATATCTCAGGAAAAGAAATAGAAGTCCATGGCTCTGGCAGCCTCCAGTTCTTCCCAGTAATCCGTGCTCAGCTGATAGGCCTCCCTCGGTTTTCAGCACCATCAGCTGTGTCGTTGGGATCCCCAGTTCTTATTCCAAAACCACATGGCACCTTCTCATGGCCCACCAGCGAGAGTCTCTTTACCCCTTTCCTTCCTACAGCATCTCTCCTTCATTCTTCCGAACTGCTAAGAGAGAGCTCTGCATCACTGCTACATCTTGCTTTCCAGCTTCCTCAGCTATGTGGCAAAGGGAGACCCAAAGCCATATGGCAATTCTCTGCCAAAGCCTCATGGTGGTTCCCTGCTAAAGCTGTGTGGTGATTCTTGTCATGGCTGCCATGCCTGAGTTTGAATCCCAGCGCTAATCTTCCTCTGCAGTCCCATTTCCAACTCCTGACACAGTCGGCTACACTTGCCAGCACTACCACATTTCCCAGTTTTTCTGGGCTGCCATAGTAAATCTGGGCAGGCTTGGCCCTGTGGTGTGGAGCCAGTCATCTCCAAGCTCTCACACAGGCTCTGTAACCAGGGGGAGTTGTCTCCCAGTTACATCTTGGATGGAAGTCACTCCCTTATCCCCAGCTCAAAGCATGGCCACAGCTATTTAACATATCTATGAAACGAGTTAAAGGTTCTAGATATGTTAAATGACTATTCTAGAGGTGAGCTGCAAAATGTTGCTGTGCAAAACAATTCAATGGCCTTGTTCCATGTATCCCACACCCCAGCTCAGACTTGTGGGAGTGTGGACATCCCATATTTTTAATATTCCCTGGACACCCTGAGTTCTGAACCCCATTACAAATCCTTCTTTTGGGGGCCCCCTGGCTGCACCCTCTTATACATACATACATACATACATATAAATCCGAATAATCTGTAAACATTGTGGATTCCAGCTTCTGAAACCTCAAATCCATCCACTTACCTCTGTTACAACTGACATCACACAAGTACAATCATCATTTACCCAACTACCATCTACCCACTTCCAATAATCTCCTGGCAGCTAGAATAATCTTTTTTAAATCAATAAATTCTATAATGTTGTAGTTCTGCTTGATACTCTTCAATGGCTTCTTTTTATTTTAAAATAAATTCCAGACATTTTAATGTGGCCTTAAATCCCTGCATGGTCTGGCCTCTGCCCAGCTTCCCACACGGATATCTGGCCAGTCTCTTCCTTCCAGTCCTATATCAGAAACATCAATCTCCTCTCATTTTCCACAAAGGATCAAGCTTCTTTTCACCCCAGAGCCTTTGAACATGCTGTTGCCTGTGCTTATTCTTTGTTCTCCTGGAACCTTGCTCTTCTTTATTGTTACACTTGTTACAAATCACTTGTGTAATTCATTATTTAATATCTTATCTTTAAGACCAAATTTTCAATTCTATAAAGTCAGGTACTAAGTTCGTCTAATTCATTTTTATACCCAGGCCAAAATAGGCAATTAATAAAAACTTGTTGAATGAATTAGTGAATTAATTTTTCCTCCTATGATTTCTGGTTATTTCACATTTGCTCCCTGATTGGCCATAAGCTCCTTGAAGACAGTCATCAAATTTTTAATGAGACCTTACGTTGGAGATAGTTGCAGAACTGATTCAGACATGATCTTACACCTAGTAGAGAGAAAACATGGAAAACATGGAAGCACATGCCATACAACATTTGAAATGTTATAATGTGCAGAATGAACACAATTGTTTGGAAACACAGAGGGGAAAAGGGTTAACTCAGTTTGGTTGAATCTAGGGAGACACATCAGAGAAGATGAAATTGAGTTGAAGTTTTACAGGACATCTAAGGGTTCACAAGTAACAAACGGGAGGGTGATCAAGACAGCAAGGTCAGAAAAGTGAAAAGATTCGATGGTTTTGATGTAAGGAAAGGAGGGGGTTGTTATCTATTTCTTGGCCATAACCTCTGTCACAGTTATAAATGTGTTCAGTAAACATCGAATTAACATTTCTGATGTGACTTTTGAAGAACAATGACAAATGTGGAAATAGCAATATGTATTGTATCTTGCTTGGTAAAGTCAAAATATGCCCTTAAATAGATGAGCTTTCTTCTATTTTCACTATTCAACAACCTTAGAACAATTATACTTGATACTACTTCAAGGAAACACCAATAAGAATGTCATTTATGGGACTCCCCACATGTTTGGTCAAACCAGTTTGCATTTGAAAGCTCTCTGAAAAAGGTTCTGAGATCCAACTGAAGGTTTACTCACAAAATTAAACTTAGGCTTTGCCTTAAAGAACATTATTCTCTAGAAATACCTTCAAATTGAGACTACAGAATTTCCTGTGTTTCTGGTCTGAGAGAATGATAGGGCGACATTCTCTTAACTCAATGCTGACACTTCTAAACAAATCTTCAATCACTCTCCTTTGAAAATCAAGATGTGTACCTTTACAACAGCTTCTATTGATCCTTGGCATGCTTTCATCTAAGAATTATAAATACCAGGTTTCCCTGTTTTTATGTTTTTTTCCTGAATCAAAACATAAAATAGAGATGTAACCAATTATCACTTCAGAAAAATCTTGTTGCTTAGCCTTAAGTTTTAGGAAGCAAATCAATCCCTCACTTTTCCCTCAATTTTTGGAGAATTGAAAAAGTTAACAGAGGGTGTCAAGTTATTTACATTTCAAAAAGAAGAGAAATGTTTAATACTATTTGTAAATTCTCAATTGTCTAAATAAAATACAACAAAATTTATTGAATTTCTGCTTGTGAAAAAAATGGAAAAAGGGAACAAAATGTGTTTATACAAAGGTTCTCTCTCCAGGAACAGGTGAAGATCAGGAGCAAGTAAATAATAATAGAAGTTTGATGCTTTGCTTATGCCATGATTTTAAGTAGACAGTAAGTAATTGAAAGTCTCAATTATGGGCATCTGAGGTAAATACTTTCTACTGTTTCATATTAAGACTTGTCATTTTCTTGTATGATTTGGTTTGTGCTTCAAAGTTTCCTGCTAATATTGCTACTTTATTATAGACTATTACATTAATGTTTCATTTACATCTATGTTCAAGACTTATATTTCTGTGCTTAAGAATCCTTGGGTAGGATTCATCATTCCTGCTTTGATACTGAAGCACACTGACTTTCAAGAGAAACATGTCTTTTTTACATCATTGAAAGAATCTCAAAGAAGAGCTGGGGAAGGCTGGAGCCCTCCAGGACTGACAGAACAGCTTAGAATGAAGTCACATTGAACGTCACAGTCAGGGGCTCTAGGCCCTGCTCCACCCCAGCTGGCTGTGGGACTGGGAACAATCCCCTCGAGGAATGGAGGCTGGACCTAGAAGGAGAGAGAGGATGGCCCCAAGGCTCCTTCTCACTTCAAACTACCAGGCAATGCTTCCCATAGTTAGCCTAGAAAACACTTTTATATTCAAGACTTCTTTAGCTGAAACCCATGGCAAAAGTGAAGAAACACTTTAATGATTTAAGAAGCTATTCAGTTGTCATAAAAAAGTAATTTTGTTTCTTCCAAACCTCCAGATTGTTATGGAAACTTTTCTGCTGAGTCTTATTTTAAAAAAAGCATTATGCACATCCAGATTGACATAGCCATAAGGAATTGAAGAAATTTTAATATCTGATGATGTAAATGAGACTAAAGTTTCCACATTTAAGACTGTCAGATGACTTTCAAATGGGTAACATTAAATCACTGTCAGAAATGTTCAGTATTTTCTCATCTATATACAATGGTTTCTCAGTAGAGGAAAGCTGCAATCTAGTTTCTTAGGCTAAATGGCCATTTTCCACTTTTCCCCCATGCTTGCTACCAAGTTTGTCCCAAATGCAAGAGAATAAAATTAAATAATTTCTTATTTGTGTGTCTGAGTGTGCATGAGAGTGTGTGTGTGAGTGTGTGTGTGTGTGTGTGTGTGTGTGTGAGAGAGAGAGAGAGAGAGAGCAGAAAGGTAAAAAAAAATATCCTGAAAGGCACATTTAAAAAATTTTCTCAAAAACTGTATGAATTTTCTTTACATGACACATATAAAGATGATGTTGAAATGAGGAGACCAAAACAAATAATCTCTTGCTCGAAAACTTTCCAGTTACATTGCATTTTTAGTGTATTTATAATATAACAGTTAGAAATCCAAATGTCAGGATTGATGGTTTTTCCATCCAACAACATGACAAAAACTAAGAAATACATAATCCAGTTTTAGTCCTCTTAGGCCAAACATATATATATATATATATATATATATATATATATAAATAAAATGTTTGTGTACACACACATTCATATATACACATCAATTGGGGGATTATGATGGAATCAGAACCTTTCTTATTTCTTTTCAGAATATAATGTTCTGTGAAAAATATGCAGGACTTGGGGGAGGGGGTTGCACCAGTGGCTGCACCAGTCAGTATCTCATAGCATTTCTTAAAGAATGGTAGAGATAATCTGTAAAACAAACCAGTTGTTGTTTAGTCTCCTATATTTTTTATTACTATTCTTTTCTCCAACAGATTTAAGCACTGTTCTTCATACTTATTAAGTCTAAATATTTCTTTTTTTTATTTTAGATTATTCAGTACAGTTTCAATCTTTTACTCCCATTCCAGCCCACCCACCCATCCCTCCCCACCTCCCTTCCATTTCCAAGCCCCGTAGTTTTGTCCATGTGTCCTCTATATTTGTTCCTGTTAAGTCTAAATATTTCTTGATTGAAGACTTTCTAAAAGTAATAAATAGCCAAGGTTAATTAGTAATAACTATTTTAACTAAATAAATTAGAATCTATTTAGATTCTAAATAAATTAGAAGGAAGAGAGGAAAGAAGGAAGGAAGGAAGGAAGGAAGGAAGGAAGGAAGGAAGGAAGGAAGGAAGGAAGGAAGGAAGGAAGGAAAGAAAGGGGGGAGGGAGAGAGGGAAAGAAGGGAAAAGAAAGAAAAATATCTTAATTTAATTTGGGAAAAATAAACCAGGGTAGCTTCTCTGTTCTTAGGTTCAGAAAAGAGACTAGAAATAAGGGAAATGAGTGTTTATTGAATATCTATCATGTGTTAGATACTCTGCCAGGTTGCTGGGATTTTTAAATTTTAGTCTATAGCTATATCTATCTTCTATCTGATGTAAGGGTACCTAAAAAACTAGACATCAAAGCAAATAAAAAATAATTCTGTAAGTTAATATCAGAGCCTTCTATAGAAGTCTTACCACTTAACATGGCTGAGAACCCAAAGTCATGTACAGTTTCCTAGAGATATTTGATCCCAAAGTAAACTTTATTTTTTTAAGTTTTGTTTTTCAATTACAGTTGACATTTAATATTATTTTATATTAGTTTTATGTGTACAACATAGTGGTTAGACAATTATATAATTTACAAAGCAATGTCCTTAATAACTCAAGAACTCAAGTACCCACCTGGCACCATACATAGTTATTACAGTATCATTTACTATATTTCTTATGCCATATTTTTATATTCCTATGATTATTTTGTGACTCTCAATTTGTACTTCTTAATTCCTTTACCCTTCCACCCATCCCCCCAACCCCTGTAACATCTGGCAATCACTAATTTGTTTCCTGCATCTATGTGTCCATTTCTCTTTTGTTTGTTCATTTATTTTTGTTTTTTTAATAATTTAACACATATGTAAAATCATACACTTTTTGTCTCTCTCTCTCTCTGACTAATTTCACTTAGCATAATATCCTCTAGGTCCATTCCTGTTGTCACAAGTAGAAAGATTTTCTTTTTTGTGGCCAAGTAATATTCCATTGTATATATGTGTTATGTCTTCTTTCTATTGATGGGCACTTAGGTTGCTTTCATATCTTGGCTAATTTAAATAATGCTGCAATGAACATAGTGGTGCATATATCTTTTCCAATTAGTATTTGGGTTTCTTCAGATATGTACACAGAAGTGGAATTGCTGGGTCATAAGGCAATTTTCTTTTTAATTATTTGAGGAACCTCCACACTCCTTTCCACAGTGGCTGCACCAGTCTGCATCCCCACCAACAGTGCACAAGCATTCCTTTTTATCCACAACTTCACCAACAACTTGTTGTTTGTTGATTTATTAATGATAGACAGCTATTTTGACAGGTGTGTGAGGTGACATCTCCTTGTCATTTTAATTTGCATTTCTCTGATGATTAGTGACATTGAGCATCTTTTTTTCATATGTCTATTGGCCATCTGTATGTCCTCTTTAGAAAAGTGTCTATTCAGGTCCTTTGCCCATTTTTTAATTGGGTTATTTTTTGGACACTAAAATAAATTTTAAATGAGTGTTAAGCATTAATTAATTATATAATTCAGCTTTGAAGATAAATAATACTAAGTACAGCATATACATTTTTCTTGAGCATTTGGTTCTTTAAAAGCTTATCTTTGCTAGTAACTCTTAAAGTCTAAATAACAATGTTTTGAATAATATCAAAATTAGAAAAGCATTTACATCTACTCTAATCAACCTACTATGCTATGATGATCCTCTGTCACCTAGTGGTATGATATGTGAATTGCAAGGGACACAAACAATGAAAAAAGTAGTTTACCAAAATTATACATTAAAATGCTGATGGCCTGTGCCATGTGTCCCTCGCTCTCCACCTCTCTTTTGCTCCTGCCCAGTCACCACCCCTGGCATGGCCCAAGCTGATATCACACCGATTAGACTAGCTGTCATGGGCCAGACCTTAATTTTGAACAGAACTGACCACGGCTTTGTCATCTGTGTTTTTAATAGAACAGCTTCCAGAGTTGATGATATCTTGGCTATTGAGACAAAGGGAACCAAAGTGGTTACTGCTCACACCTTGAAGGAGATGGTCTCCAAGCTGAAGAAGCCTCAGAAGATCATACTGCTTGTGAAGGCTGGTCAGGCTGTTAATGATTTCATTGAAAAATTGGTACCATTGTTGGACACTGGTGACATCCTCATTGATAGATGAAATTCTGAATATCAAGATACCATGAGACGATGTTGAGGCCTCAAGGCCAAGGCACTCTTGTTTGTAGGGAGCAGCATTAGTGGTGGAGAGGAAGGACCCAAGTATGGCCCATCACTTTTGTCCGGAGGAAACAAAGAAGCCTGGCCCCACATCAAGACAATCTTCCAGGGCATGTCTGTAAAAGTGGGAACTGGAGGCTCAGCTGTGACTGGGTTGGAGACAAGGGAGCAGGACACTTTGTGAAGAGGGTGCACAATGGGATCAAGTATGGGGACATGCAGTAGATCTGTGAGTCTTACCACCTGATGAAGGACGTCCTGGGCATGGAGCTCAATGAGATGGCACAGGCATTTGAGGACTGGAAAAAGACAATGCTAGACTCATTCCTGATTGAAATCACAGTCAATATTCTCAGGTTCAAAAATAGTGACAGCATTCAGCCACTGCCAAAGTCAGGGACAGTAAGGGGCAGAATGGCATGCGGAAATGGACTACCATCTCAGCCCTGGAGTATGGTGTGCCATCGCCCTTGTTGGAGAAGCAGTCTTTGCCCAGTGTTTATCATCTCTGAAGGCCAAAAGATTTCAAGCTAACAAAAAGCTGAAAGGTCCTCAAAAGATCCAGGTTAAAGGTGATAAAGAAAATCATTCTTGGAGGACATTCAAAAGGCCCTCTATGCCTCCAATATCATCCTTTACACACAAGGCTTTATGCTGCTAAGACAGGGGGCCACTGAAATTGTCTGGACCCTCAAATATGATGGCATTGCCTTGATATTGGCAGGGTGGGGGGCTGTATCCTCAGAAGTATATTCCTAGGAAAAGTAAAAGATGCATTTAATCTAACCCAGAGCTTCAGAACCTACTTCTAGATGACTTCTTTAAGTCAGCTGTCAAAACCTGCCAGGACTGCTGGCGGCGGGCATCCCCAGGCCCTGCTTCACCACTGCCCTTCCCTTCTGTGACAGACACAGGCACGGCAAGCTGCCAGCCAACCTGCTCCAGGCTCAGCGGGATGACTCTGGGACACACACCTGTGAACTCTTAGCCACACTGGGAAAGTTTATCCACACTAACTGAACAACATGGGGGCAGCATGTTGTCCCCCTTCGTACAACACCTAATCAGACTTGTGTCACCCACTGTGACTTCACGGACAGGGGCATTCCATTTGCCACCCGACACTGCTTACACGCCCTTTGCCCTACTCTCTGTTCAGATATTTTAAAATAAATTGTCATCAGATACTGCTGAAAAAGCAAACCCAAACTCACCTGTGGAGTATTTCTGTGAGAACTATCATGTCCTGTGCCCTTGCCTCCTGGGACTGAGCGGGAATTATCATATGCTCTACAGGAAGAGCCCACTCCTTGAAGCAGTCACTGTCCACGTATCTTGTGGATTGGGGAGGCCCCTGAGTCTGCCTTGATAGAGAGATCACAAAGAAGGGAAGGAATCTTGTGGAAGCTGCTCAGACCAGATCCTTCATATCATGCAGTTGAATTCCCTTTTCTACTTAATAAAAGCTACCTTATATTTCAAAAATAATAATAAATAAAATAAAATGTTGATAATGCTTACTTATATCTGCATGGCACGATATTAGGTAATTTAAATTTATTTTTATTTATTTTGCTTACCTGTCTTTTATAATAATTATGTATTGCTTAGGTAAATAAAAAAAGAAAAGCATAAGAACTGAAAGAAATAAATGGTACAGAAAGCTGATGGAAAGAGAAAAACAGCACCCAGCCTTATTCCTTCAGTGGTCTAGGGTTTTAACAAAAGGACTGAAAAAAACTGCAAAAAATCCCTGACATTTAAAAAAAAAAGTGGGGAAGATTGAATGCAGGAGAACAGGACAGAAGAAAACACAGAAAGATAAACCCAAATGTTTCAATAAACTATCCTGCTACACTAAGAAGTGGGCAAGAACAGAGATGTCCCCATGTATCTGCCGGCACAGAGAAGGGAAATGACCAATGAGACGATTTAAAGCATTTTCTCATGAAATCTTTGGTTTTACCTGGTGTACATGCAGCAATGCATTGGCATCTTTGTTTCAGGGAATTTAACGCCATGCTTTTAAGTGAAGCAAGTTCATCAGTGGCAACCCTTCTCTGTTTCTGCAAATATAGGAAACTCCTTTTCACCACATGGTTTTTCCACATACCATTCCATCTGGAAGAGTATACTATCCCATCCTATTCCAGGTTTCCACATGACCAGCTCTCAGTCCATCTCCACATCTCACTAACCGGTCCACTTCTCTGACCTCTTGTGATTACCCTGCTCTCCTATCTGAAGCAGCTGTAGCCACTGCACTATATGCCCTATACACCCTGCACTGCCCCAAACTTTGCTTCCTTATTTCAACCCCTGCATCATGGCTTTCAGAACTCTTATCACAATTTACAATGACTTTATTTATTTCTTTGTCCATTTGTTTTGTCTCCCTCATTAGAATATAAAGTCCATGAGGGCAAGAACATGTCTTTCATCATCACAGTTATTTTTTGGTACACATATTGTTGGCACCCCACAAATATTTGGAAATAAATAAAGGTTCTCATGGCAACCTAGTACAGTAGACAAAGCAGGAATTATTATCTGCATTTCACATGTAAGGAAATCTCAGAAGTGCACCAACAGTTTGCCCTAAACCACACAGTCAGGACCATGATAGGTCTCTTTAATCAGGTGTGAGACTGCCTTCTAGCTAGGGGACATTGGGCACTTTACCTAATCTCTATGCCTCCATTCCCCCATGGATAAAATAGGGAATATAATTGTAACCTCACTATTGCTATGAACATTAAATAAGTCAGTATTGAAAAGCACTTAGAGCAGCACCTGACCCAGGAAGCCCAATGTGGATTGTCACTATTGCACTGACTTCTTCAGCTCAGAACTATCCCAATGTTCTTTTCCTGCAGCATTCATTTTCAAAAGCCTTGCACATCCTTTAATGGCATTTAAACTTTAAAATAAAGATTGTGGCAAAAAGCACATTAAAGCACCTTGGCCATGTGGCTCAGTTGGTTGAAGTGTCATCCCATCACCAAAAGGCTGTGGGTATGGCAGGCAACCAATTGATGTTTCTCTCTCACATTGATGTCTCTCTCTCTCTCTCTCTCTCTCTCTCTCTCTCTCTCTCTCTCTCTCTCTCTCACACACACACACACACACACACACACACACCTCATCTCATCTCATCTCATCTCTATCTCTGTTTCTCTCTCTTCTTACAAGCATATCTTCTGGTGAGGATTTTTTTTAAAGCACATTAAAGCATTGGTAATTTTAAAATATACTCTATTAAACTATACTAAAGAGGTGGGTATCCACCACCTTTCTTCCCTCTCCCCTACCCTGGGCCACCACCTGGAAACACCACACTAAGGAAACAAAAAGCCTTTACTGGGTGGAGTGATTTTCAAAATGTCAGAGCCGTGACCTGCTGAATGCATGATAATTTATGTCAATTATCCAATTTAGGAGAAAGGGCAAAAGAAAACTTCTGAAGATGAGTAAAAAGTAATGGAGGACAGGAAGCTGCTGGAGAAAGGAACATTGTGAAATAGGACTTGAGTTAGTAGAGAGTTTTGGGCCCCAATCAACTGCTAAAAGTCATATCTGTCACTGCTGTACCAATACCCCCCGAAAAATCCTGATACAAAGATTCTAAGGCATGAACTGAGCTGGGGCTAACAGCCCTCACAATTTTAACCTCTCTCTGATGCTTGAAATTTAATGGTCTTTAATTTTACATTTAGAAAGCAGGGCTTAAAATGTATTTCCTTTGGCAAAGGAAATCTATTGATCTAATTTCACAAAAATATGTATATATGATTCTAGATCACATATCTTGATGACGGCAATAGCACTGAATTCTTAATGTGCACATGATGGACTGCACTTGGGAGAAGTGGAAGGTTTTACAGCTCAGAATAAAGTGGCTCTGAAGGGGAGGCAGGCCATCAAAGGCAAATGGGCATCTTATAATTTTGCATCTGGCTGACTGCTTACTATCATAACCTAGGTCCCCTCTTGGTGCCTGTAAAGGGAGGCTTGTTTTATAAGCCTTCAAAATGCATTATGAACACCAGATGTAGTTAGTGGCCCAAACTAAGAAAAGGCTCTATTTTCCTTAGCCTTTATTTTTGAATTACACAACATGCCCTTTCGCTTCTTTCGGCAATACAGGCTCTGACCACTAGAGGGAGCTGCTCCATCAATTGTATCATAAATTAACTACAGGTCCCACATTCTTGTGGCTGTGGCCATAGGTTATCGTTTTATACCAAGCCCATCAGATGCATAAATCGAGCATTAATCTGATCGTGTCCCCTTCATGACTTGGAAGATATACTCTCCTGGCCTCAGAGTTTTAAGGATTGGGATACCTGTTCACCAGAATGAGTTCTCAGAGACCTGGTTTCCTTTAGCAGCCTATCTGCGGACTGTCTCCTAGGCAACAAGACTTCTACTTAGAATGAAAGAGAAACTGAGAGAGTCCTTGCAGGTAACTCCATTATAAAGCAGATTGAAAGCACAATCTTCTCTTCCATTTCCCCCAAAATATTCATTTCCAAAAAAATCACTAGGTGCTAGCCTACGTAAAACAGAAACCGGGTGACAGTATGGGCGCAGTGATTTACAGTGAGGTCAAATTGCGGTCCTTGCTCTGCCAACTAAGACCCAGGTAGCAAGTTTGGGCAAAGTAGGAAGAGATTTATGAGACTGATATCTGCAGCTAGAAAGGAAGAGCAAAACTGAATAAAATTTCTTTGGAAAAATGAAAAATTTCCAACTGACTTCTGTGAGAGGTTGTTTTGTTCTCTGAAGCATATTCTTATTCAAACAATCTTTCTAAGGTTTGTCCACAAATTTAGAATGAACCAATGTTACAGGGTAAAGGGAAGAAAATTTTTAAAAAACATCTGCGGGCGGTAAAAGAGAATTTTTATCTCTCCTGGAAGTTTTAACATTTATGAATCTTAAATAAATATAAAATAATTTTTAAATCATGTCTTTATTTCAAATTCATATCTTATTCAGTCATTCAACAAAATTAAGTGTTTTCTATGTGCCAGAAACTGTTCCAGAGACTAAAATATATGTATGGGGCACAGGCACTCAGAATAGGATCGATGTTGCTTTTCTCTTCTTTTTATTTTTTTATTAAATGTTTTATTTTTGAAATAATTGCAGATTCACATTCAATTGTCAGCAATAATACAGAGATCCCATGAACCTTTTATCCAGATCCCCGCAGTGGTAACATTTTGTGAAACCAGAGCACAATGCTGGCATTGATACGGTCATTTCTATCACCACTAGGATCTCTCATGATGCCCTTTTATAGCTGAATTGTATTTTTAAATATTTTTAGAGAATTTTCTCTTCTGTTCATAGAAGTCTTAGAATCTCTTGCTTAGGAGCAAGGAAGAGATTAGTCAGATTTCAGCTTCTTACTTCTTAAATATGTTGATCATGTACACTTTAAAGATAAGAAATCCAGGGTTTTTTTATTTCTAATTTGCTAAAGCCAAACTTTGTTAAGTGGGGAATGAGTGTGGTGGATTCCTTTGCAGACTTCTAAGCATTAAAACTGAGAGAATGTGCTCTGGCTGGGTGCTCACTAGGTTTGACCATCATCCTATGCACCAAAAGGTTGTGGGTTCAATCCCCAGTCAGGACACATACCTAGGTTGAAGGTTCAATCCCTGGTCAGGGTGCTTACGAGAGGCAACGGATCAATGTTTCTCTTTCTCTCTCTCTCCCCCTTCTTCTCTTTCTCATCATTAAAATATGGGCTATGAGCAATTCATAGAGAAGTTAAATAAAATCACATGTTTACACACATGAGGTTTATGGGAATAACTACCCTGCTTAAACTTAGAATCCTGGAATGTACTTTGAAGGGTATCTAGTCCAATTCATATTGTATTGAGAGGAGACACACTGACAAATGGGGAAGAAATTCTGTCAGGATTGCAGAGATAGTAACGAAGCCAGGACAAGGGCTCCCATCTCTGAGGCACCATGATATGTGAGCATTCAAAATCCAGAGTCACTTTCACCCACAATAATTGATGGTGGGAATCACTGGATTCACGATGTGAGCACACACAGCTCCTCTACGACTGGGGCAAACCAGCCAGCTACTAGCGGCTGCAGGAGGACTTTCCCATAGCTCTTTGCTCTCACTGATAATTCCTTTTGTCAGTGACTTTCAGTTTTGTGCACTGCCAGCTGGTCATGACTGGTTTAGCCTCTCTAATAAAACATATTGCATTTTGTTTTAAAGTCTCACAGTGGCATTTCTGAGCCGAAAATAAAATTATGTTGTATCATCTGACATTTTCAGATAATCAGCTATACTACTCCCCTCTTTCCTGAAAATAACAGAGGTAAGTGGATTTTAAAATTCTGTTCTTTGAACAGCCCAATGCAGAGAACAATAGAGTTATATCCTAGACACACTTAATTTCAGAGAATTCAACTGTGTAAACTCATTCATTATCCTCAATCCCAGAATGCAAGAGAGACAAAGACAGAGAGACAGAGGGAGAGACACGAGAGACAGACAGATAATAGAGAGAAAGAGACAGAGAGTTTTATTTCCATCTCTTGCCTCGATGTTTTTAAATAGACTCCAGCGAAATAACTGACTTTCCTTTATCTTCAAGAAATTCTCATTAGGGGTTATTTTCTCTCAGTTCATGAGCTGCTAAAAAATATAGAAACAAATGTATATATACCAACTAGCTTGAGAATATTGTGTGTTATAAGAATAGGGTGCATTTTAAATGTGACCTTACACTTGGTTTCATTTTACTTTTCTCTATCTATATTCTTTACCTTGACTTACATGCTTATTTTTAAATTTTACTTTACATAATTCTTTTTGTAATCCAGTTTATAAAGACCAAGATATTAATCAATCAATATGCTTCTCTATTACTTTCAGCCAACATTTTATATGTCCCAGTTCAAATTATTTACCCAAATTGTATCTACAACACAAAATGAAGTAGACAGAAAACAAATAAAGGGAAAAACCCGCTACTGAGGATAAAAAAACTTTGATCTAATAAATTTTATATTAAATTTTGCAGACTGTGAAAATGGATGACAACATGAAACTGATGTTTCATTGGTGTATTTTTCACTCTGTCCATGTGGATATGAACTGAATTTAAAGTTGTAATAAAATTTGAGTGAAACAAGTGTGAGATTTAACCTCTTAAAGATCAGGGCACATATCTTCTTTTAGCAGCTTCACCCCAATGAAACAACCACAATAACTATTTTAACAGTGAAATGCATTAATGTGTTACATACTCTACAAAAACAAAAACCTTAAAGAACTCAAAAAAGAATACTCGCTTGAAATAAAAATACAGTTGATCCTTGAACAGCGCAGGGGGTTAGTGGCTCTGACCCCAGGCAGTAGAAAATCCAGGTTTAACTTTGGACTCTACAGTCAGCCCTTTGCATTCGCAGATTCAACCAACTGTGGATTCAACCAACTGTGGACTGTAAACAGTATTTTTGATCCAAAGCTGGGAATCGGTGGTTGGAAAATCACAGCTGTAAATTCAAAAACACTGCTTTTGATATGTGGTTGGTTGAAGCCGCGGATGCAAAACTCCAGGATATAAAAGACTGACGACCATATTTACTGAAAAAAATTTACCTGTTTGTGGACCTGTGCAGTTCAAACCCATGTTGTTCAAGGGTCAACTGTAGTTACTTGAAAACCTACAGCAACACAAAAACAAATTTTAAAAAGCCCTTTTGTTCTTTTCAAATTGTAAAATAAGTAGGCCCCTTCCTTTGTGTCTTGCACACAATTTAGGAGATCCTGGAAAGCATTTGTGCTAAGATAAATAAGATTATTGAGATTGTAAGTCAGAGTACCTAATAATTTCTCTCTTTTGTGATTCTTCACTTTAAAATTACAAGTTCTAATTATTGAAGATTGCAATTGATTTATAACTTTTTTATGCCTATATATTTTACCTTTTCCTAATCAAAAAAGTGAATAGGTATCTTAATAAATGAGGTCCTGAGGAAGGCTACAAGCATTATACTATGCTTTGTTGAGTGGGTTCAGAATAGCTTATAATATATTATCATAAAAGCAGATTGTCATCAATAGCATAATTGCTGCATGAATAATCTCAGAACAAGTGAGACCTTCCAAGTCTTTTTTAGTGTAAGCAATCATTATGGTCACCACATAAAACAAATGTCTTCTGGGATTTTTTTTACAAGACACAGCTTTCTCTAGTTTATATTTCTTGGTGTCAACATGAGATCTCTAAAAGATGAAAGAAGATGGCTGGCTATTCTGGCTATAGAGATAATACCATATGATGGCTCATGCAGTAAATGAATGAAAAAGTTGCACATGCAATGAAATATTGTTGAGCTAATCCTCATTACCATCATAATATTTGGCACTGAAATTTAATAACTCCTTCTGCATGTTGATGCCAAAAAGCATTTTAAAATTAATTAAACCCCCACAATAATATTGGATGAAAAGGATACCCTTAACCCAGTTTTACAAATGAGAAAGAGTTATTAAGATTAAGAAAATTATCTGGACAGATTTTTAAAAATTATAATACCACAATATGTCACTGGTAAAATGGAAATAGGCATAGACACCCACCACCACTGTTGCACTTAGTGCTGCCTTATAATGGAACAGAAGCCAGGGAGACGGGGCCCCTGGTGTCCATGGATGTTCTCACTCTTCTGCCCTGCATTCCCTCAGTACTAATGAAGTCTAGATTCATTTGCAATACACGGTTTTAAAAATGAAAAGCTTTCTTCAACTCCTTTAGGGCAGAAACCAGTTCTTTCATTTACTCCAAATTTCTGCATATTTCTCTGGCTCAGATTCATGAAAAGTGCAGGTAAAAGAAGAGTTCCTGGGTTGTGCAAAGTTAAATAGGCTCCTTTACTTCAAGATTTGTCAGAGCCCTTACTATGCTAACATACACTGCAAAACTCCAAGAAGGGAATATTATTTGCAGAATCATATGACCTCTAAATCTTTAGTTCACGGGTGTGGTGTGTAGAATAATGGCCTCCCAAAAATGTCTGTGTCCTTATCCTAGAACCTTATGTGGCAAACAAGAATTAAGTTGGCAGCTGGAATTAAGGTTGTTAATCAGCTGACCTTAAAATAGGGAGTTTATCCTGGATTATCTGGGTGGACCAGTAATGACAAAGATTCTTAAAAGTGGAATTGGAGCCAAAAGAGTCCATTTAAGAGTGACGCAGCAAGGGAGACACTACTGACTACTACTGGCTTTGAGATGGAGTGAGGCAAAGGGATGCAGGCAGCCCATAGAAGCTGGAAAAGGGAAGGAAACAGATTCTTCACTAGAGCTTCCAGAAGGAACACACCCCTGCTGACACCTTGGTTTTAGTACAGTTAGACCCATTTCTATTTCAGATTTTTCACCACCAGAACAGTAAAATAATAAATTTGTGTTGTTTTAAGGCACTGAGTTTGTGGTTATATTACAGAAGCCATAAGGAACTAATACAGTGGGACACCTGGTAACATTCTACTAACACATCCCAGAATTACAGTTCTCTATTATGATTTGGGAGGGGAAATATTACTCTCCTGAAAGAGTGGCCTTCATCAAACTGGCAATCAATAACTACCGTAGACTGAGTAATTCATTGTGTAAATATTGTTTGTTCTTTGTCATTGCACCAGCCAATCTGTTTGCCTATCTATTCCACTACCTGCCTATTTTTCATTTTAAAATAGTAATTCCTACAAACCACCTGGAGAAGTTTCTTAAGTAAAGATCTGATTCAGTAATTCTGAGGTGAAGACTGGGACTATGTGTTTCTAACAAGTGTCCAGGTGATGCCAATGCAGGTGAACTGTAAGCCATACTTTAAATAATAGAGAGGACAGCCCATGTCAGATTCCACATGGCTCCCTGCCCTGGACACCTTTCTGTTCTCACTGAATCAGGAGCAAATCTTCCTTGCCCATGCTTTTAGGACCATTCCTGGTCATATGCAGAAGATATTCCAGCAAGTTTGGTTTAACACTCGGAAGACACAGCTTCTAGTTAATAGAGTATATTTAAATTATGAAATGAATATATTCTCATGATAAAATGAAAATATTCTCTTGTAAAATAGAGGAAGAATAATTTTAATCACCCACAATCCTAGCAGCCAAAGATACACCCTGTTAACAGTTGGATGTCTTTCCTTCAAGACTTTTTTCTCTACATAGATTCTGTTTTACATATTCGAAATCATGTTGCATATCTCACTTTTCATCTTAACACCATATACATATATACATACAATGTAGCAAATTAAATTATTGGTCCCAATTATTCACTCCCCTCTAATAAAGTTATATAGCCACAGTAACAGAATTATACATTCACACTCTTGCCACTCTGGTGAACAGTGTCCAATTTTTTGCTGCCTTCTAATACAAATATGCATCCACTTTCCCCAAGCCGGTGGGAGAAGAGTACTTCTCCACACCTTAACATTGGGCTGGACCACATGACTTAAATTGGTCAAAAGGATATTAGTTGACAGGTTCTTTTTAACATAGTTTTCTTAAAAAATATTTTATTTATTTATTTTTAGACAGAGGAGAAGGGAGGAAGAACGAAAAGAAGAGAAACATCAATGTGAGGGAGAAACATCAATCAGTTGCCTCTTATACCTGCCTGAACCTGGGACAGAACCCGCAACCCAGGCATGTACCTTGACCAGGAATCAAACTGGTGACCTTTCACTTCATGGGAAAATGCCTAACCAACTGAGCCACACTGGTCAGGGCTAAAGTAGGTTTGCTTGTTTGTTTTTAACTTAGGTATGAAAAGGCCAACAGATCAGCACATAGGGCTTTTGAAAAGAAAGTTTGTTATACTTAGAGATTGCAAGAGAAGAGGGCATACACAGGCCACACAAGGAAGCACCAGGGTATGTCAGGAGGCAGAGGGAATGAGGGAAAATTGTGGGCAAGAACTTTACTGTGGTTTCCCTGAGAAGGAATAGATGAGGCTAGAAAAAACAGTTTCAGCCAGTTTGAATAATTTTCAATGTGCTCTGTGGTACAGGGGCTGTCACTAGTTGTCTGGTACTGGCCCTGGGGTGATTGAGTGAGGGGATTATTGACCTGGAATGAATATTTATATATTGACATTAAGGTGATGTTTGGGGTTATGGCCTCTGGTTTGGTTTGCATCTGTACAGTGCACTCTTCGAAGGTTAGTTGCTATTTCTAGGAAATTGTTCTCCCTGGGAGGGACAGTCCCTCCAGTCAGCAAGGCCCCAAGATGTCAAAGCATTAAAAAACTCATAATTGATACTACATGACACAAGCAGATGCCTGGAATGTGCTGCTATGGTTGTTTATAATGAGAAGAGCTCATACAGCCACCATTGCAGAACTACCACAAGTGGGGTAAACCTATACACAACTCATGGGCAGGAGCTAAGTCAACTGATGCTCAGCAGGAAGCTGAGTTAAACCCATCAATCCACATAAATGAGAAACAAATGTTTATTGCTGCATGCCTGTAAGATTTTGTAGTTATTTGTTACATAGCATTATTGTGGCAATAGCTGAGTAGGACAGGAAATTATTGCTACAAAAGGGATGCTGCCATGATAAATCCCAAAATATGTGCCATTGGCTCTGGGACTGAGAAGCAAGCAAGAAAGAACTTGTTATAGGAGGATGGGAAAATGTTAATGTATGTTATATATAGTGAAACATTGTTATAATGGTTACATGCAATAAACCAAAAGACAGAAAGTGGGCCCAATAAAGCTGGGATAAGGAGCAAGCAAGTTTCAAGGCACAATGTTGATAGAGTAAGTGGGTTGTTGCTAATTGCATTTGAAAAGATACTCTAACAGATGAGTTCAGGGAAAAACACATGGCTGGCTTGCAGACAGAACTGAGAGTGAATAAACATAGCCTAGAAATACTAGAATTTTCAGGGATAAAAAGTTGTATTGAGAAAATTTCTATCAGCTTAAACTAAAAGTGATTATGACTCTTTGAGATATAAAAATACTTCTGGACTCCCCTTCCTTCAAGTTTCTCCAGGCAGGAAGCAGGCTGAGAAGGTTGCTCAGCCACCAAATCAGGCATATTCACCAATGCTGTCTTTAGACTTGGCCAAGGGGGAAATTGTGCAAAGACAGACCTCTCAAAGAGTGGATCCAAGAGTCTAGAGGGAAAAAAATCAGACTAGGGTGTGGGGACTACTCCCAGCGGGCAGCAGTGTGGCCTAATGCAAGAACATGCCCTTCCCCCAAGGTAGAGGAACCCTCCAACTTTTGCCTGCAGGAATTTCACAACTGCTGCAAACCCGTGACTGCTATATGCTTCTCACTCTTCCCCTATTAGAATGGGGGTGTTGATTGTGGTCATCTTGTTCCTGTTCCACTTTTGTATGTTGAGTGGGGGTAAGATAAGTTGTCTCTATTTTAAAGGTGCCTAGACAAAGAGGAATCACACCTAGAGTTGAAGTGGATCCTGTGATGCTATCTTTCCAGCCTGATGCCATCATGGAAAGAGGTTTTGGGAATGTTTGGTTGGGAGAGATGTAAACAATAGCCCTAGAGACCAGACTGTCATTGGTTGAATTACTGGTGCCAATTCTTTATTCCTCTATAACAGAAGTACACATATACATTCTTGTTACATTCTCATGGCAGATGGAGGATATTGCCCCACCCCTCAGCTTTAGGATCACCCTTGCAACTTGCTCTGGCCAACGAGTAGTTAGCCAACATGAAGTAAGCAGATGCTTAAAATGAGCTGTGCAGTTATTCTTGCCCTCTTGTGCTCCAGCAGCCTGTCATGAAAAGAGCTCCCTTTGGTAGCAGATGCCCCTTTAACCTGGGCTCCAAAATGAACACAGTGCATCATACCTGAGTCTGCAACCAAAGGCAGCTTACCAAAGGCCAAAAAGAGCCACCTCCCTGCTGATCTGCAGACACGAGCATGAGAAATACATGTTTACTGTTGTTATGTTACCCAAGTTTAGTGTTTGTTCACTATACGGCTTAACTGAGGCAGTAGCAGACTAAGACATGTGTTTTTCATGACATTACATGTTCTTTAAGAACCTTTGTAAACACATCAGTTCCACTGAATACGTTCACTTACGTAACAATTCCCTGATTAGAAGACATTTAGGTTCTTCCCCAGTTTTTCTTGGCTTATTTTTTTGAACTTCTTTTAATAATGCTATAGCATTAATGTCTATATTTTTCATACTTTATTTTATATGGTTAAAACTGAATAATAATTACTTCATAGGGTTTTTGTGAGGGACAAAAGAGTATATAAAGTGTTAAGCATATAATAAACACTCAACAAATAATTGTTTTTGTTTTTTGCTGTATAGAGTCTTAGAAGTTGAAAAAATCAAAGTTCTTCACATGAAATGTAAGCTGTTTACAAAAAGGTATACTAGTTTACAATGCTAATAGCAGCATATGGATTTTAGCACACCTTCAAGCAACTGCAATTTTTTTAAAACTTGGCTCTTTGACAGTTAAGAAATAGCATCTCACTGGTATTTCAATTTATATAGCTTTGATGACAGAATGAGGCAGACACTTTAAAATAAGTTTTCTGACCACTCATGTTTTCTTTTTGGTGGTTATCAGTTTCCATATCAGTTTCCATCAGTCTTCACAAGGCCAGCCTTCACCTGCCTGCCACACCTCCCTCATGCCCAAAGCCTGACTGCCCCCTGTGCTGCTCCTGGTCCACGTGGCCACTGAGCACTTGAAGTGTATAGTGCCACGTGTTGATGAGATAATATTTTGAACATACAGGATTCAATAAAATGTATAACCTGAATTTATTTTACCTTTTCCTTTTTTACTTTTTTAAATGTAGCTGCTAGAAAATGGTCAATTACACATATCTATGGAGTAGTTCTGGTTAGACCTTTGAATGATTACTTGCTCTGAAATTGTCTGTGATTGAAACACTCCTCACTCTCACTCTCATGCAGGGTTCCCCTGGTCCTGCCAATCAGACAGTGCATCACTGTGGTCTATTGTCCTGCCTTCTGGATAATGCTGTGCTCAATCTGAATTTCTCGCCTCCAATCTCTGCTCCATTATATTCCCCAAGTCCCACCTCAGCACAGCTCAGTTCGAATCTCTTACATATTCCTGGGTGAAAATGAAAACTTGATAAGAACTTTCAACCCTATAATGTGTTTTAAACAGATTCTATTTGCTATTATTGATATGTTCATATTCTATGTATTCTATCTATCATGGAAACATGATTTTGCAAAGTTCTCTACATAGTTTGCATTGAAAGGTCACAAATATACAAGGCTAATAAGCAATTTCATATGCTTTCCAAATTCCCCTGCATCTGCCCACACTTTCCAACACAACTCTGAATCCTCCCAAACCACTTTAGCGAAGACGAACAAAGGTTGTGCCTGTAGCCACTAACACTCAAAAGTTCCCCCAACACCAACTGCAATTAACCAAAATGTCAGACATTTACTCATAATTCCTGGGGATTTTTAGTCTAGACAGTGGGGTTAATATGTGTCAACCTACCTTGCTATAATATGAGAATTTTAAAAACTTACAGAGGATTCAAGAAAAAGAAGTTCTTCCTAATGCAAGGTAGAATCAGTATATTAAAAAGAATTATCCATTATCACTTGGAAACTCATTTTTTAGGTTGACAGGTCTTTCCTGATTGCCTGAATTTTTATGACTCTGGGGCTTTTCCACCAAAGGGAAACATCTGTAGCCCATTTTTAATGCCAGACCATCTTCTTCCACAGCTCCTGCCCCAACCCAGCATGGCTCTTTTCTACCTCCCCTGACACCCCATGGGTACCCAGAGAATTCAGACCAATTTGAATATGTAATCATGTGGAATAATATACTGAACTGTACTCTCTGGGGTGCTCTCTGGCTGCTACTCAGCTCTCTACAACTAGTTTCCTAAGTGTCCTTGAGAGATGCTGGGACCACCATTCTGGCTGTTAACCTTTTAACCATTTAGCCATTCTCTCTTACCACTGACCAGAAGCCCTGCTCCAAAGACAGTAAAGGAAGTGGGGCAAAGAAGTCCCCTTCCTTTTAAGACCTACTGTGACACACTCTCCACAGCCCCAAGGAGAGAGTCAGGCAAGATGTGAATCAGTGTGTTCTTAAAGCATTCATTCAGCTGACAATAGAGTTCCATGAAACTAGCTTTCATTCCTTTTATACAAGTTACATAGAGATTTCCCAAAACACATTATAGTTAGTACCTGGAAGTAAATAACTATTGCCTTATTTTATGAATATGAGACTTTTCTGTGAAGATGCCTAAATATTTTGATTAAGTTAAAAATAGATGAGCTGATGTGTAGGTATTTACTACATCAAAGTACTTCTCTGACTAAATAGTTTAAAATTGCAACATACAAGCTAGGACATTCATCTTAAATAGCAGTTTTTAAATGGGCACTTTGGTGTTCTGAGGCTCTCAGAGTCTGATTTAAACACAAAAGTGATTAGTTTGGAGGGAAAGATCCCACTCTGGATTTAGTAGTGAGACCATAATGTTAAAGCACCTGCTGTACCTCTTGAGTATAAAATAATAACAAATAATACCAGTAAATATCTGAATGGCAATCAGCATTATATATATATTTTCTTTTCCAATTAACCTTCAAAGCATGTATCTGAGAAAGTGATGTTATTAGTCTTAATTGCTGATGATGCTAAGGTGGTGACTTCCTTCACAATTTCTTATAAAGGTCTAAAAATAACTCTTTCTTGTACTTGGGCACATCCATACAGACCTGATTTTCTGCAGATTGAGCTAAACTATTTTTAGGTGGGGTTCCAAAAAGCAGCTGCAATTCAAGTTTCACAAGCCTTTTTCATTCAGCAGCTCAGTTGTGCTTCATGCTCGAATTCTCCAAACTCCTGGAGCAAGAACTCGGAGAGTGTTTGGGACAGTCTATGCTGGATTATGCACATACCCCATCTCTTCAAAATATCATAAGCCCCTTGTGGTTTACAGTGTGTGAATCCTCATCACAAGGCTCTGAACAACCCGTGTCAATAAGTGTTCATTGACAGTGAGGGCTGTGCAATTTGAGAGGCTGCTGTGATGCATCACTCCCCTGACCCCAAAGCCCGAGAGTGAGGGTCACCAAGATGGAGAAATACTGTCAGGCCACAGTCAGAGGAGAAACTGGAGTTGAGGAGAGTCCTGGCTTAGGCTGGTAGAGAAGTAAAAACTGTTATGTAATGGCTAGAGGTTTTGAGAGAGGAGGCAGAGTTCACATTAGCCACCAAATAAAAATTTTCAGTTTTGGCCACTATTATTTCTTAAGAATCTTGCCAAGCACTGTCAAATCTAAAGAGCCAAAACCCTTCCTCCCAGGGTTCAAGCCCCTGCTGCTGCTATCTGCCTCCAAGCTGCCAGTGGAGGTCCCTGTACTTTGTCAGCACAAACCACCTGGTTGCATCTAACATTCAAAGAATTACAGTCTTAGATTTAGAAGGGTCCTTTCATGCAAATACCTAAGACCCTGCCTAATTTTCTAATTTTGTCACTGCAAGAATAAATAATTGAATGTGGGTGTGGCAATAGTGGATAGAAAGTAGAAATAGTCGATGGGCTCTTTTTGACTCTGTGTTTTAAAGCGGGGAACTTAGAGTTTTGGGGATGATGTACAGATGAACATGTGGAAGAAGCAGGGGTCAGAGAGCCATAATATCTGCTTCTCCATGCCTAGAATAGGATTATCTGAGGGCTGAGGGAAGGAGGGTGAAGAGGAGGCAATAAGAACAGATAGACTGATGGGTCCAGGAGGCAAGTTTTCTATTTTCTAGGCTGAGTCCCTGGGGAGGTAGCAATACCTCAAGGAAGAAATGGTTTCATGCAGTGTCTAGACACAATTGTCTATTGTCCCTAAGTGATGCAGCAAAACAACTGTGTGAGCCATGCTGCCAGGCATCCAGAAGACTCCTCACTCCCCCAATTTACTAACCAGGGCACTGAGTAAATCTCTCCTGGGTCTTTGTCCCCACCCCATGGAGACAAAGATTAGGGAGAACCCAAAAATTACCTGAGATGTTACTCTTAGCCTGGCAGTGGGAGGGAGGGTTAGAATTAAACTGAGTTACTAGAAATGTTGAAGTTTTGGGGCTTTTTTTAGATAAACTGAGTCTGTGGACTGTTTTATATGTCTACTAGAAAGTTTATAACTAGAAAGTTATAAAACATTTATAACTCTCTAACACATATGCTCAAAATATCATCTATATTAATAATAATAGTAAATTCAAAGTCAACTACAAAATCTGAAAGGTATTTTTCATTGTATAACTGTCAACTGACCTTCACATGGTTCTTCTGTCCAGATGGAAAAATGTGGATTCATTTCATTGCTCTTTTAAAATTCATTCTTAAAAAAAGAAAAATTTTAATTAACTATTTGTTGTTACTTCAAAGGGAAGAGAAAAGGCAAGATGGTAAATAGATGTCTTCATTCCACAGGAATTGGTCTTCCTGTTTCATTTAGTGCCAAGTCCTTGGAGAAGTGGAGGATTGCACATGCATCCCTATTAAATTTTTCACTCTGCTAGATTTGACCATTTCTTCTAACTATGCTACTTTTGAGTCTCAATTCTATCAACTAATATTTTGACTGCCCACCCAATAACACACGATCTTAAATTTAATCACCATTTCTTCAACAGCTTCTTTCCGCTCCTCCTTGTTCTTCTAATTTACCATCTCTGCAAACATCTTACTCTTAGACCATTCAATACATGTCCCCTTTCCTCTCCTGCACACTGAGGTGAGGGTGTAGTCTTCCTTTGTCCTGTGGACTGTGGACAAAACTCACACATCGATGCTGATTGTTGTCACAACCAAATCCATCTGAGTCCTCAGCGGTACGCAGGAGTTTCTCTCTTCCCCCTGCCAGGGTAACACCACTCTCTTCTGGTTTTCCCTTCGCTGTTCATCTTGACTTTTATTTCCCAGTCCTTTTTGTAACCTTCTTTTCTTTAATATTAGTGACACCTTCATTTTAGCCTTAGCCCTCTTCTCACTTGATATACTACTCTGAGAATTCCCAGCCACTGTAAAAACTTTAATAACTCTACCAGCCAGTGATTCCTGGGTCTATGTCTCAGGAACTTTGAGCTTCATATATGTATGTTAATAAACATTTCCACCTACATCATGAACACATTTTAAACACAAGTCCAAAAATTAACTTGTTTTCTATTACCCCATTCAGCAACTCCTGTATTTCCAAATTTGGTAAAAAACTATCACCATTCCTTCTGTATACCTGGCCAGATCTCTGTGTCATTTATTCCTAGAATGTCTGATTATTTCTCATGTCTATTAATAAATTAATCTGTTGCCTACTTCTCTAAGAAAAACGTGACAAGCAATATGCCTGCCCCTAGTTAGCATTTCATAAATATTTGCTGAATAATCTACTAGTTTAATAATCTTCTCAGAGAAGAAAATGAATATACTGACAAAACTTACACTTACAAAGGAATGCCAACTCTTTATGATCATCCTTTCCCTTTCCTAAATGAGCACAAGCAATGCATTTATTATTTTGCTTGGGGAAAACTTAAGCTTTTTCGTTTACAATTAATGAAATTATAGAATAAATAGACTCTCCCTCTTCTTCCATTTGGCTGTTTGGATGCCTTCTGTCTCTGTGTCATTGTCGAGATGTGCTCATGCTATGTGCTTCCTCGTAGATGGCCATCTGTGCTTCCACAATCTTACCTGCCCCTTTAGCCCACGACATGGTTCATATGAAATCATCCAGACAGCTATCTTTCTGTCTCTGAGAATTTAAATTCCTTTTACCAATGTTTATTCTTCCCTTTCTGACCAAAAACACTTCTCTTTGACCAAGAAGATAAAATTAAAACACTACTACAATAGATTGGGTTTCTTTCTGTTGTCTGTTAGCATTACACACTTTTCCTTAGATATTTTGTCCTCATATTACTTACTCTAAAAATGACTAAGGTTCTACTTTTGTTGTCCTTTGTACTTTGCAAACCTCTGCTCATTCTTGGTTTTAATCTTCTTGATCCAGCTTTTCCAGGTTTCTCACCCTTCCCACTTCAGTTTATTTTCTTTCTTCACCTTCCAGTTTATTCTCTTATCACTTTAAAATCTGTGCTAAAGTGACACCAATAACATTGGCAGATAACAGTTATTGAGCATTTATTATATCCAAGGTGACTCACATTCAGTCTTTTAATTTCACAATATCACAGTGGACTAGGTATCTTTACAATACCTATATTATAGATGAAGAAATGAGGCTTAATGAGATTCAAATGCTTTCCAAGGTCACAGCTCTGGTAAACAGCAGAGCGAGGAACTCAAAACCAGGTCTAAATGACTAAAAGTCAAGGTTTACTAGCAAATTATTTTTGTACGTGAAAGTCGTCATGGAACTGCGCTCACAAACTCTCGCAGGGGCATCTCACCCACAGCCCGTGGGCCGCGTGCAGCACAGGATGGCTATGAATGTGGCCCAACACAAAATCATAAGTTTAGTTAAAACCTTTTTGTTTGCTCAACAGTTTTCCTTAGTGTGTGTGTATTTAGTGTGTGGCCCAAGACAACTCTTCTTTCAGTGTGGCCCAGAGATGCCAAAACATTGAGCCATGCAGGAAATGCATACAAATAAAAAGGGCCAAGTGTTTGAATGGTAAACCTGTTGAAATATTCTTTGCTTCCACAAAGACAAATATTTCTCCTATTTTTCTGAATTTTTCCACTTTCAGAAGAAATACATAGGAAAAATATTTCTCTAAATATACCAAAGGTAACAATGTGAGCTTGATGATAAATGGCAACGGATGCCCACGTTAGGGGGACCAAGAAGTGGGAGGAACAAGGTTTGCCAAAAACACATCTCCTGCTACTTCAGTATTTCTCAAAGTATGAACCCCTGACCTACAGTACCAGCATCACCTGGGAGCTTGTTAGAAGTGCAAAGGCACTGGCCTACCGAATCAAAAAAACCATGGGTGGGGCCTGCAATCTCCAACAAGGCCTCCGGGTGACTCTAATGTGTGCTCAGGTCTGAGACCCACTGTTCTCTGGGAAATGGATGCCTTCGACTCCACTGCAGCTGCTTGTTGACAGGAGAGGAATATGAGTCCCAGGTCATCAGAATCTCCCGGGTTTAAGGAAGCTAGAAGCTTCAGTTATTTTCATTCTCCCAAATTTTAAATACTGCTTTAAATGTTTATTTAATACTCTATAGGCTAAACAAAACAAAACATGGTTCTGATCTACAGATTATCAGTTAATGACCTCTGGATAGAATCTGAATTATATTAAACATTAGAGTTATCTTATTAATAATTATTTATTACAACATCAATTAACCAGACAAATGAATTAAGATCTCTGTTTCATTATAGTCACTTGTTAGGGAAAGTGATCACCCTTCCTTACAATAGCAATAAATGGAGCTTAAATGTTTTTTATCAAAGGTTCTTTATCCTGCTATGAATTGTTAAGATATAACTCATATTTGAACTATAATTCAAACTATTATAAAATAAAACATTAGCTCCAAGTAATAAATGGCAGTCCACAAATATTTATAAAACTAAAATATATTTTAGTGTATTATGAAACTTTTAAAAAAATAATGGAGTGAGGGGATGCATGCACACACATTCATGTTAGGGTATGCTGAAAACTTTCAGATCAGACAAATCCCGTTTTATATTTTTATTAGCCTGTGAAAGGCTTCTACCCATTGTTGTATGAATGTGAGCTTTAATCATGGACTAAATACCTCTGAGAACATACCAATGCAAGGATACTGCCCCCAGATCAGGCAAAGAGTTTATCCAAAAGAAAGAATACATTGTGCATGAAAGCCCCAACAGGAAATGGTTGGCATGCTCACAACATGGAAGTAAGTTTGGTGTGGAGAACTCCCCAATATAAGGTTGGACAAGTAGACAAACTGAGCTGTGGAGGACCATGCAGACCTCACTAAGGCTTTGAGGCCTTATTTTAAGAACTATGAGAAATCAGTGGCAGATTCAAATATAGCCACAATTCTCTAAAAGTTGAGTCCTTAAAAGATCAGTTTTATTGTATTATGGGGATTCAGTGGGAAAGTAGTTGTAGCACAGGCTGGTAGATTGGTTAGAAAATTATTCCAGGAATCCTGATCAGATATGGGGTTGGGGCAATGATAATAAAAATAAAGAGAATTACATAAATTTAATCAGAATTCAGAAGGCTGAGTTAATATGACTTTGTGGTTTCTATTCAGACTTCAAAAAAGTACAAGGCCCTGATGCCAAGGGCCATCCCTGGAAAGAGCCTGCAGTATTCATGCTCCAGCCTGCTCTGACTGCCCACCCCAATGCTCTTTAGGAACTGAAAATTCAATATCATAAATATCTATCAAAGAAATATTATGGCCCATGCAAATGGAAGGAAATATCAGGTCAGAAATATAAGCTTCACATTTAGTACAAAGTCTAGAAGAGCATTTTTTGAAATACAACAACCATTTGGAAATTCTTAATCAGCTAAGAACTATTTTTTTTCAACCTAGAAGCAACTATAAATGGGTTTGGTCAATACAGTATACATACTTATTCAATGAACATATGAAATGTGGACCAAAATTAAGAAAAATATATTTGTATGGTCCTGTATAATCACAAATGCTTTCCACTTGTTCTCAGACTCACTTTCTTTATTCTAGCACCCTTAGGTATGTAAGGTTCAAATATACACTGTGGGTGAAATAGAGACACCGTGAGGCCAACAGGAAAAAGAGGATTTAGGACAGAAAAACTAGTCCATCAATACTTCTTAGGTACAGGGAAGAGCTCCCTCTCCCCTCTCAAGAACTAGGACCTTAAGGAGACAGAAGGTAGAGGCACCCAAGAAATATGGACACAAGGAGATAGACAAAGCAGTCCCTTCACTTTAGCTCTTCTTCAGTGATACTGCAAAAGCAGTATTTAGTGACACAAAGTCCTGTCCAAGGCATCCTGATAATGACTGCCTATTTAATGAAAAGAAATATTAAAACATGATCCAGATAAAGAGAGGGACTTCCATTTTCATTGGAGAATTTAAGATTTCAAGCCTTTGTATCTATCCCTCCAGGATGTCTACAAAATTGGTACTATTGGCCGTCTCCCTATGGAGGCTGGTAATCTCCAATCCAGTATAATGGTTATTTTTTGCCCTAGTCAATATTACAACTGAAGTAAAGTCTGTTGAAACTTATTATAAAACTTGCATGAAGCTCTTCTTAGGGACAACGTAGGCTTCAATGTCAAGAACATATCTAACAAAGATGATTATCATACACCATGGCTGGTGACAGCCAAAATGACCCATCAGCAGCTGGCTTCACAGCTCAGGTGATTATCCTGAACTTTACCGACCAAATCAGTGCTGCCTAAGCACCTGCACTGGACTGTCACACAGCTCATGCTGCATGCAAGTTTGCTAAGCTGAAGAAGATTAATTGTCATTCTGGGAAGAAGCTGGAATAATGCCCCAAATTCTAGAAATCTGGTCATGCTGAAATCATTGATATGGCCCCTGGCAAGCCTATGTGTGTTAAGAGATTCTCTGACTATCCTCCTCTGGGTCATTTTGCTTTTCATGACACGAGATTTATGGACATTGTGGGTGTCATCAAGGCAGTGGGCAAAAGGCTGCTGGAGCTGGCAAAGTCACCAAGTCCACCAGAAATCTCAGAAGGTTAAATGAATATTGTCACTAAAAGCTGCCACTCCAGTCTTAATCAGCATTGGAAGAACAGTTTCAGAACTGTTGTCTCTAGTGGCCATGTAAGTTTAAGTTTTTTTTAAAGTAGTTGGTGATAATGCACCCTAAAACCTTCAGAAGCAGCCCTGACTGGGGTGGCTTAGTGGGTCAGGAGTTGTCTGCCGAACCAAAAGTTCCTCAATTCGATTCCTGGTTAGGACACCTACCTGGGTTGCAGGCCAGTTCCTCAGTTAGGGTCGCTCTTGATCAATGTTTCTCTCCTTCTCTTTCCCCCTCCCTTCTCCTCTCTCTAAAAATAAATAAATAAATAAAATTTTCAAGACACACACATACAACCAAGCATCAGTTTACTGAATAAAAGGTTTTTAAGAAACCCTTCAGAAATAAAGAAAAACATTTGTGGGCCATTTGTTGTGTTTGTGTGTGTGTGTGGCAGTTTTAATTATTAGCTTTTAAAGCCAGTACTTTTTAATGGAAGCAACTTGACCAACAATCTGTCACATCCCCATTAAAACAAAGTTCATTGAGAAACCTGTGTCTTCTTTTGGTCAACACTGTAAATTCCTATGTCACTAGTTAGGTAATCTAAGTTAAGCTTGCTTATAATCTATTTCTGGTGCTCCATCTGCTGAAACTTCAAAATTTGATAATTCTGAGTCAATATTTTTTTCTGAGTGGGAATTTTTTATAACGTTGTCTGAGAGGAAGAATTACCTATGTTTTTAAGAACATAGTGAAAAGCTATGGGAGGGAGTCAGTTTGTTGGTTGTACCACTTCATAAATTAGGAGTTAGAAGTAGAGTATCATAATCTTCTCATATTAAGGCCAAAATCAATAAAGTCCATATGTCACATGAATAATTTTGTGCAGTTACATCAATGTTGAGTAAATTTGTTGGTATAATCTCAAATTATAGTTCCCCAGTTATTGGACTGTGCATTCTCACATTTGTAAATATTGAAGTAGTTTAAAGAACCTAAGGTACGAGCCTGAAGTATAGTGAGAACTTCCCTGATAGAAAAAGATACTGGAAGTTGAAGGGAAAGGAAAGAATTCAAACCCAGAACTTCTAAACCCTTTTCCAGGACTCTTTCCTCTATGCAGATGACTGGGACATTCTACTAGTACAGTGTTTATTACTTTTAAATGTCACGTTGAGCTTGAACTACTTAACCTAAATGGCATCCAGGGTCATCCTGCCTCTTAAAAGCTAGACAAGACTGTTCCTGGTCTCCACCACACTGTTGAAAAGTCCAATTCCCTCTCCAAGATTTCTGTGTATTCCATGGGGGCTTATATTCCCATGACCTCCTCTTACTTTGGCATTTTGCAACTTTTTCTTTATTGCCACATGGGTTCTTGAACTACCTGCCTTAGTTTTACACATAAACAAATAAGAAATATGCACACAAAACCTTTGTGTAGTAGATTTTTACAGAGAGATAACAGAAATTAAGAAATAGATGGGGTTTGCACTGCTGACCTATATCAATTAGAATTGGATAATAGTCATCCTGTTCTGTAAAGTCTTTTGGTTGGTCTCCCATGTTGCTCAGCTATTCTCTCTTTTTTCTGTCACTTCCCACCACCACCAATTATTTTTAATCCATTTGTTCTGCTCCCAAACTTCTGAATCTTGTGATGAGCCTATTTTTTTCATACCCAAAAGCTCCAAGGTACTTTGTTTTTTTAAGACCACGTATTCCCAAAAGAAATTCTACTATCAACTATTAAGAAAACAGTAGAGTTTTTTTTAGCACCCACCAAGTATGCTATATGATCTAAGGAGTATATAGGAAGAAAAGCTGCTCTTAAAGTGTAGCTAAACTAACAGGGAAATAAATGCACATAACTCAAATTTCTCTTGGTCCTCCCCAGCCTGTGAAAATAATAAGATCACACGACATTTAACAGTCCAGTCTCTACAACATCCCCGCTGACCTTAGGAACCTGTGGCCTCATGTTCTGACAGATATGAGGAAGACCAATACAACAGAAATTCAGCCAATGCAACTGTGAAAACTATGTAACATAAAATTAGGAGGAGAATAGATGTCTTAAGGCTGAAGAAGAGAGAGTTGTTAGCATAATTAACAACTTGCCATAAGCAAAACCAAAATGGCCCGCCTGAGGGTTAAGTCAGCTGCTTAGGTTCAATGTCCGTCTAATCTATTTTAGTTTAACTCTCCAACCCATCCCCTCTGACAACCTAACTATAGGGTTTTCTGAGGTTTCCATTTCTGAACAAATGGAAAGTATTAACACTCAGAAAGCAAATGACATGGAAATCCATTTAACTTCATGTTACTATGTTTCTATTATAAGCAATGAGAAAAACTAATCAGGACAGTGAAAAAGCAGTATGCAAAACATTTTAAAATAACGTTGCTGCCACAGGTCCTCCCTCTCTTATTCCAAAAGCCAAAGAGCTCTGAAATGCTGAAGGTTTTACTTCATAAAGTTTCTAACAATGTCATCTGGTGGTAAAACCTGAAGTGCACAGACGTAAGGCTACTTGTAGTCTCAGTTCATCCCACGTCCTGGAAGTAGTTGTGAGTTTGCTGTAGAAACAGGAAAATCCTTAATTACAGGGTGGAGTAAAGCCTACCTTTCTGATTTGTAAGACATTCTGAATTCCAAAACACATCTGGCCCCAAAGTTTTCAGATAAAGGGTTGTACATCTATACTGGCATCTGTGAGAAGAAAGTGAGAGCAAAGTGAGGAGAAGTAACAGCAAGTGGGAGAAACTAACATGGTTCCAGGGTCCCTATTTTCAGAAGGCCTAATGGAAACATGCGGTCTGCCAAAGGGAGAGAATGCTAGATATGCAACTGTACACAGGCAGAGTCACAGAGAAGTTGTGGTAAGTGAAAGTATTTGGGAACCCCTGCTGAGTCCTGCAGCCAGGGAGAGACCTGCCTGCTGGAGATTGTGGAGCCATCACTCATCACCACCTACAATACAGCCAGGACAATGAGATCACAAACATTCTACTGGAAGTTTTCTAAGCTCCTCCTTTTTGATTTAAGAAATATGAGAATTTTAATTACACTTTCAATGTGCATTTAATTTTCAGGGAATAAAAGATTATTTTAGAAAGAAAAAAGAGGCAATACAGGTGGTAAAGACTTACTATAGCAGTTCTCAAATTTGGCAGCACATCAGAATCCCTTGGGAAACTTTTGAAACTACCAATCCCTCAGTCCATCCCAGACCCACTGGGCAAGGACTCCTGCAGTGCTTCCAAGATACACGGAGTTTTCAGAATATCCCAGGTAAGGCTGATGTGTAGACAAGGTTGAGAACTACTGTCTTAGAAAAATATTTTTTTTAAGTTTTAAAGAGAAAGAAAGAAAAAGACCTTTGCTCTATTTCTATATAAGGAATGAAGTACCTCTGATCCAGAAAAGTCCTAACAGGGTAGAGAATACACTTTGCAGTTTTTGTTTTAATCACATGTGCTAACCACAAAAAGGAAGTTTTATTTCTGTGAAAAAAAACTATCAGTTTCTCTTTCATACTTATTGCTTGCAGTCCTAGACACATCAAACAATTTCTATCAATGATTTATTTCATCTTCTCCATTGCTGAGGGCATGGATGTACCCCATATACATGTACCATTAAGGATTAAGTAAATGCCTGCACTATGTCAGAAGGAAAACCAACTTCCCAGAAAGTCTCTGATGTGTTAGATGGAATATAGCAGAATCGGCATCTTGACAGGAAGCCAGCTTGTATTCTCTCTTCTGCTGGAATATCTACACAATAAATTTCACATTCCTTACATCTATGCCCAAGCAATTTGGTTCTCTCTTCTTTTTTTCTGAACCACCTCAAAATTAAGAATGTGTTGCAACTAGTCTCTTTCTCTTATCTTCTTTCAAATATGGCTACACAAGCATTTCATCTTTGGCTGTAATATGTTTATCACCATAAGTGCTGGGTTTCTTTGTGAGAGCTGACAATTCTTCCTCTTCATCTGCTGGTGGGGGAAAATGATCTGCCCAACAGGATTCATATCCTTCATGTGTTAGCCAATCAAACATGTCTTCCAAACTATCATTTTTTTCTCCTCATTTGAACTTTTTTCCTCCCTTATTCTCAGGTCTCCTTATTAGGTATGCTGCCTTGATCCCTGATTTAAATTGAGTTCCCTGTTAATATTTCTCAGAACACCATGTACTTTTTTTTCTTTCATTGCACTCATCATAATTTAATTAAATGTTTATCTCTGTGCTTATTTATTTAATGTCTATTTTCCTAGTACATGAAAGGATATTTGAGGTCAGGAATCAAGTTTTAGTTTGATTTTTTTTTGTTTGGAGTTTCTGTTGGTTTGCTTTTGGTTTGGGGGTGTTGGGAGGGAAAGTGTCTTTCCTTTTTTAAAAAAATTAAATGTACCAAAACAGTGCCCGGTGCTAACCCTTAGTGGATGATAAATTAATATCCACTGAATCAATGAATTATATACCCTTAAAATGCCAAGTAAGCTGGGGCCATTGGGTATCCTCACCAGAAAGTCACTAGAGACTTTATGAAAAGGTCTAAGTAAAAGCAGACAAAACTGGAAACCCAAAAGCAGTAGACTAAAGAAGAGCTGGGGCCCAGAAAAAGGAGGCATAGTGCATTAACCTTTAGGTAGCAAGACTTGCAACTATCATGATAAAAACTGAGTTGCCCAAAGGCAAAATTCCAACCAATGAGTCACATCTAACATGAACACTTACGATATTTCAGAGTTGCACATACCATATTTATATAATTATGATTCAGAACAATTACCCTGATGATTTATTTGCCATGGAAAATGTCTAAATGCAGCTCATTTTGTTGGCATTTATTTAAATATCAGTTAAATGCTCTCCTACAGTTATTAAATTTTATAAACAATCATTCATGAAGACTTCTTTAGTCAATTTTTCCTTAAAACTTTTATATTCTTATCAGACCCATTGATTTGCCCTGTGGTGATCTAAGAATAGCTTTTAGGTGATACATTGCCTGTGTTCGTTCTCCCAAAGCACATTTTTCTTAAGAGTTTAAAGACATTCATCTACATTAATCTGAGTGATCATACAGTGGGGCTCAAGCCTCAGTAAACACAGTATAATGAGTAACACCTGTCAACCACATTGCAATTGATGGCAAGGGTTCTCAAGTTCCTTGCATTTTTATGGCAAGTACAATAAATTGATACATACATTTAGTGAGTCAGTCAGCCAACCATGTGTCAGCCATGAGTCACATCTGGGAATAAAATGATATATAGCACTATGAAGATAAATAACACTATGATATATAATATGATACTATATATAACACTATGCCTGCCCTCATGGAGTTTATTGTTCCAATGGAGAGACAGACATGAAAGAAAATAAAAATAGTAAAGAATTTAAGCAACTATGATGGGCAAGAATAATTTATAGAGGAAAACATTAGAGTTGGGGGTGATAGGATGATGAGAACAACTTCCTGACTTGAATTGTATCTTAAAAACTGAGTAAATAAGGGAGATTGGAGTGGGAGGAGTAATGGAAAGAAAGGTCAGTCCATTTGTGATGAAGGAATGTATCAAAGACCCAGAGAGGAGAAACAGCATGGCATCTGGAATACATCAGCCCTTCGGTGTGTTGCAGGTATTAGGCATTAGGTGGGAAATGAGGCTGGAGAGGCAAGCAGAAATCAGATCATGGGGTTTCTTGGGTGCTGTGCTGAGCTACTTGGATTATATTCTCTTGGTAACAAGGAGTCTCTGGAGGGTTTTAAGTAGAGTGTGGCTTGGTGAGATAAATGGTTTTGAGAGTTCACTCTGGCAGTTGTTTAGAGATTAAATTAGAAATTTGGGGGCCTAGAGACATTTTATTAATTTATTCAAACATGTTTTTAAGTATGTTTTAAGTGCCAGATACTGTCCTAAACTCTAGTAATATAGTGATGAACCAAGGAGACAAGATCTCTGCTCTCACAGAGCATTCTGACAGAGGCAAATAAATAATAACTAGAGAAGTCAATAGGTAAGCAAGAAAAATAGAAAATGGTGTTAGGAACAGTGCAAAAATGAAAATAGGATGACATAAGAGTGTCCAATGGCTACTTTGAGTTGCATGACTGAAAAAGGCCTCTCTCAGCAAAATCTAAAGACCAGAAAAATCGATCACTCTATGATTGGGGGTAGAGCATTCTAAGCAAAGGAGATAACTGGCACTAAGATGGGAAATGCTTTGCCAGCTCAAGAAATGGAACAAACAGTGTGCCCCATAAGTAGCAGCATGAAGGTGAGGGGTAATTGATTTGTTTTAATAGTTAGACTCAGGCTAGAATTCAAAGACTGTGTGACCTGGGGCAACATGTTTGGGTTTTATTTTAAGGACTATGAAGTCACTGCATGGTTTTAGACAAGAAAGTATATATTTCTAAATGATCACTGACTGTTATGTGGAAGGTAGAAAAGAGTACAAGTAAAAAGTCAAAAAACTATTTCAGCAGTTCTCAGGGGAGAGATTGGGGAGACTAGGGTGATGGCAGAGGAGATGGAATGAAGAGGATGGAATTGAAATATGTTTCTATGTGCAGTTTAAAAAGGAGTCAGTGGATTAGATATGGAGAACAGGATAAAAAGTGGGATCCAGCGATGCTGCTGAAAGTTTGGCATGTGTGAGGGAGGATGGTGGTAGCATTTACTGAGAAAAGAGCAGATTTGAGAGAGGGAAATGGGCATTTCTACTGGACCATGTTAAATTTAAGATAACTATGGCATCCAAGTGGAGATGACAACTTGGCAAGTAAGTGTCAGTGTCTGGAGTTTCAAGGAGATGTCAGAGCTGTAGATAAAGATTTGGAAGCCAGTCTCATGGGAATTGGTACTGGGTGGGACACCAGGGAAATGAGATGGTGCAACTGGAGGAGAAGAGGGTTCCCATGAACAGCCCAGGGTGCTGAGGACTTGTAAATCTGGTTTAAAAGAGATATTCTGGCATTTTAGAAGCCAAGAAAAGAATGAATGGCATTAGACTATGATTAGAACTAAATCATAGTTAGAACTCAAACTAAAAATTAGAAATAAAAAAGTAAGACACCATTATAAAAGAGTTTCTTTTGCAGCAACCTGGCTTGCGCATATCTCCTTTGTCTCTGAAACCTCAGTGCTATCATGTGTCTGGCATAGAGTAGTAATAAAATAATCTTGCTGAGCCTAAGTCTTGGGCATCAGGTCTGACTTGCAGGTTTGTTTGTACAGATATGGGAAACTTCAAAGTTGAGGTCATGGGAGTGAGTGAGATTACCTAAGATTTGTGTCAAATGGGATAAAGGGAAAGGTCAGACAAAACCCAGCTAACAACATTTGGAGAATGTTTAGCAATGGAACATTTAGCAACATTTAGCAATGGAAACAGAGGAGGAACATTCAGAGAGGCAGGAATGAAGCCAGGAGACCATTATTATGGGGGAGCTGTGTAAAAAGCTGCGAAGAAACAGAGCAAGTCAGTTGAGGACAGGCCATTGTGAGCATCACTTACTCATAGAGTCGCCAGGAGTCAGAGCTGACCCATTGGCATGTAATGCACACACACCATCCAAATTATTTCTTTTGTTCTGGTTGTACAGAATCTATCAGATCATGACTTTCACAGATTTTATTTCTTTGTCAAATTGCCAAATTTATATATATGAATGCTTGATTTTTTAAAAAACTAATGTATAGCTACAATTATTTTATCAAGGAAATGTTTACAAGCAATGTTTTTGTTTTGTTCATTAATAGTTTAGTATGTATTTCTAAAAACCAGAAACTCATTTTTTAAACATAGCAATGTAACTGTTACAGCTAAAAATTAATAATTCCTTAATATCAACAAATTTCCACCCAGAATTTAAACTTGCCAATATATTTTCCTGTAGTATGAATGAGGACTCATATAAGCTCCATATATTGCAATTGATCAATGTGTTCTCTAAGTTTCTTTCAATCTACAAATTCCCTTTCCAGCTTTCTTCCCACCTCACCCACAACCCCCACCTCTTCTTTTTATGTTTTAGTTGAACAATGGGACAGGAACTGTGCAAGATGCTTAATGCATATTACCCTATTTATTCATCACCAGGCTCCCTTTACAAGTAGATATTATAATTACCTATATACAAGATTAGGAAATGAAGCTTCAGAACAATGAAAACAAGAGATACAAGATGGTGGCAGAGTAGCTATACCAGCAGTTCTGTCCACTTCCTCTGAGACACAGACCAGAGTGGCAGTCAAAACACAGAGCAGAGTGAGTGACAGCATCTGTGACTGACCGTGTATGCAGATAAGAGTGAGGGCAGTGCACCAGTAGGCAAGAACTGGTCCAACTGCAGGGCGCCCAGGAGCCAGGAGCCAGGGCTTTCTAAGGAAGCCAGCTGCCAAGCCCAGCCCAGAACTTCTGGCTGCAGAGAGTCGGGATAGTGGTGGGCCAGTTCAGTAGCCACAAGCTAACGGAGTGGAAAGACAAGGCCTTGGGATGTGCAGGCCCCAGAAACAGCACTGTGGGAGCAGGCCCATTTGAGGCTGAAGAGCCCTGGAGGGAGTGGGATCAGAACTCCGCCACTACCCTGTGTTATAATACAACTGCAGGGCTCTTCCCAACACCATCCAGCAAAGATCCAGAGATAAACTTTATCTAAAACTCTCTGAGGCTCTAAGAGACAGAGACCAGCCCTGACCATAAGAGACTGTGTGATTTTTTGGGGGAGGGGGAGCATGTGGAGAACAGGCTCCCCAGGGACCAGTGCTACAGCATAGAGACTACACAGAAACTCTTTTAAAAGGGGAGCTGAGGCATGACTTGGACTTGGCAGGGACCTGGGGCTCACACACCTGTGCACAGGTGCAGCGACTAGAGGTAGAATACACTGAAGGACCAGTAGAACGTGACCCAGCACGGTTGAGAGCAGGGGGCTATTCAGAATGGAGAATTCGCGCCAGAACCTCCTGTAAGAGAGCTGCAGGCTCAGGAGGGATGTAGGAGCTGAAAATGAGACTTACTGCAGCTGCCCAGCTCCCCCTACATAGGTAAACCCAACCCCCTCCTGTGGGATTACAGGCTCTGCAGATCATCGAGTTCAGGCTCAGGAGTATCCTGCTGCATACATTCCACAGGGAAAAGAAGAAAAAGCTCTGCCAGACACTACAAAATACACAGATCCTTGGGCCCTGATCTACACCCAGCAGAGCAGAGAGAATAGAAACAGGAACAACAAGGTGCTATTCTCTCTCCTGCCTAGCAGTTTAACATTCATTTCACATCCTTCAAGTTTGGACCTAATATGTCACAAGGTTTTATATTATAGTGTATTTCAAATCTCATCTTTTGCTCTTTCCTCCTCCTATTCCATTTTACCTTCTTCCTTCCTCTTCTTAGTTTTGTTTTAAATTCTACTTTCTCTCTTGCCACAACTTCTTTCTATTCCACACTTACTATTTCCACCCCAGCCTCTAAAAACCATTTGTAATTGTCATTAGTCACTTCACATTCTTTTCCCTGTTCATAAAATATATTCTCTCTCCAGCATTGTAAGTCTTTGCTTGTTGGTTGTGGATAAGCTGGTTGTTGTTGCAATGCTTCAATCTTATTTCTAGATAGTCACTATTTTTGTATTTCAAATCTCTAATTTTACCATTCCCTCTCCTCTACTTCATCTTCCTCCTGCCCTTTCTTTTTTTATTTTAAATATTAATTTTTCACTGTCTGAGACTAGTTTTCATTCCTCACTTAGTATTCCTTCTCCCTCTATCATCTCAAAATAATTTCGCTTTCATTTAAACATCTCTTAAGCTTTTCTTTCCTTTTTCCCCCTCTTATTCCCATCCCACCTATATAAATCTTAGCTCATTTGCTGTTGATATTGCTGTGGTATATAATTTTCTCCAATTAGGCCCCATTCATATTATATACATATATATTCCTTGTTGTTGTTATTGTTTTCATTCCTCTCAATAGATATATATACACATATATATTTTATTTTTAATTTCAGTTTAAACCTAATACTATACACTTTCCTTCTCTTACTCCATTCTGCCCTCCCACTTTATTTATGATGTAATTTTTTGTTTTTATGTATATTTTAATGATTATACTATTACACTTGTCACAATTTTTTCTCCCCTTTATCACCCCTCTGTCCTGCTCCCTGCTACTCTCCAGCATCCCACCCCCCTTAGTTCATGTCCATGGGTTGTACATATAAGGTCTTTGGCTTCTCTATTTCCTATACTATTCTTAACCTCTCCTTGTCCATTTTATGCCTAGCCATTATGCTTCTTATTCCCTGTATGCTCCCCTCACCCTCCCCACTGATAAGCCTCCATGTGATCTCCATTTCTGTGATTCTGTTCCTGTTCTACTTGTTTGCTAGTTTTTGTTTCTGTTTTGTTTTTTTGTCAGTCATCGATAGTTGTGAGTTTGCTGTCATTTTACTGTTCATAGTTTTTTATATTTTTCTATTTCTTAAATAAATCCCTTTAACATTTCATATAATAAGGGCTTGGTAATGATGAACTTCTTTAACTTTACCTTATCTGGGAAGCACTTGATCTGCCCTTCCATTCTAAATGATAGCTTTGCTGGATAGAGTAATCTTGAATGTAGGTTCTTTCCTTTCATGACTTCAAATATTTCTTTCCAGCCCCTTCTTGTCTGTAGGGTTTCTTTTGAGAAATCAGCTGATAGTCTTACAGGAACTCCTTTGTAGGTAACCCTCTCCTTTCCTCTTGCTACTTTTAAGATTCTCTCCTTATCTTCAGTCTGGGTGACTTAATTATGACGTGCATTGGTGTGTTCCTCCTTGGGTCCAATTTTTTTGGGACTCTCTGAGCTTCCTGGACTTCCTGGAAGTCTATTTCCTTTGCCAGATGGGGAAGTTTTCCTTCATTATTTTTTCAAATAAGTTTTCAATTTCTCGCTGTTGTACTTCTCCGTCTGGCACCACCTTGATCCAGATGTTGGAGTGCTTAAAGTTGTCCTAGAGGTTCCTAAGCCTCTCCTCATTTTTTTGCATTCTTGTCTTTTCGTTCTGTCCAGGGTAGATATTTATTTCTTCTTTTGTTCCAAATTGTTTATTTAAGTCCAGGTTTTCTTCCCTTCACTGTTGGTTCCTGTATATTTTCCTTTATTTCACTTTGTAGACCCTTCATTTCTTCCTTCATTTTGTGACCAAGCTCAATCAATTCTGTGAGCATCCTGATTACCAGTGTTTTCAACCCCACATCTGATAGGTTGTCTATCTCCTCATTGTTTAGTTCTTTTTCCAGAGTTTTGAACTGCTATTTCATTTGGGCTATATTTCTTTGTCTCCAAGCACCTGTTGTAAGCCTTAGGTATTCACCAAGGTGGAACAACCCTCCTTGCTGCATTGTGTCACTGTCTGTGGTATAGGGGTCAGAGAAGGAAAAATGCTGCTGGGTTGCTCAACTCTAGTCCCATGTTCCAAAGAACTCTCCTGTTTGACTGGGAGTTTCTCCCACCTTTGCAACCTCCACAGGATTTTACAGCTAGAGGTTTTAAGTCTTTAGTTTACCAGTCAGCCAGCCACACTTCCCCTTCACAGTCCACTGACTTGCTGCGTATCCTCTCCACCCATCTGCCCATCTCCAGACCTCCTATCAACCTGGATGAATGTTTCTTTAACTCCTTGGTTGTCAGAGTTCCATGCACTTTGATTTTCTGGAACTTCTAGTTGTTTATTGTTTTTAAATTGGTTGTTATTCTTTCTTTGGTTGTGCAAGGAAGTGAAGTGTTTCTACCTATGCCTCCATCTTGGTTGGAATTCTACTTACGATATAAATTTTATTTTATTTTTCTCTTTACCTTACCTCTATTCCTACTCTTATTATTCATCCTCCCTCTACCCTTGCAAAGTCACTTTTCTTGCAGTTAGTCATCTCATTTTTTTACTTTCTTATAGTAGTCTTAATCTCTTTATGCCTTTACTAATTTTGGCTCATTTGCTCTTAATAGTGTGGTTGAGGGTAGGGGCCATTTTTGCAGGTGTGAGTTTGTTTCCTGGGCTGTTTCATTTTGTTCTGGCAGCACCTGTACAACAGTATACAATACATGGTGGGCAGAGTGACTGTCAGTCAACTGGAAGGAAGGACCCACCAAGGAATGACACAAAACAACTAAAACCCAGTTACAACCAGGAAACCCACATAAATGGCACAAAGGGCATTCCAAGAGCATCAAGTTCAGGAGATCAAGGAGACTGTACTACTGGGTCCCACAGGTCTCCTACCACAGTAGGTCACACCATGAAGACAGGGAGTCAAAGCAGATCAATCTAATATGCAGAAACAAACAAGAAGAGTCACCTAAAATGGGGAGATGAAGAAACAACCCCAAATTGAAAGGAAAGGAGGAATCCCAGAGAGATAGTTAAACAAATTGATGAAAGCAAACTATCAGACATCAAGTTCAAAATAATTGTTATATGGACATTCAAGGAGCTTACTGAGAACTGCAAAGAACTACAGGGAAGCTACAAGGAACTTACTGCAAAATACACCAACATGAAAAAGGATATAGAAACTATCAATAAGATCCCAGAGGAAATAAACAATACAATATCTGAAATGGAGGACACAGTAGATGGAATTAAAAGATGGTTGGATGAAGCTGAGGATCAAATCAGCAAGCTGGAGGACAAGATAGAAAAGAATTCCTGGAAAGGTCAAGAAAAGGAAAAAGACTCAAAAAGAACAAAAGAGGTTAAAGGACCTTCAGAACAACATGAAACATAATATCCATGTAATAGGGATACCAGAAGGAGAAGACGAGGAGCAAGGGACAGAAAACCTGTTTGAAAAAATAACAGAAACTTTCCCTAACTTGATGAGAGAAAAAGTCATGCAAGTCCAGGAGGCAGAGAAGATCCCAATCAAGATCCCAAAGAAGCCCACTCTAAGACGCATTGTAATTAAAATGGCAAAATTCAAAGACAAAGAGAGAATCTTAAAGGCAGCAAGGGACAAACAGATAGTAACATACAAGGGAACTCTGATAAAGCTATCAGCAGATTTCTCGGCAGAAACACTACAAGCCAGAAAAGAGGGAAAGAAATATTCCAAGTAATGAAAAGCAAAGGCCTGCAACCAAGACTACTCTATACAGCAAGCCTCCCATTTAAAATAGAAAGTGAAATAAGAATTTTCTCAGACAAAAGTAGGCTAAAAGAATATGTATCCACCAAACCAGCTTTGCAAAACATGAGAAAGGGAGTGCTTTAAGAAAACAAGTAAAAACTGAGACAGAGGCAGAGAGAGAGAGGGGAGCACAGGTACAAAGGGGGAAAAAACAATGAATAAGTACCTATCAATAATAACATTCAATGTAAGTGGTTTAAATGCTCCAATCAAAAGACATAGGGTAGCTGAATGGATAAGAAAACATGACCTGCATGTATGCTGTTTACAGGTAACCCACCTCAGAACAAAAGATCTATACAGACTGAAAGTGGAGGGATAGAAAAAAATATTCCAAGTAAATGGACATGAAAAAAACCCAGTGTGGCAATACTTACATCACATAAAATAGATTTCAAAACAAAGGCCATAAAAAGAGACAGACACTTCATAATAATCAAGGGAAGAATCCATCAAGAATATATAACCATTATAAACATATATGCACCCAATATAGGAGCACCCAAAGATATAAGGAAAATCTCAGAGGACTTCAAGAAACATATAGACAGCCACACACTTATAGTAAGGGATTTTAACACCCCACTATCAACAATGGATAGATCTTCCAAACAAAGAATCAACAAGGATATTGTGACACTGAACAACACTCTAGATCAAAAGGACTTAACTGATATATACAGAACCTCTCACCCCAAAGAAGCAAAATATACCATATTTTTAGGACTATAAGATGCACTTCCCCTCCCCAAATTTGGGAGGAATAATGGTTGTTAATGCTGCTGTTGAGTTCTGTTTAATTTACATTGGTGGAATATTATGTTATTTATGTTATTAAATAATTTACCACATTTTTTGCTTCAAAATTTTTTCCTATTTTCTTCCTCTAAAACCTACATGCATCTTATAGTCCAAAAAATACAGTACATTTTTTTCAAATGCACATGGAATATTTTCATAAATAGACCTCATGATAGGACACAAAACATGCCTCAAAAAATCAAGAAAATTGAAATTTGATGCAGACACTGGCCCACAGTGTCTGCGGAGTTATGGATGAGACATGAGATAAATTCACATGGACTACTGAGTCCTATAGAGGAAAAGAGATGGCACAGCTACCCTGTCAAGGGGAGGGTGCCTCAGAGTGGCCTGGCAACTCTCTCAAGAGGAGAATTCCTCACTGCCCTGCCTGAACAGGCTTTTAATAGGTTTTTTGGGTAGGAATATAGATACAGCTTATTAATCATTGTCTGGCAGTGAGGATCAAATGATAGATAACATTCAAAGAACTAAAAGGGCTCACACTGAGTCAGGGTCTATCAGCTACAAAACTTAATGGGCTAAACTCATTTCCTGCCTGGGGCCTTTATAATCTAATTAAGAGCATCCTCAGCAAAGCAGGTTTCACAGGATTTTACATATCCTTTCTTAGGCCTAATTACCCTGGGAAGCCCACCTTTCCAGCACAGGGCTGCACCACCCCTTGTCATTGTTACAGGCTTGAGTCAGGCCAGAGGAGACAAGGCAGCCGAGAGACTTGGAGACTTCTCACAGACAGAATGAGGACTCAGGCTTTGTCAAAGCTGAGGGGTGAGGGTCAATACCCCCTTTTTCCACAGTCCCCCAAGTCGTTCCCTGAGGGCCTTCCCACGTGATCATGCCTGTCTTAGGTGGCCCCTTCCATGAGGGATCTTACCCGTCATTGGCTAACTGATCAAGCATTTGGGCTCAGTTATGAAAAAGGAGCAGAAGCAGCACTCCTGCCAGGCAGATAAGCTTTGTCTCCTTAGTGGCTTATCGTCTGAAGGTCACTCACTCAGCTTTAGCCATCGGGGGTTACAGCTCCTGAAGCCAGGCAGGGCGGTTCCCAACAGAAATTATATCAAGCATTTTCTCAGATCACAACAGCTTGAAACTAGAAACCAACCTCAAGAAAAAAACTCAACATTCAAACTCATGGAGACTGAATACCATGCTATTAAATGATGAATGGGTCGACAATGAGATGAAAGCATCAATAAAAAGGCTTCTGGAAACAAATGAAAATGAATATACAACAGTCCAAAACCTGTGGGACACAGCGAAGGCAATCCTGAGAAGGAAGTTTATGGCAATACAAGCCTACCTAAAAAAGATAGAAGAATTTCAAAAAACAACCTAACATTACATCTACGAGAACTAGAGGAACAAAAACAGACAACAACCAGAGCAAGTAGAAGGAAAGAAGAATCAACAACAGAGAATAATTAAATGACATCGAGACTAAAGGAATAATTGAAAGGATCAATAAATCCAGGAGCTGGTTCTTTGAAAAGATAAACAAAATTGACAAGCCTTTAACTAGACTCATCAAGAAAACAAGAGAGAGGACCCAAATAAATAAAACCAGAAATGAAAGAGGAGAAGTTACAACTGATGCCACAGAAACACAAAGGATTGTCAGAAATTACTACAAACAACTATATGCCAAGAAATTTGACAACATGGGTGAAATGGACAAATTTCTAAAAACATTTAATCTTCCAAAACTGAATGAAGAAGAAGCAGAAAGCCCAAATAGACCAATAACAGCTACTAACTGAAGCAATAATTAAAAACCTCCTGCCACACAAAACCTTGGACCACATGATTTCACAGGGGAATTTTACCAAACATTTAGGGGATGGATAACTTTTATCCTTTTCAAACTATTGCAAAAAATTTAAAGGGAGTAGGATCAAGGGTGGGAAGTGGGGATGGCTGGGGTCGGGGGGAGTGGTGAGGGAAATTGGAGACAACTGTACTTGAACAACAATAAAAAATGTGAAAAAAAGAGGAAATAATACAATAAATAATAATAATGCAAGAATAAACTGTGGCCCTGGCTGTTGTGGCTCAGTGGATTCAATGCTGGCTTGCAAATCAAAGGGTCACCAGCCAACATCATACTCAATGAGGACAAACCAACAGATCCTCCCTAAGATCAGGAACAAGACAAGGGGGCCTGCTTTTACCACTTATATTCAACATAGTATTGGAAGTTCTAGCCACAGTGATCAAACAAGAAAAAGAAATAAAAGGCATCCAAATTGGAAAGGAGGAAGTAAAACTGTCATTGTTTGCAAATGACATGACAGTGTATATAGAAAATCCTATGGATTCCACCAAAAAACTACTCAACCTAATAAGTGAATTTGGCAAAACAGCAGGATACAAAGGTAATATTCAGAAATCAAAGGCAGTTTTGTACACCAACAATGAAATATCAGAAACAGAAACTAGGGAAAAAATCCCATACACTATAGCAACAAGAAAAATAAAGTACCTAGAAATAAACTTAACCAAGGAGATAATATTTGTACTCAGAAAACTACAGAACACTGAAGAAAGAAATTAAGGAAGACACAAATAAATAGAAGCATACACTGTGTTCATGGATTGGAAGAACTGACATCATTAAATGTCCATACTACCCAAAGCAATTTATAGATTCAATGCAATCCCTATTAAAATACCAATGACATATTTAACAGATATAGAACAAATGTTTCAAAAATGTATAGAGGACCATAAACAACCCTGAAAAACCTCAGCAATTTTGAGAAAGAAGAACAAAGGAGGGATCACAATACCTGATATCAGACTATATTACAAGGCCACTATAATCAAAATAGCCTGGTACTGGCATAAAAACTGACACAAACATCAATGGAACAGAATAGATACCCCAGAAATAAACCCATCTCTCTATGATCATTAATAATTGACAAAGAGGGAGGAGCACAAAACGAGTTAAAATAGCCTCTTCAATAAATAGTTTTGGAAGATCTGGATAGGTACATGCAAAAAAATGAAACTAGACCACTTACACCATACACAAAAATGAACTCAAGATGGATAAAAGACTTAAATATAACTTGTGACCCCATAAAAGTCCTAGAGAAAAACAAAGGTAGAAAAATTTCAGATATTCCATGCAGCAATATTTTCACAGATGCATCTTCTAGGGCAAGGGATATAAAGGAAAGAATGAAGAAATGGGACTGCATCAAATTAAAAAGCTTCTGCATGGCTAATGGAAACATCAACAAAATGAAAAGAGAACCAACCATATGGGAGAACATATTTGCCAGTGATACTTTGGACAAGGGTTTGATCTCCAAAATATATAAAAAACTCATGTAACTCAAAACCAGGAAGAGAAACGATCCAATCAAAAAATGGCCAAAGGACCTGAACAGACACTTCTCCAAGGAGGACATACAGAGGGCCCAGAGACATATGAAAGAATGCTCAACATCACTAGGCATCAGAGAAATGCAAATTAAAACCACAATGAGATACCACTTCACACTGGTCAGAATGGTCATCATTAACAAATCAACAAACAAGTGCTGGCAAGAATGTGGTGAAAAGGGAACCCTAGAGCACTGTTAGTGAGAATGCAAACTGGTGAAGTTACTGTGGAAAACAGTATGAAATTTTCTCAAAACACTAAAAATGAAATTGCCTTTTGACCCAGCAAGTCCTTAGGGTATAATACTGCTGGTATTATACTCGAAGAATCCTGAAACACCAATTCAAAAGAACGTATGAACCCCAATGTTCATAGCAGTGTTATTTACAATAGTCATGTGCTACAAACAGCCTAAGTGCCCATCAGTAAATGAGTGTGGATAAAAAACTGTGGTACATTTCCACAGTGGAATATTACATAGCACAGAGAAAGAAGGAACTCCTACTCTTTGAGAAAGCATAGGTGGAACTGGAGATTATTATGCCAAGCAAAATAAGCCCAGTGGTGAAAGACAAATACCATATGGTCGTACCTATAAGTAGAACCTAATGAACAAAACAAACAAATGAGAAAAATAGAACCAGAGACATGGAAATAAGGAACAAACTGACAGTAACCAGAGGGGAGTGGGGAGGGCGGTAAGAAGGAAAAGGGTCTAGTCAAGAAACATGTATAAAAGACCCATAGACCTGGACAACAGGGTTGTTATTGACCGTGGGAGCCAGCAGGGTGGAGAAGTGAGTGGGCAGGGCATGGCAGAGCAATGGGGAAAATATTGGGACAACTGTAATTGAACAATAAAATTTAAAAATAAAAATAAAATGAAAAAATTAAAAAAATGAAAACACTTCTTGAAGCCTCAACAATATGAATACACTTCAGAGGGAGAACTGAGTTTAAATCTGCAGATGTACTTAACTCCAAAGCCTATGTTCTTTCTGCTAACTACAGTCTCCCAAGTCACTGTGACTTGGGCCTCCAAAGTCCAAGAGGACCTCTGTCTAATTTTGAAATGCCAGCCAAGCAAATTTGAGCCCAGTCTTTCCAGAAATCTGGGTTTCTGTAATGGATACAGGAAAAAGCATCAAACCTTCTAACCACTTAGAAGTCTTGAAATTTTCAGGACCTTTATAATTCCCACAAAAGCAACAGTAATTCCTAAACAACAGCTGGGATACTATCCCCCCAACCTCCAACCTCAGGTATTAGGTGTTAGCCTTTCACAGGTGAAAAGGAAAGGAAGAGGTACTGTGAGTGATCAGGGAGTGCCACAAAGAGACAGAGGTCCAAAATGGCATTACTCCTATTTGCCTCCTTGTCCTCAAGTTTTGCAGAGCTGACCACTACTGATGATAACTCTGAACATAGTGGAAGTCAGGCAGACTCCATTTTTCTCAAAAAAGTGAGTGCCTTAAAACCTTATAACAAAATAAAACAAGTTTAAAGCAGTTGCAGTCTCTCAGACAGTATTTTGATTAGGGACTGCCTTCCTAATCAAAAAGCCATCTCAAAAAAAAGTAGACATATCCAGCAATATGTCAAAAAACAAAAACAACTAAAATTTGCAATTACTTAAAGTAATATTCCAAGAACTATAACTGAGCACAAATTTACTTTTATATTAATATTTAAAGCTGTTATAGTATACTGTAATTGCATGTAGAGCTTACAAACAATAGACTCCTACTGAATCTCCAAATTTATGTTTGTTACATTTGTATTCAATATCCCAGACTTAGCACTATTGTTTGCATGATACTTTTTCAGATACGTGGTTGAAAACTAGCTTTATGCCTATGTAAAAGTTGATTATATTTCTGTATTCATTCAAAACACAGTTAATGAGCTGATTTTAGGTGGCAAGTCCAGTGTTAGATGCTATGTACTAGACATCTACTGATTAATAAGACAGCATTACTCTCATCATGTGGCTCGGCCATGTAGAGAGACTACAAGAAAAGGAACAAAGACAGTAGAATGCAATGAGTGCTGGGTATATAAAATGCTACAGGGATGATGATGATGATAGCCATGACAGTGGCAGTCATAGCACTTATCATTACCGTGCCATGTTTATATATTACCTTGTTAAATCCCCACACCAGTCCATCAAGATCAGCTCTACCCACATTTCACAAAGGAAATAACAGATCCTCCAGAAAGTCAGGAATTTTGTCTAATGTCACACAAGAGATAGGTGAAATAAAAACCACCTACAAAAATTCTGGCTAAACCAAAACTTGTAGTTCTAACAATACTTCCTATACTGATACTGTCAGGTGGACTGGTGGAGGAAAGGCATCCCAGGCAGAGGGGGACAGCAGTCCACATTCCCATAAAGTAGAGCCTGATAGAGAGTAAAGACCTGTTATAGTTCCTACTAAAAGCTTTGTGTGTTACAAATAGATACACTAAACTAGATCTTACACCTTTGCAACCTGACTCAAAATGAGAATCATAAAAACAAAACAAAACAACAACAACAAAAAAAAACAAGAGGGGCCAAAACACTAAACATACAAAACAGATAATCCTGGTAAAAGTGTTGGGTGGGAATTGGAGTGGATGATCAAGTGAGTTCATTTACAGTGAAACTGAAAATTAAATACATTAACTTTCTAGCTTCTAAACTGCAAGCTACTTTCAGGCAAAATGGATGACCAGATTATGTGGTTTATTAATTATTCAAAGTATTCAACCATTTGATAAATATTTCTTGGGTGCCTCTATGTGGCACACACTGTACTGGGCACTGCTGGGGAGGAAGTGAAGCAGGTATGAAGCTTCCCTCGCCAAAGGCATCAGCTGGAGGGGAAGACTGACATCTCGACAAGTAGCACCAATATGGAGTGCACAGCAGGCAGACAGCAGGCAGACAGCAGGCACAGGTACAGCACATGACTGCTCTCCCTCCCTCAGAAGATTCACCGTGGGCCACAAGGGTGTTGCCCCCAGCAGTTTCTTCAGCACAATGCACAAAATGCACTGTGGTTTGAACTTAGAAGCTACTGAATTCAAAATTAGATTCAGAAGGAGATTGAGTAATCAGAATAACAGCAGATAAGAGCCAGTGGGAGATGATTTTTCAGAATTTAATACACTTTCTCTTTCATTAAGCCTCAGACAGCTGCACTGTGGGGCCTGTTGTGCAACAAATGTGATATTTCAACTTCATACCTACTGACAATCTACATTTATATGATATTACAGAAAATACTGAAAAATATGTTTGCTTTGGAAAAAATAAAAGGAAAAAGAGCATTAAACCTTATAATTATTCATGTTTAAAAGTTTTCACTTTTTAATTTTCTTAAACTAAAAGCTACCTGTCAATAGTCTTGATTTCTAAATTGGAATAACTAGAGGGTTAAATAATAGTTAAATATATAATATTTAGTTAAAATAAATTAATGTTCTGACAAATAATCAGAAAATAAATAAACATCAAGGATACCGAAAGGCAAGTGACCACAGCGAAAGACAGGGACTGCTGTCTGAAGGCTCTCAAGGGGTGGTTCAGTGGAAGATAGGAACTGCGGTCTCTTTTAAAAAAAAGCTACGTGCTTGGGCAAGATAAATGCATAGAAGAAAGGCAGTGCTGCCAATGTGCCACGATAAATGGAACTCAGTATTCTCTAGGTGTTAAAATTCAATGGTTGTCCTCTTTTAGCCACCTCTTCCTGTCTGGGACCCTAGTAAATAGCACTCTCAAAGTTCACTCTGTAAAGCCCCAGTATAAAGTGGGTCTGCAGTGACTTAAACATTAGACTATGTGGGGGTTCCTCTCCATAGTGTTTCATAAGGACACATTACTTTTACAAAGGATTGGCAATGATGATCAACTAGGTATAAAAGCAGCAAAAAAAAAAAGCAAAAGAGTGATAAATTAGAGTAAATCACTGTGGTTTAGAGCATATGGATTGATTCACATTTGTAATTAAGTAGCCCTTCACCTACTCAAATACATCACTCCAGGAATGTTCCCATCTCTGTCTGACACCATCAATTTTTGCCTTGTCTATTAGTTAAGTCATTTCCAGCATATGCCAGCATAGTTTGATCTTTATCTCCTCACCTTATGAAAATGTCCTCTCTTGACAGCACTTCCTCCTTCAGCTACTGCCCATTTCCCCATTCTCCTCTGCAGCAAAACTCCTTGAATGATTTGACTATTCAGTATTCACTCTTTTCAACTCCATTATCTGTCACCACATTTTAACCAAACTTATGCCATTGCCACCACTCCCAAACTGCTTTTCCAAGATCATTAATAATCTCCATGTTGCTGAATTCAATGGTTGAAGCTCATTCCTCCTACCACTTGATGTATCAGCAACATTTAATACAGTTGATCACATTCAACTACTTAGAAACACTCTTCACTCAGAATTCAGAGCCGCACACTGGCTTCCTCCTTTATTGGTTTATCCTCTTCTCCAAGACCAGCACCTGGGTCTTGGACCTGCTGGTTATCAGGTCTCCCCTATTTCTCTGTACTGTCTCGGGATCTCATGCCTTTAAATACCATCTATGTGTTGATGACTGCCAGATTATACTTTCACACTGGACCTCTCCCCTGAAAGGCGGGTTCATCCATCCAACCATCTATTCAGCAACTCCACTTGAGATACTGTTTAGACAAACAGTGTCTCAAAATTAATGTGCCCATAACTGAACTCCTGATCCTCCTGCCATCCTCAAATTTAGGTCCCTTTCCATCTCAGTCAATACTGTTCATCCTTCCACTTGTTCAAGCCAAAAATCTCAGAATTAATGTCCAATTCCCTCAATTTTTTTCTTGTTCCAAGTATAGAGGGACCTTAATAAAATGCCGTAGATCCCTTTGAGGAAGGACCCAGTGCCACAAGTATCATAAATCTTACTCCCAGTCTTCCCCAAAGGAAATGTGGTCATTTGCCAGGGTGACTGTGCACTATGAAAATGAAAATACCCAAAATTTTGGGGGATTACTGAGGACTGGCTCTGAGTTGACACTCATTCCTGAGAATCCAAAATGCCCTGTGGTTTCCAAACCAAATGATCTTGTATCTAATGCCCTGTGGTTACCAAACCTATGTAATTTTGGCTTCAGTGTCTCATGAGCCCAGAGGTCCGGAGACCCATCCTGTGACAAACATCCTTAGAAATCTGTTTTTACTAAGATATGGACCTTGATTTTGTAGTGGCTTATTTTAATAATTGTTTTTATTATAAAACTTTCATGTTTTTATTTATGCATGTGTTCACTGCTATTAGCCATGTTTATGTTTTGATATGGACCTTCAGGTGCAGTTAATCTTAGGAAAAAAGTGTCTGTAGATATAAAGTTTAGTTATAAACATTTCAACCAGGTCTGCCTGTCTTGAAAGTTGGTGATCTTGCCACACTGCACCTTTTCCCTTGGGCCAATATGAGCCCAGCAAAAGGATCCCAGGGCCCACTAAGGCCTAGAGCAGCATGGAGAGCCCCTGGGTGCTCTCTGAAGGAATGTTCAGTCACTGCAGATGCAGCATGGCCTCAGGCTGATCCTTCCAACATGGGCCGTCAGTAGACACTGTTTGGCTCCTGAATAGAAGGCTTTTGACCCTCATGCTGCAGCCTTCCACTCCCAGTGCTTTACACCAGTGGGAAAATGAGGGGTGGGCACCCTGATGGGGGACCTAGAGACTCTGTCCCCTCCACTGTCCACCCCCTATATTCAATCCTGGTACTTGGCAAAGTTCATTTCTCTTTAGTTTCAACAACAAATATTTTTTGAGCTCATGATATGTATAAGACCCTGTTCTGGTCTTTTGATGGGGCACATTTTTCCAAGATTTTCCTTAGGTCTGGTGAGTGAACCAAAGCCCTAGGACTTGGACTTCTAAATGTTTCACATTCAGGGACTATCTGGCAATAGTTTATAAGCAGTGCTGACCCTTGGTCTAGTTTCCATCAGGCTGAGGCAAAAATTAGAGTTAGGTGCAATAGAATGATTTTTCCAGTGAAGCTAAGTTTATTCCATTTAGAAAGCTATACCTTATCTTGATATTATGTTTCTCCTCTTTTTAGTTTAAAAATGGCTTTTCTTTTATGAAATGATAGTAGAAGACAGGGTATTTTTCAATGTTATTGCTTAAAAATAAAACATTGACAACTCTATGGCCCCCAAATAAATTAATATATGTATAGATATATGATAACTACTCCATAATTCAAATATGTGTGCCCTCCCCTATTCTCTATGGTTTCCTCTCTGTAGCTGCAGGGAATATTCATGCTAAAAAGATATAATATAATACATTTCTGCAGTCACCCCCCACTCTTTGCAAATGCATCTTGACCAGCAATGTAAGTGGTTTGCTCATTCAAGGAACCAGATTTACTTTGGAAAGACGGGGCTCCATAATACAGAGTCCTGCCCTGGGAGGCTGAAAGAACATGCTGTCTCACAAAGTGTTGCTGAGCCTGATGATTCCTAACCCTTTCAAAGTCCCTGACGGAGTCTGTCCCCACATTGCCAACTGATGTCATAGCCTGCATACTTGGTCCCCCACATATTCTACTGGGAAAACTCATCATAATATCATTCTAAAAGGGAAATTATAAGATAACATGTAGCAAATATGACAAATTTGCCCTAAATCTGTCTTCAAAATTCAAAAGAAAAAAGAATGGAAATTGGATGTTTTAATTTTACCGATATTAAACAATAGACCAATATTATCTTCATTTACATTATGCTTCTCTCCTCCAAGAATTTCAAATGATTTCTGATTTTGTCACCTTCATTTAGTGATTACAATTTTAGGCAGTTTGCCATAAACCCAAGTTGAGTTTGGAAGTTTGGCTCATTTAACATGGTGCTTACCTCTTTCCATCACAATAGACAGCACAGTACAAGCAACTTTGGCCCGTCTGAGCAAAGATCTGTGTTAGAATCTTCAGTGAAAATTAATTACTAGCTGTATTACTTTCAGCAAGTTTTTAACTTCTCTAAACCTCAGTTTCATCATTTGCAAGATGAGTATTACAAGAACAACTGCACATGGTTGTAATGATCTAGTATGAAATACTCAAGAATGCTAGCTCAGTTTTTTAAAAAGCTAATTAGACTTCACATTTTCATTTCAAATTAACTTACACAAGATACCTTTGTTATCTGTTTGTATTATTTTAAAAAAAACATTTGAAAGGAAGAGTTTTAATTTGCTTACAAATGAGCCTGGAGTGAAAGGGGTGTTGTGCTAAATGTTTTGCCTACTCATAATTTCAAATATCCACAGATAAGAACCACAAGTGGCCCCAGCTTTAATTTCACACTGCTGTTGCTTTAACCAGTGTCCTTAATACTGTATTTCAGTGCTGAATCATTAATGACTCAGAGGTTTATAAATACCATTACTTGAATCACTTGGAGTTTTCTTTAGTGGTCCCTACTTCCTTCTCTAAGTTTCAATTAGACCTGACCCTAAAAAGGAAATAATATGTGACAAGTTCACTTCCCACACTGGTGGGCCTGCTAAGTCTCTATGATATACATAACACATTTATAAGAAGGAACATTCTAAAAATAAGCTTATTGCATTCTCATTCAATTCACTAAATAACTGATGTAACTTGAAGACAGTAAGCTACACTCATCAGTTTTCTCTAACTCCTTACTAAATGTCAGAAAGAACTGAAATATTCTAAACTAGGACACCACTCTTAATTCCTTAAAAATAAATTAGAATGCACACATTTTTATAGAAAAAAATGTGGGTGGGGGTGGGATAGAGAGGGTAAAGGAGGTCAAATATAGGGTGATGGAATACTAGACTTTGGGTGGTAAGCCCACAATGCAATATACACATGATATATTATGAATTGTACACCTGAAATTTATATAATATTATTAACCAACATTACCCCCAATAAATTTCATTGAAAAATTTTAATTAAAAATTTTTAAATGCTTCAGAAATATAATGTAAGTATATAACATTTCAAAATCTAAATCTCATTTCGTAGCAATGGTTAAAAGACAACCCTGAAAAAGATAGCTAAGGTGACAAGTTGAAAGCAGCTGAAATGTGACTGCTGGTACATGAAATCACTTCAGTAAGGGATTTAGTTAAGGAATAGGGAATGAGGAACTATTGATATAATGTACAAGTCAACATGGTTAGAGTCAATTCATTATCTGTGCTTATGACAATGTACAGCAGCAAAGATAATCCAAAAATCTTTCATATTTGCTTCTGTATTATATTATTTGCAACAGATTTATCTTCCCACTATATTTAAGATTTGGATATTCATCAACTGATGGATGGGGAAAGACACCCAATAGAATCCTCAAGAGCACAGGGAAGGAAGAGAGATGATATTTTTCCAAAGATATTCTGCAAAATAAATTGTGTCTGTAAGTGAGTAGCAGGTGAGGCCCAGAATGCTAAGAGCATGAAATGAGGCCAATCTCAATACTTGACTACTTTGCAGTCCATCACCCAGTCTCCAGGGACCTAGGGAAAAGCAGGGTTGCACACATGCCTACTCACTGCATTTACTCTCCTTTCCTTCAGGCAAATACCCCACCCTCTATAACTATTGTAGTTAGAGCATTGTGGATTACAGGCTTCAAAAAAGGAGTACTCCTCTCCTGAGCAGCCCAACCCAGAAAATCCCACCTGAGTCCTGGGTATGAACCTCAATGGGCTTCTTTGGGACTAGAAAAATCCTGAAGCCAGAAGTTACCTGCATATGCTTTGAGACATGCTTTAGATGCTTTTTTTTCTGGAATCCCTGTAACTATCCTCAAAATTCAATGTATTATAGAACAGACCTAGGACCAATGATGGCAGAGTCTGCACAGAGCTTTGCTTCAGGGTGTTCTGGGAAGAACCTTTCAACTTATTGACTATTCTAGTCAATAGACTGTATAGCTCATTGTGCTTTTGAATACCTTGGTAATGTTGTCTGTTATGAGTTCTGGACCATCAGTGGAGCCTACAATTCAAAACTCAGATGTTATCTTTGCAGAACATCTTAGTCTACATTTTCATGGTGTCCAAAGAGGTGATATTGTGATGACAAAAAGTCCAAGTGATCCAAAAATCAAACATTTGTAAATGAGTAATTGAATTAGGAGACAAAATCTTTACCAACCATCCATTAGTTTTCCATAGTTATGTGTCAACAGATCATGTTTGGTTAGAAGGTGATAACCCACAGATTTCTATAATTCCAAGTACTATGGACCCATTTCACATGGATTAATAAGAGGATGTACTTCTTTGAGATTTGGCTTTTGAGTGATTTTGAATTCCTACATGACAACCCTAATGGCCACAGATTTTCTGATGATTAGCAAGCATTTATTCTTTTGACTTAATTTTTATCTCCTGTCCAAGTGGCCTTGTTCTTGCCAATAAAACCATGTACTTAACCAATAAAATAATTACCATTCAATAAAAAAGGAGCACCCTCAAATTTGGGGGGCAAGTCCAAAGACAGTTAATAGGAATTAACTGAAAAATGAATTAGCTAAGCCACATGCTGAGAGTTACCCAAAGAAATAATTTGCAGGGTAATCTTTGCAATTCTTAGGAAGAAGATGAACTGCGATTTATGAATATTTCTCTGTAATCTTTTAAATTCTAGGGGAGATGGCAATGAAACAACTAGTTTCAAATCTGAAGTTGAGGGTCCTTAAGACATTGATTAAATTAACTTTTAAATCCTAGCTCTAGAAATCACCTCTTTCTCTATATATATACCCCTCAGAGACCCAGTCTTTCTCCCAATAATCAACACTGGTGTCAGCAGAAGACCTGGCTAATAGTCACATGGTCCAGACCTCTGGTAGGTTAAAGATAGCATCTTGACCTAAACTATATTTTAGTTCCTGTGCCCTCAGGTGTACCAACCCTCTGGCTACTTTCCCATGAAACTAGATACCAGAGGGACACTAGAACAGACCTCAGAGCTGTCCTCAAGGCTTGAAGAAATGATTCATCAGCCTTACCCAACTGCCAACTAATCAGCTCTAAGCAGGACTCCAAAACCCTAACCCATAGTGTCTTGTTATTTTTCCCAGTATATTCTGTAACCTACCCACCATCAGGGTGTTCAGGCTTTTGAGCATTAGCCTCCGGTTCTCTTGGGTGGCACCATTCATAATAAAATAACCAATCTTTCTCCACTGCAATTCTCAGTGTCTGGTGTTTGGTTCTGCTAGTGCCAGGTGGACAAGCTCTTTCTGTTCTGTAATAAATTCTTCACCCAGAAACAGACAAAATCATAAAAGTAAAATACTGAAAACACCTCCTCAGTGCTGAAAGTAAAGCATGCTGTTGACAAGCATGTAAGATCTGATCTGTTAAGTAAAGGTGAAACAAGATAAAAAAAATCTCACCAACTACCAACTCAAATTCCCCACCCTGGAAACTATGGGAAGAAAGCAAATCAAATCTTGACAAATTTCACCAGGGATCACTAAAGATGAGGAACAAGGGCAAGAGATGATAGTGGGTAATGGACAGGACAGATTTGGAGGCTACAGGAGCAGGACAGAAAAAACAAACATAGGTGCAACAGGAAACCTTGCAGCAATGCAGCTTGCTGCCCACCCAGTTTCTCAGAAGCAGCATATTCTGGTGAAGAGAAGCACTTTTGTAAAATGGGGAGGGAGGCTGGACCCTCAATCTCACTCTCAAAGGGTTAGAAAGACGATGAGAAAGGTGAAGACCACTCCCCAGAGGCACTTTTTTCCATTGGAAGTAACTGCAGCATATGTTGGAGCAGGACCAGCAGTGAAACTCTGCTAGCTCCAAGTTTCCCCTCATCCAAAAATTTACCTACCTGGCTACTTCCTCCTGATATATTAAATACATTCCCAAATTTGAGATAATTTGGGACACTGTAAAGTGATAGCTCTCTACAATGACAACTAACTAATGCAATTTGGTGGGTAAAAGTCCCAGAGAAGATTCCAGAGAAAGCTATACCCATCCTGTGTACTTAGTATAGAGCCCACGCTAAACAAAAAATTAAATGTAAAAAATCTGGCCTCTGGTATGGTAATTTCAACAGAGTGGAAACACAACTTCTGTGAAAATATGTGGATGCTCCTAACATCCTGATTCACAAGCAAATCCAGTTTCTTCCTTACCCTATTCAGACTGCTGAATGATCAAACCAGTAACATTATCCAATGACATCTGACACTCCAGGTTATCTAGGAGAAAATAATTTTTGAATAACAGACTGGAGTCACTCATCATCTCTGCAACATTAAATTTCAAAAGAAAAGGGAATCACATTAATTTTTAAGGGAAATAGCCAAGACTCACGAGTTCTATAACTCAGTTAGACATAAAGAAAAATCTTTCATATGGAGATAAAGAAAAACTTTAACAAATTTGCAAATCTTCAGGAAGTGTACAAACTATATGCTCTACTTGGAAAAACTACTTGATGATATATATAGTGGCAAAGAGGAAGTGCAGATAAAAGCATCACAGAAGGAAATGCAGTGACATGAAAGGCCCAGACACATGAGTTAAAACGCATAACCAAGTTGAAATGATTTGGCAAATAAGATTATAAAACAAGATGCAAATATAATTCTTGAAAGAAAAGATAATTTAAAAAGAATAATGTTTTAACCATTTAGTAATTATCTAGGAAAATCTCACAGAGTATATAAAAAACTTGAGAAATAGAAAGAAATGTTATCTCTGACAAATTATTCTTTTTAATAGTATTTAATAGCTGTTAAATACTATCTCATATTTATGACTTGAGAAAGTTTGTATCTAAAGATTTAAAAGAAATTTAAAGAAGAAAAACCACAAACACTATGTAAACATAGAGAATAAATGAAAGAGAGAAGGCAGAAAATATAAAATGAGATTTAAAAAGTAATAAACATAAAAATAAAAGTTAAGGAAATAAATCTCAGCTATTAAAAGGAAAGGCTTTTAATTGGGTCAAAAAAAACAAAATTTAACTCCACATTATCTACAAGCAATATATTCAAATTGACTCAGGCCTTGGCTGGGTGGCTCCATTGGTTGAAGCATCATCCCATACACCAAAAGGTTGCAAGTTCGATTCCCAGTCAGAGCACATACCTAGGTCAGGGTACATGAGGGAGGCAACCAATCAATGTTTCTCTCTAGACTTGATGTTCTCTCTCTCTCTCTTTCTCTCTCTCTCTCCCCTCTTCCTCTCTTTCTAAAGTCAATAAACATATCCTTGGGTGAGAGTTAAAAAAATGATAATAATAATAAATAAAGTAACTAAGAAAAGTTAGGATAAAAAGTGAAATACAGATATGTTGCGCTAATATCCACTGCAATGAAAGAGAACAAAAAACATGAGTTACAACATCAAAGGAGAAATCAAAGGAGAAAAGCATTAAAAATAATAGTCACTTTGTTAATTCATAAAGTGAAAATTCATAATGAATATTATCTATCATAAATGTTATATGTCAAATAACATGCCATTATACAATTTAAAAGTTTAAAAATAAATTACTATAAATGTGAAGAGATTAACATAATTATTGCATTTTGAAAAGATTAAGTAGATAAAAATAAATAATTGATAAATCGTAACATTATTTTAACATCTTTATAAATGTCAAATTTACAGAAAGTGTGCCTTCTTTTCAAGCTTCTGTAGAATATTTGTAAAATCTAACCATATATTAGGTAGCAACATAAGTCTCAACAGTTTCAAACTGTTGAAATAGTATAGACCATATCTGACCACAATGTAAAACAAAATTAGAAATAATCATTAAAAAAACACAAAGACTCCAATTAATTGAAAATTTTAAAAAGAAAAACAGAAAGGAAGGAAGGAATTGTAAAGGAAGGGGAAGAAAGAACACTTGTTTAAGGAGCTCTTGGGTCAAAAAGGAAATAAAAACTATGTGGATAGTATTAATTATAATGGAACATTTGCAGATGAAAACTTATGAAATATAATTCTGAGTCAACTCTCAGAGAAAAATGTATAGTACCTTGCTTGCTTTCCTCATTTACCAAGTCCCTTCTCTTCTCATCATTTTTCTTTCTTTATTCATCTTGTATGTCTTGCTGTCTTTCTTCTGTTTGAAGGAATATGCAGAGAAAAGAAAAAGATAAGGAAAAGTAGCTAAAAGGACATTCAACTTACAGGAGGACTTTTTTTTTAGCAGGGAAAAAGAACAGATCATGTCAATCATTACAGGAGGTCTCTTCATGGGTCTCCAGGTTAGTGATGAAATAAAATGAGGTTTTATGGTCCAAATAGCTAGAGCTCTGAAAACAGATTATCTAGAATAAGCCTAAGTGTATACACAAACTCTGAATTTCCTAATGAATGACTGTCTTTGGAGGTAGCTGGGGATTGTTTCAATTATTGTAATAACATGTAATAACACTTACAGAGCTTTTTCTACACACTGGGTCTAAGCATTTTTCATGTATTGATTCATTTAATCCTCACAGTAAACAAATAATAAAATACACTGTCCCAGAGTTAGCTTCTTTTCAAGTGTTGAATTAATTTATGAAAAAGATGTATTCTCTGCCATCCCCACTTCCAGTTTTAAAATGAGTGATCCTTTTCAAATCTGGTGACAAATAATCATCCCGAGAAGCATGTCAAATAATCAGATGGCCCCTCATTGTTCCAGAACTTTTGTGCCCTCTTTTACCAATATATCTATAATATGTCCCCAAGGGGACCATCCCGGATCTACTACTAGCTCCTGTCACCTAAAGCAATTTAGAAAGAACCAAGCTTATTAAAATTGTCTTTCCTTTACTTAAAATATTCAGTGTATTTCTCCCAGGTGATTGATGTTCATTGATACTTTTCCTATTTGCGATAACAGAGAATCAACCAGAGTCTTAACGTATGTCCAAGTAGAAGAATTTTCCCTTTTTAACTTTACACTTATGGGGCAAAACCAAATAGAGCTGATGAATATTACAGGTAGCATCCAGCTCTAATACACAGTGACAGCTAACCAAGGAGTGGCTGCAATGATATCCTGAAATGACTCTTGTTATTTACAGAAAATGATTAAAATAAAAATTATATGAATGTGGCTTAGCAATCAAAAATCTTCCCAGGAAGCCTCTACAAATTCATCCTCAGAGGTCATTGTAAATTTTCCTAGCTCTCTAAAGATAATTAGTTTCTTTAGAGTAATAAATGCTTAAAGGAAAATGTCTTTCAGCTTTATGAGTGAGTTAATCTTCTGGGATACTTTTTCCCCAAATAGGGAATTCCTCTGAAACTATATAGTGCAAAACTATAAAAAGAAAGGTAAAAAAATTCTAGGCTAATGAAAAAATAAGAAATAAAAACTGATAGATTTATTCAACTACATTATCCCTTGTTATGTCTGGGAAGAGCTACCATGCTTTAAATTTTTACCAGTTAAAAATGAGGGGGATTTAATACGGGAATGCTGGCAGCTGTGGCCAATTGTGGGAGGAATCGGAAATGGTGCAGCAAGGAAGATTGGCGCTGGAATTTTAACCCAGGCATGGCGGCCATGTGGAGTCTTTTGGGGACCATGCGGCTTGGGCAGAGAAGAACTGAGGGTCTTTTGGGGACCATGCAGCTTGGGCAGAGAAGAACCATGGACTTTATTTCTTTTTCTGAGATATGGTACCCCAAATTATTTGGGTTGAGGGGGAAGTTAGGACTATGCATTTGTGGGTATTCTAAAGGACTTTGGGATCTCAATGAAGACATTAAATCATTACTGTTAAGTTTGTATAACTGTTTAAATAATAATCCCTTTCCTTTTCACAAATGAAAAAAAAACGAGGGGAATTTGAGCCGCAGGTCTGCACTCCAGCTGCTTGCCCAGCAACTGACTTGTGCTGCCAGCCCAGAGGCTGAGAGGTGCCGGCACAGTGGGGTCCAGCGATGGTGGGCTTTCAAAGAGCAAGGAAGGGACACAGCACATTGACCTTGGCACAACTGGGGGATTAAAAGTGCAGGCCTGGTGCATATGGACAGTGGGGGGCTAGCAGCTCAAAGAAGACCTGGTCTGGAGACTGGGCAACCATGAGTATTGTGGCCCAGACCTGGTCCCCATTCTCTCAAAACCACAGAAAGGGAGAAAAGCAAAGCCCAGCCCCCCTTTTCCTGTGGCATCCAGGAAGACCTGCAGAACTCGCTGAACAGTTTAAAGTCAGCAAGAGCCTTATTTTTTTCTTTCCTCTCTTTTTATTTATTTATTTATTTTCTTCACCAAAGTGAGACAATAAGACCTGGAATTGTGAAAGCTCCAGAGACAGATCCAAAAAGAGAGCAGAAAGCTAACCCTAAAAACTGAGAAACTGAGGCAAATTTCACTTTGCTATCCCATAGAATTAGCATTTTATTGTTTATTTGTATTTTTTCATTATTTTTACTTCTTTTATTTTACGAGTATTCTTTTTTATTTCTCTTCTTTCTGTTTAGATTTCTTCATTCTATTTCTCTGTTTAATTGCATTATTTGACTGGCTTTCCTTATTCTCTCTTTCATATTGTATTTTAATTTTCCTTCTTTCACTTTGCTCCTGTCCCAATAACACACTACTCTTGATCATTTACTTTCTATTCTTGCTATCCAAATCATGTATTTGCCATCATATTATTGTTGTTCCAGTACTATTGTAAATAATTGTTGTTCCATACAATTGTAAATACTGCACAGCAACCCTCCCTGATCGTAGGTCATTTCACTTTATTCCTGAGCTTTATTATTCTTGTGCTTAACTCTATTCTCTCTCACACACTACTTTCTATCCTTTATTCTCACTATATCTCATCATCTAACCTTGCACAAGTGCTCTGTTTTCAGGATTCACAATCCTCCTCCCCTCTAACAAGAGTCTTATCTCTCTTTCACCTTTTATAAAAAGTGGCTAGTTGGATGAAATATCACGGTTAATGCTATACTTACCAAAGGATCTCCTATCTCTTCTCTTCTTGTTGGTACCTTAAATCCCACAGAATACTCTCCCACTGTCTTAATACATTTTGCCTACCCTCTGCCACTGATCACATACAAGAATAGTGGGAGCTGGGACCATCAGTATACCTACTGGAGGAGAGAACCCACCAACAAAGGAACCAACAGAAGATAAAAACCCAAGTACAACCAGAGAGCCCACACAAACAGAAGGAACAGCAAAGCTAGAGCATCCAGACAAGAAGATCAATCACTGAACCCCATAGAATTCCCACTGTAGAAGTTCACCCTACAAAGACAGCAAAGTGAAACACCAGGAAGTGCAGAAACGAACAAAAAGACTCACCTAAAAAGAACTTGCAATCAAAAGGAATGGAAGACTCCCCACTAAAAGAGATAAATGAAATGAAGGACAGCAAATTATCAGATATAGAATACAAAATAATGATAATAAGGATGTTCAAGGAACTCACAGACAACTACAAGGAACTGAGTGAAAACTACAACAGTATGAAAAAGGAAATAGAAACTATAAACAAAAACCAGAAAGAAATGAAAAATAAAATTCCAGAAATAAAAAAACACACTAGAAGGAATTACAAGCAGGCTGGATGAAGCAGAGGACCAAATTAGTGAGCTGGAAGACAAGATGGAAAAAAACACCTGGGTAGAGCAGCTTCATGAAAAAAGACTAAAAAATATGAAGATAGCTTAAGAGAACTCCAAGATAACATGAAATGCAACAACATTTGAATCATAGGAATACCAGAAGGAGAAGAAAAAGGGATAGAAACCCTGTTTGAAAAAATAATGACAGAAAACTTTCCAAACCTGAACAGGAAAAATACCATGCAAGTTCAGGAAGCACAGATAGTCCCATTCAAGATGACCCCCAAGAAGCCAGCTCCAAGACATATCATAATTAAAATGCCAAGTATTAAAGACAAAGAGAAAATCTTAAAAGCAGCAAGGGAGAAAAAAGAAGTAACATACAAAGGGGCTCCAAAAGGCTAGCAGCTGATTTCTCAACAGAAACACTAATCCAGGAGAGAATGGCAAGAGATAAATGAAAATCAAAGGCCTGCAACCAAGACTATTCTACCCAGTGAGGCTCTCAATTAAAATGGAAGGCAAAATGAGGATTTTCCCAGACAAAAGAAGGCTGAAAAAATACATCTCCACCAAACCAGCCCTATAAGACTTACTAAAAGGACTACTCTGAGAAAGGAAAGGAGTGAAAGAGGGAGGAACACAGGTTCAAAGGTGGGAAAATGAACAAATACCTATCAATAATAACCTTAAATGTTAATGGATTAAATGCTCCAATCAAAAGACATAGAGGAGCTGAATGGATAAGAAAACATGACCCACACATGTGCTTCCTACAAGATACCCATCTCAGAACAAAAGACCTACACAGATGAAAGTGAAGGGTTGGAAAAAAATATTCCAAGAAAATGGACAGGAAAATGGACAGTACTCATATCAGACAAAATAGACTTCAAAACAAGGTCCATGAAAAGAAACTCAGCAGATCACTTCATAATACTCAAGGGAAGAATCCACCAAGAAGACATAAACATTATAAACATATACACACCAAACATAGGAGCACCCAAATACATAAGGAAAATCTTGGAGGACGTCAAGAAACATATAGAAAGCAACATTATTATAGTAGGGGATTTTAACACCCCACTGTCAAAAATGGATTGATCTTCCAAACAAAATGTCAAAAAAGATTTTGGGCATTGAATAACATCCTAGATCAAATGGACTTAACTGATATATATAGAAACTTTCATCCCAAAGAAGCAAAATATACATTCTTTACAAATGCACATAGAACATTTTCAAATATAGACCACATGATAGGACACAAAACAAGCCTCAACAAAATCAAGAAAATTGAAATCATATTAAGCATTTTCTCTGACCACAAAAGACAGAAACTAGAGACCAACTCAAGAAAAAAACTCAAAAACATTCAAATTCATGGCAATTGCATACCATGCTGTTAAACGATGAATGAGTTAAGAATGGGATCAAGGAAGAAATCAAAAAGTTAATGAAAATGAACTCACAACAGTTGAAAACTTATGGGACACAGAAACGGCACTTCTGAGAGGGAAGTTTATAGTGATACAGGCCTTCCTAAAGAAGATAAAAACATTTCAAATAAACAATCTAACCCTACCTCTACAAGAACTGGAGGAACAACAACAAAGACAGCCCAGAGAAAGAAGAAGAAAGGAAAAAACCAAGATCAGAGCAGAATTAAATGGCTTAGAGACTAAAAGCACAATTCTAAAGATCAATGAATCCAGGAGCTGGTTCCTTGAAAAGATAAACAAAATTGACAACCCTTTAAGCAGACTCATCAAGAAAAAAAGGGAGGACCCAAATAAACACAATCAGAAATGAAAGGGGAGAGATTACAACTAATAACACAGAAATACAAAGGATTGTAAGAAATTGCTACAAAGAACTATATGCCAAGAAATTTGAAAACCTAGGTGAAATGGACAAATTTCTAGAAAAATATAATCTTTCCAAACGCAATCAAGAAGAAGCAGACAGACTGAACAGACCAATAACAGCTCACAAAATAAAAACATTAATCAAAAAACGCCCAGCACATAAAAGCCCTGGACTGGATGATTTCACAGAATTTTACAAAACATTCAAGGAAGAGCTAAACCTGTCCTTCACAGACTTTTCCAAAAAGTCCAAGAAGATGGAAGATATCCAAACTCTTTTTATGAAGCCAGAATTATCCTAATCCCAAAACCAGATAAAGACACAACAAAAAAAGAAAATTACAGGTCAATAGCACTAATGAACAGAGAGGCTAAAATCCTCCACAAAATATTAGCAAACTGTATCCAGCAATACATTAAAAGGATCATACACCATGACCAAGTGGGATTCATCCCAGGGATGCAAGGATGGTACAATACTTGCAAATCAATAAATATAATACATCACATAAACAAAAGCAAAGACAAAAATCACATGATCATATTGATATATGCGAAAAAGCATTTGATAAGGTACAGGACACATTTGTGATAAAAACACTCAGCAAAGTGGGAATATAGGGAGAATTCCTCAACATAATAAAGGCCATATATGAGAGACCTACAGCCAACATCATACTCAATGGGCAAACACTAAAAGTTTTCCCACTAAGATCAGGAACAAGACAAGGCTGTCTGCTTTCACCACTTATATTCAAAATAGTATTGGAAGTTCTATCAACAGCAATCAGACAAAAAAAAGAAATAAAAGTCATCCTAATTGGAAAGGAGGAAGCAAAACTGTCACTGTTTGTAGATAACATGACAGTGTATATAGAAAATCCTATAGACTTCATAAAAAAACTACTCAGCCTAATAAATGAATTTGGCAAAACAGTGGATATAAAGTCAATATTCAGAAATCAAAGGTATTTTTGTACAACAACAATGAAATATCAGAAACAGAAGTCAGGAAAAAATCCCGCTTGATATAGCAACAAGAAAAATAAAATACCTAAAAATAAACCTAACCAAGGAGGTAAAAGACCTGTACTCAGAAAACTATACAACACTGAAGAAAGAAATTAAGAAAGACACAAACAAATATTACACAAACAAATATTATATGCTTCCTTATATGTTCATGGATTGGAAGAAATAACATCATGAAAATGTCAATACTACCCAAAGCAATTTTAAGATTCAATGCAATCCCTATTAAAGTACCAATAACATATTTCACAGACATAGAACAAACACTTCAAAAATTTATATGGAACCATAAACCACCCCAGATAGCTGATGCACTTTTGAGAAAGAAGAGCAAAGTAGAAGAGATCACAACACCTGATATCAAACTGAATTACAAGGCCACTGTAATCAAAACAGCCTGGTACTGGCATAAGAACAGACACATACACCAATGGAACAGAACAGAGAGCCCAGGAATAAACTAAAGTCTCTATGGTTAATTAATATTTGACAAAGGGGGAAGAAGTGTAAAATGGAGTAAAAATAGCCTCTTCAATAAATGGTGTTGGGAGAACTGGACAGCTACATGCAAAAAACTGAAATTCAATCACCAAATTACACTCTACACAAAAATAAATTAAAAATGGATAAAAGTCTTAAATATAAGTTGTGACACCATAACAGTCTTACAGGAGAACATAGGCAGGAAAACCTCAGCTATTCCATGCAGCAATATTTTCACTGATATGTCCCCTAGAGCAAGGGACATAAAGGAAAGAATAAAAAATAGGATCTCATCAAAATAAAAAGCTTCTCCACAGCTAAAGAAAACAGCATTAAAAGAGAACCAACCATATGGGAAAACATTTGCCAATGATATCTCAGACAAGCAGTTGATCTTGAAAATATATAAAGAACTCACACAACTCCACTCTAGGAAGACAAACAACCCAATTAAAAAATGGGCAAAAATGAACAGACACTTCTCTGAGGACATACAAAGGTTCCAGAGACATATGAAAAGATGCTCAGCATCACTAGCCATGAAAGAGATGCAAATTAAAACCATAATGAGATACCACTTCACACCAGTCAGAATGGCCATCATAAACAAAGCAACAAACAACAAGTGTTAGAGAAAAGGGAACCCTAGTACACTGTTGGTGGGAATGCAGACTGGTGCAGCCACTGTGGAAAACAGTATGGAATATTCTCAGAAAACTAAAAATGGAACTGCCTCTTGACCTGGAAATTCCATTGTTGGGATTATACCCTAAGAATCCCGAATCACTAATTCAAAAGAACCTATGCACCTCAATGTTCATAGCAGCCCAATTTACAATAGCCAAGTGCTGGAAGCATCCTAAGCACCCATCAGTAAATGAGTGGATAAAAAACTGTGGTTCATTTACACAATGGAATATTATGCAGCAGAAAGAAAGAAGGAGCTCCTAGCCTTTCCAACAGCATGTATGGAACTGGAGAGCGATTAGGCTAAGTGAAATAAGCCAGAAAATGAAAGAGAAATACCATATGATCTTACCTATCAGGAGAACCTAACCAACAAAATGAACAAGCAGGCAAAATATAACCAAAGACATTGAAATTAAGAACAAACTGACAGTAACCAGAGGGGAGGTGGGAGGGGATAATGGGGGAAAATTGGGGATGTGTTTTCAGGAACATGTACAAAGGACACATGTACAAAACCAAAGAGGGATAGGATCAAGGGTGGAGAGTGGGGATGGCTGGAGTGGGTAGGTCTGGTGGGGGAAAATGAGACAACTGTACTTGAACAATAAAAAATAAATAAATAAAAGAAATACAATGAAATCCAGCAGTCAAAATACTATAAAATTCACTATGTTCTTCATTGAAAAAATTACTAGAATAAACATAAGGCACAGGAAAATGTAATTTACAGTGAGGAGACAGGTTAATAGAAATAGACTCAGAAATAACAGAGATGATTGAATTAGCACACAAGAATACTGAAACAGGTATTACTGGCACAAATATTTTCAATATGCATAAGGATCTATAGCAACAATCTTCAACTGCTATGACAAAGAATTTTTTAAAACATGCAATGCCTGACTATGTAGTCAGGGGCCCTGACTTCTTTACCATTAGCATGCCAAATTTTGAAAAATGACAACAGCCAATATAACAATAGCTGTTCTATGTGAATGAACCAAAATTATACCTATTTTATTTGTCAGATCAGAAAAAAGAATAATAATACATTTTTTGGTGTGCCACAGAGTTTTAGTAATTAGTTTATGTGCACCATGAGATTGAAAAAGTTGAAAATCACTGATCTATAGGAAAAGTTGAATATATGAGGAGAAAAATGGATTATATGAAAAAAAGTCTTCTTGAAGTTCTAAAGATGAAAAATAAAATACTTAAAATAAAAATTCTATTGGATAGAATAAACATCAGATTAGACATTACAGAAGAAAAAATTTGTAAATTTGATGATGTAACAACAATTTATGCAAAATGAAACAAAGGAAAAAGACTGATTTTGGGGGGGTGTATGGAGGGGGGAAAGGCCAGAGTATACTGAAGGACAATATCAAATGGTCTAACATGTGTTTCAAGAAATAATGCTCAAAAACACTCCAAATTTGTTGAAAAGTAGAAATGCATGCATATGCCCAAGAATTTCAACAAATAGGATGTAAGATAAACACATACAAACACAAACAAAAAGAAAATACTGAAGCATAACATAATCAAATTACTGAAAACCAATGACAGAGAAAATCTTCAAGACATCCAGAAAACAAAAGTGTGGAGCAAAATTAACAATGACTGCACCTTTTTCATCAACTATGCAAATGAAAGATTCATCAGAGAAATGCAAAATAAAACAGCAATGAAATATTATTTCTCACCTGCCAGAATGGCTATCATCATTAAATCAACAAACAACAAGTGCTGGCGAGGATGTGGAGAAAGGGGAACACATTTTTACTGTTCGTGGGAATGCAGATTGGTGCAGCCATTGTGGAAGGTAGGATGGAGATACCTCAAAAAATAAAAAAATAGATTTGCCTTTTGACCCAGTGATCCTACTTGTGTGAGTATATATATACAAAAGAACTCAAAACACTAATTTGAAAGAACATAAGCATCCCTATGTTCATTGCAGCATTATTTACAATAACCAAGATATGGAAGCAGCTCAAGTGTCCATCACTAGATGAGTGGATAAAACAACTATGGGACATTTACACAATGGAATACCACTCAGCCATGAAAAGGGTAAAAGCAATTTTTACCCTTTGGGACAGTATGGATGTGCCTGGAGAACATTATGCTAAGTGAAATAAGCCAGCCAGAGAAAAACAATACCATATGATTTCATTCATATGTGGAATCTAATGAACAAACTGAACATTAGTTTGCTAAAATAACTGAACATTAGTTCAGCAAAATAGAGATAGACTCATAGATGGAGAGCAGGATGACAGCTGTAGGGGAGGAGGAGGTTAGGGGATGAAGGAATTGAGCAAAAAGGGAAAAGGGCTCATGGACATGGACAACAGTGTTGTGATTGCTGGGGGAGAGGGGGGTATAAGGGAATTAAATGGTAATGGAAAAAATACAATAAAATTTTTTTGAAAAAAGAATGACTGCACCCTTTTCATCAACAACTATGTAAGTGTCTACTGCAACATAACAAATCACCCCAAAACTGATGGTGTTGAAGCACAATAATACCATATTATCTCTCACAATGGTTGTGTGGCAGGAATTCAAGACTGACTCATTTAGGCAGTTCTGGTTGGGTATCTTTTATGAGAATCTACTTTCAAGGTGTATCACTCTCATTTCTGACAGGTGATGCTGACAAGTTTGTTTCTCCCCACATGGGCCATTTTGTGAGACTGCTTGAGTACCCTCATGACATGCTGAGTGGCTGTGTCCAGAGTGACCTTGTTCCAAGGGACCAAGGGGCAAGAAGCAATGACTACATAAAACAGTCTTAGAAGTAATATAATGTAATTTCAATCATAGTCCATGATCACATGGGTTAGCCCTGATTTAGTGTGGACAGACTACACAAACCCATAGGCACCAGGAAGTGAGGGTCACTGATGGTCATTTGGGAGACTGGCTGTCATAACAATAGAACAACATTTTTTAAGTTCTTGAGAAAAAAACCTGTCAAGCTGGTATTTTTATGTGGCAAAAATATCTCCAAAGATGAAGACAAAATAAAGAGTTTATCAAACAAAAACTTAGAGAAGTGCTACCAGTGAACTTGAAATACAAGAAATATTAAAGTGCTTCTGACACAAGGAAAATTACACCAGAAGAAAACTTGAATGGGAATAAAGGATAGAAACTGTACTGAATAAACTAAAATTAAAAAATTAAAAAAAAACTTGAATCTGTGAAAAAGAATAAAGAAATGATAAGCATGTATGTATATGTAGAATTCATTTTTCTCAATTTTAAATTTATGTAAAAGATAATGACCATTTAAAACAAAAAATAATGCCTTATAATAAGATATAGAATGTAGAACAACAATAACACAAAGAATGGGAGGAGAAAATGAGAATATACTGTCATTGAATTTTTATAGGACTTGTGAAGTGGCATAATATTATGTGAAATTGGACTGTAATAAGTTAAAGATGTATATTGTAAACAGTAGAGCCACCACTAAATAATATATATCAGAAAAAGCAAACCTCAGAAGAAATAATTTTACTGAGATAAAATGGGACATTTTATAGTAATAGAGAGGCAAATTCACCAATAAGACAACAATCTGGAAAAACGTATATTTCTTATAACAAGTTTCAAAACAGATAAAGTGAAAATTTATAGAATTTAAAAGAGACATAGGCAAATCTATAATGTCTGAAGGTTAAAAAAACTAACTATACAAAGTGTTGGTAAGGATATAAGGCAACTGGAAATGTCACACACTTCTAGGGAAAATGGCATAAGGTACAACTACTTTGGAAAACAGTTTGACAGTTTCTTAAAAACTTTAATGTGTATGTACCACACACTTGCTATTCCTTGTTAAACATACACTTGCCACTCCTAAATACCCTCAGACAAATGAAAGCATATGTCTGTACAAAGACTTGGATGTGAATGTTAGTAGTGGCTTTATCTATAATGGCCACAATGCCAACTATCCAGGTGTACATCACTAGGTAAATAGATAAGCAAATTGTGGTATAACCATACCACGGAATTCTACTCAGCATTAGAAAGATGAATTTTGAAAACATTATGCAGAACAAAATAAGTCATACTCAAAAGAACACATACTACATGATTACATTTGCATGATATTGACAGATAATTCCATCATTTCTGCTCATTTTCTGAGCACAGGGCATTGACAGTTTCATTTAAGGATGTTTGCAAAACTGCTCCATAGAAGGGATTAGATTTGCTTACATTCTAGGGCAATAAAATTAAAGTTTTCTCTTCTCCTTACAGATATTCAAGGGTTATAAAAATGACACTTCCTCTGAGTCAGTAAGCAGATTCGTTTCCTGACTAGGATAGTGTCTGTCTCCATAAGGGAAGATGGACAGATTTGGTGATAGACCTGTTATAATACTAGGAGTTTTTTTTATCTCTGTGCTCCTCAACTGAGACACAGAGCCACTGTGTACATAAGCACTCACCTGGACTCTCCTCGACATCACCCCACCATTACTGGGGGACTAGGAGAATCAATGGAAGCACAAAGCTCACACTACCTACTATGCTGTAAATCTGAATCTATTTGGGTTCACGTCTCCTTACTGGCCAAGTCTATAGAGGACTGACTAGTCATCCAGACTAACCCTGCAATAGACACTGCTATTTAAGACCTGCTTAACATGAAACTCTAGAGAAGAAAAGTTGAATCTGTAATGATCAAAAGTAGATCAGTGATTGCTTGGGAATGGGGTGGACAGGAGTGACTGCAAAGGAGCCTGAGGGAACCTTTGAGGCAGTGACTACATTTGTCAAAGTTATTCCTATGATAAACTTAGAACATGGCTTATATTATATACAAAGTATACTTTAATGAAATTTATTTTAAAAATATTTTACCATTATCATGTCTGAGAAAATGTGTGAGTGGTAAATAAAAATAATAAGTCAAAGGCAATATGCCCTCATAAAAAGAGCATTCAGCTGAAATTAGTTTGCCATCTGAAATAAGTCAAATAACTTATCTATGTCTAAATTATTTAGAAAGGTGAAATAAAAGCTATATACTTAAGGTTTTACTAAACTAAAGCTGAGATTTAACATATCTACATTGAACTCTTTGAAAAAAAGTCTCATTTAAAGAGTTATAGTCTTTGCATATACTTTTTAATTGCTTCCAAATAAAAGTGCTTCTGCTATGAGGTACATAAAAATCTTTTCTTATAAAGACTAAAAGGAAAATGAATTTTGGACAAATGACTTAAAATCTATGCAGTGTTCTGATATGAGAAACAAAAACATAATAATAATCTCAATAGAAAACAATAGTCCCGTTAAAAAGACATTACATTCTTAATAAATAAAGAAATGTTATTATTAATGTGGGAATCTCACCAAAAGGTGAAGTTTCTATGATGTAAGGAGGTGAAGAGGGATTGGAGTTTCTGACTTATAGAGAAACAAGGGCAAATACTGAAAGAGCTAAAGAACCACACAACAAGTCTTTTGAAGATAAGGCACATGTTCAAACTATGGGGGAAATAGCAAGGTGAGTGGGTTATGTGCACAGTGCTATATTCTCCTGCACTTTGTTGGGTTCAGCCCTGTGAGTGGACTTTGCCTTCAAGTGCATTACTTAGCTGTAGTTAATACACTGGGAAATATCTACATGATCAAAGTACGTGACTTTCACTTTATGCTGTTCTCCAATTTACCAGTCACGCAAGAGCCAGTTTGACTTACATCAATATGTCATAGTGACAAAATAGACTACACTTTTGTTTAATCTTTGAGCTCAAAGTCAATTCCTCAGGAAAACTTTCCCTGACCTCTTGCCTGGATGAAGGCATACATTCTCAGAACTGTCTGTACTCTTCTTCTATAATATGTACCACAGTTTAGATCCTTGGGAAATCATTTTCTTATCTGATTCCCCCCATGTAAATAAATTTTCACTCACCACTGTCTCCTCACCACCTGGCATAGTGCTTGGGCACATAGTAGGTACCCAAGAAATATTGGTTGACTGCAAGAATTATTTAATTAATTAAATATTATCACATTAAAGTACAATCTTATTTGCTTTCTGCTGTGGTGTTTTTAAAATTTACAGGAACAAATATAGGGGACACATGGACAAAACTAGGGGGGTTGGAAATGGGAGGGTGAAGGGAGGGATGGGTGGGTGGGCTGGAATGGGAATAAAGGATAGAAACTGTACTGAATAAACTAAAATAAAAAATTTTTTTAAATTAAAAACAAACAAAAAAAAAACAAATTTAAAATTTACAATAATATTGCCCTAGCTTTATTTTTCAAATGAGAAACAGGAAGCTTGGTTTAAATATAGATCTATTTTGTTAGTAACAGTGACACACACACACACACACACACACACACACACACACACACAGAAAAAATAAAACAGTGGGAGAAAGGACAACATGGAAGAAAGATAAAAGCTTGATGAAGAAAATAAACCATTCTCACTGTGGCTACCAGACCTGTATCATGAAAGACGATCAAGTAAATGTGTGTAGTCAACACAATACATGCCCTCTCCCTCCAACTTCATTTGTCTAACCTATCTCCAGAACTGAATTAAAAATGTCATTGGAAATAATATTATTACAATCATTTATTTCTATAAATTCATTCAGTGATTTATATCTACTTTATTTCCCATTGTAAATGGCACTAGAAGGTAATTTGTCTCACACTGATAAACTGACAATAGCACAAATACAGCTTTACAATCAGTAGAAGGGAAAAATGAATCAATATAGTAAATACTGTTTTTTCTTCCTCCGGAATGCTATGTCATTATGCTTTCTTCAAAATTCTATAGATTATTAAAGTGGAAATTATCATAGAGGTCACTGATGAAAAAACTAAGGCCCAGAAAAATTAAATAATTTTTGGCCAAGGTCATACAGTAAATTTATGGAGGAGCTAAGGTTAAAATTCACATTGTCTAATGCCATACATGTCTTCCTTTTTTTTTAAAAGAGGGTTTTTTGCTTTCTGAAAATCTGCTATCAATCATGACAGCCTGATATGCAAATCTAATGCTTTTATTCTGCTCTATTGCCATTTACCAGATTATTCCATCTATATATAAAAAATGAAACACAGAAAACATACACACAAATGCACACACAAAAAATAGGGATTATAGCTAGAAAAAAGGTTGTTTTGAACATACAATTTAAAGAAATGACAAACCTAAGACAAAGTGGTATTTGTAAATCTTCCGTCCATCTTGGTGATCGGTCAACCTTCTTAACTTGCATCATTTTTACTGCCCTCAGTTTGGCTTAATATTTGGAAATTTGTCCTAAGTGTTTTTCCAGGTGACTGAAAAATGGGATCCAAGAAACAGTTCAGGTGGCCTCCAATGATGTACAGTTCTCAACTGAAAGCCCCAAAGTAACATAAACTCAGAACTGCACAATTTAGGAGCTTTTATCAAAAAACTAGATAGATGGATCCTCAGCCCCAGAGTAAATTAAGACCTTCCTTAGAGAGATTTATGCTCCAAAGAGTCTTCCCAATTGTGTGGCAGAAGCAAAGAATGCATTTTAAGATGAAAAATTATTCAGGGTTAAGATGTCTGGTGGTTAAAAGCACAAACCCTAGAAACACAAACTCTAGCTGTGTTCAAAGTTGAACTCTGCTTCTCATTAGCCTCTCTCCTTGGGCAAGTCATTTAACTTCATTATATTTCAATTGCCAAGGCCGTAAAATGAGAGTGTTGATAGTACTTAAATCAAGTATTTATAATATTAAACATTAAATTAATTGATACTTTAAAGCACTTAATGTCATACCAGGCACCTATAATTACTATATCTGTGTTTGATAAATAAATAAAATTATCTCCCTGACAGCATTTAGGGGACTTTTTTAAGGAAGTTCTCTGTCTTAGTTCCCAAAAACATAGTCTGTGGTCCTGTTTACTCACACTGGTGTGATGGTTTGGAAAGAATGAGCCTTGTTCAACCTCAACACACAAACAAATGGAAGCTTGACATTTAAAACTGAAATACTCCTGCACTGCAGTTAGCCTCCAGGGCCAACACTAATCTCTTTAAGGAAAAATAAAATAAAATAATCTTTAAAAAAAGAAAAGAAACTATGAAGTCTGCACTCAAAACATGAGCTGAGTCCTTGATCTTCAATAGTGTCACTGATTACTAATCAAGGCATTAGAGTCTCCTGAGACTCTCAGATGTATTTTCAATAAGAGTAAATTGTAATTTTGCTTCACAGAGGATGGAGCTAATTCAGAGAAGATAATCTGAATGTTCCTAAACCATAGGTCAGTGGGAATTGGCACATAGTTGACATTCAATTAGTAAATAAATAATAGCAAATATATACTACTCAAGCATTTTATACTTATATAATTATATACAATATTTACTGTGTCAAGCATTTTTCTAGGTGCTTTCCAATAATTGTATAAGGTTATTACTGATTTTATCTCCAATTTAAAGATAAGGAATATGAGGCAAAGAGAGCTTCAAAAAAAAATTTTAAGGTCACATGTGAGCAAGTGTTGGCACTGGGATTCAAATCTACACTGTCAGACTCCAGAGTCTATGCACTGAATGGATTTAGAACAATATTCAAAGGGACAGTGGGCCAGTCACAGAAGCCTACTGCTCAGGTCTCTGTTCAGTTGTAAGAAGTTCTATAACTGCAGGCTACAGTTATTTCACAATCCAAAGCTTTTGACCCAAGGCCACACTCTTCCTGGGCTGTCCTAACCAACAACCACAAGATTAGGGTACTGGATCCTGGCTGCTTCTGTCCAAAGTGGGACTCCTTTTAGGTTGGGGGAAGCTGTCAGATCTCTTCTAGCCAAGATGGAGGCATAGGTAGATCACTGTGCCTCCGTCCACAAACAAAAGGACAACAACAAATTTAAAAACAAAGAACAACCAGAACTGCCAGAAAATCAAACTGCATGGAAGTCTGACAACCAAGGATTTAAAAAAGAAACATTCATCCAGACTGGTAGGAGGGGTGGAGACAGGCAGCCAGGACAGAGAGGACACACAGCAAGGTGGATGTTGGAGGACTAGGCAGGCAAGGAAGTGGCTGGTAGACCAGGTGGTCCCACATTTCCACACAGATAAACCAGGAGGAACAACTGAGAAGCAGGAGCAAGAAAGACCACACAACCCAGGGTTCCAGTGTAGGGAAATAAACTCTCAAAACCTCTGACTGAAAAAACCTGTGGGGTTACTGCAGTGAGAGAAACTCCCAGCCTCACAGGAGAGTTGTTTGAGAGACCTACAGAGTCCTAGAATGTACACAAAACCACCCACCCAGGAATCAGCACCAGAAGGGCCAAATTTGATTGCAGCTAGCTGAGAAAGTGACTGAAAGCCAGCTGAGAGCCCAGCAAGTGTCATTGTTCCCTCTCAGACCCCTCTCCCACACACAGCACCACAGCATCACAGCACAGTGAAGTGGGTTGCCCCACCCTGGTGAACACCTAAGGCTCTACCCCTTACTATGTAACACATGCACTAAGACAAAAAAAGCGGCCCAAATAAAAGAACAGATCAAAGCTCCAGAAAAAATACAACTAAGTAATGAAGAGATAGCCAACCTATCAGATTCACAGTTCAAATGCTAGTAATCAGGATGCTCATAGAAATGGTTGAATATGGTCACAAAATAGAGGAAAAAGTGAAGGCTATGAAAACTGAAATAAAGGAAAATGTACAGGGAACCAACAGTGATGGGAAGGAAACTGGGACTCAAATCAACAGTTTGTACCAGAAGGAAGAAATAAACATTCAAATAGAACAGAATGAAGAAACATGAATTCAAAAATATAAGGAGAGGCTTAGGACCTCTGGGACAATTTTAAACATTCCAACATCTGAATCATAGGGGTGCCAGAAGGAGAAGAGGAAGAGCAAGAAATTGAAAACTTGTTTGAAAACATAATGAGTGAGAACTTCCCTAATCTGGCAAAGGAAATAGACTTCCAGGAAGTCCAGAAAGCTCAGAGAGTCCCAAAGCAGTTGGACCCAAGGAAGCCCACACCAAGGCACATCATAATTACATTACCCAAGATTAAAGATAAACAGAGAATCTTAAAAGCAGCAAGAGAAAAGGAGATAGTTACCTACAAAGAGCGCCCATAAGACTATCAGCTGATTTCTCTGACGTCTGCAAGAAACCTTGCAGGCAAGAAGGGGCTGGAGAGAAGTATTTGAAGTCATGAAAGGCAAGGACCTACATCCAAGATTAGTCTCTCCAGCAAAGTCATCATTTAGAATGGAAGGGCAGATAAAGTGCTTCCCATATAAGATCAAGTTAAAGGAGTTCATCATCACCAAGCTCTTATTATATGAAATGTGAAAGGGACTTATCTAAGAAATAGAAGATCAAAAACTATGAACTGTAAAATGACAACCAACTCACAACAACCAAAACTATGAAAACAAAAACAACCTAAGCAAACAACTAGAACAGGAACAGAATCACAAAAATGGAGATCACATGGAGGGTTATCAGCAGAGAGGGGGAGGAGAAGAATGGAGGAAAAGTTACAAGGAATAAGAAGCATAAATGGTAGGTACAAAATAGACAGGGGAAGGTTAAGAATAGTATAGGAAATGGAAAAGCCAAGAAACTTATGTTTACAACCCATGGACATGAACTAAGGGTTGGGAGATATGGGTGGGATGGCAGGTACAAGTCAGAGGGGAATAAAGTGAGGGAAATGGGACAACTGTGAGAGCATAATCAATAAAATATATTTAAAAGAAACTGTCATATCTGCACAGTGGCCTGAGGCTCACTCCTACTTCCTTTCTCTTCCTTCTTTCACAGAGGTTACCCCCAATAAATGTCTTGTACTATAAATTCTGTCCCTGCATCTATTTTCCAGATGAAATATTTGGTCTTCCCAGGCACCAATGTCGCTGAGATCTCACCAGTAAGGAGCAGTATGAAACTTTAATAAAAAAATCTGAACTGAAAGAGAGGAGCACAGACTCAGCACATTGTCAAATGGCCTCATTGTCTCACCAGCACTAAAACATTTCATCTTCACTCAAGAACTGATTTTAATCTTATGCTGGGATACCCGTTTTCCTCTTGTGATTTCAACACAGGTATGTGGATAAAATCTGACTTAATAGCAGAGTACTGACATTTTGGCAGATGCAAATGTTTCCTACTCCTCCAGGTTTTCCTGGAAGAGAACACAATGTCTTCTGTCCCACACAACTCCACAACTGAGCTGACTTCATCCCATATGAAAGGTGACAGTTCTCTTTCAAAAGGCTACTAATCTTGTATATGCAGTCAAAACTAGATGTTTCATTAATTAATGTTCTAGTAAAATTTATAGAATCATATTGTAGTAGAAGAGGAAGATGGGAACACACTGAGATTTCTCTACCATGGATGAAGCCTCCAGGAAATAAAGATAGCACATTATGGATGAAACTGGAGAGCGTTATGTTAAGTGAAATAAGCCAGGCAGTGAAAGAAAAATACCATATGATCTCACCTATAAGTGAAACCTAATCAACAAAACAAACAAACAAGTTAAATATAACCAGAGACATTGAAATAAAGAACAAACTCATGGTAACCAGAGGGGAGGGGAGGGGGGATAACGGGGAAAAAATGGGAAGGTCATCAAGGAACATGTATAAAGGACACATGGACAAAGCCAAAGGGGGATAGGATCAAGTGTGGGAGGTAAGGATGGGTGGGGCAGGGGGTAATGGAAGGGGGAAAATGGAGACAACTGTACTTGAAAAACAAAAAAATACATATGTAAAAAAAGTATTAAAGAAACCTTTAGGGAGCGATATGAGGCCTGTTTGAAAAAAATCCAATCATGGTTAGTATAACAAGAATGGTTTGTGCAACATTGATGTAACCTGGCAGCCAAAGACAGTGGACTGGAATGCACATGAGTGAACAATGATGACTTCACTGTACTAGTTATTGGGGGTGGTAGAGATGCTGTTGATTGAGCATGTGTACCATGTGGCCATCGAATTCAAAATGACTGAGTGAGTAGAACAACAAATCTGCATCAAAGAACAATAATTTTGCATGAAGTTTGAACATTCCTCCACAGAAACTATTTGGATGATTCAGAAGGCTTTTGGGGGTGATGCAGTGAGTGCAGCACAAATAAAAGTGTGGTGCAAATGCTTCAAAGGTGCCCAAGAGTCTATTAAAAGTGATCCACATTCTGGAAGGCCTGTAACAAGCAGGACACCTGAGAATGTTGAACGTGTATGTATTGCAATCAACAAAGATTGACGACTGACAGTGCAAGAGCTGGAAGCTGATCTTGGGATTCTAAAAATTACTGTGTCTGAGATTTTGACACAGGATCTTGGCATGAAACATGTCGTGGCAAAATTTGTTCCATAGGTTCTGCTACCAGAGCGGAAGAAACATTGTGTTGCAGTTGCTAATGATACTGGGAGAACTGTGTGAGGTCCCAAAGCGCCTACTTCGAAGGGGACTGAGGCATCATTGTCTTATGTACAATGATTCTCGTATCTTGTATCTTCAATAAATGTGTCCATTTTTCATATTATGTGGCTGGATACTTTCTGACAGACTCCATATTGTAGAAGTATTTAGATAGTATTAGATAGGCACACCACCATGTACAATGGTAGTATTAGTTAAGGTTCTTTAATTGTAAGCAGTAGGCAGCAACTCTAACTAACTTAAGTCAAAAGTATGTGTTAGGAAGGTGTGAGGTTCACAGAAAGAATGGAAGGAAAGAAAGCAGAACTGCAACAATGGAACTACATACAAAAAATTGTATAATCTAGGAGTCTTGCTAGGGTGGAATGGAAATCCAACTACTTTCAGCATCATTGTCCTTCTGTTCAAGATTCAAATTCCAGGGAAAGAACATCAGATTGGCCTAGCTTGATTCCCAGTCCTTGGGGAGAAGTAAACAGAACTCCTGATTATAATTCCAACAGACGATACCCGTTGGGGAAGAGATAATTCCTAAAAAAAGAATCAGATTGCTTTAAAAAGAAAGGAAGGAAGGAACTAAAGAAGGGAGGGAGGGAGGAAATGAATTCTGAACAGTAAAATAACTTTAACTGCCACACTTCCCAATTAGTACAAGTGAACAGATTCAATAAGATGGAGATGACTTCTGTCAGCCTTGAGGCTAATCAGCCTTCAGTGGAAAGCATACACAAAAATAAGGAGATGTCTCAGTACTATTGGATCAGTTCTTAGAGAGAAATATAGGTAAATCAGAGTATCTTTTGAGAGGGTAGCACCAGGATGGCAACAGAACCATCCTGATAAAACAATAATAAAAAAAGTTGAAGGAACTAGGAATATTTATTTATTCAGGAGAAAAAGACCTCAGAGGGATTGGTAACTGCCAAATGTTAGTGACTTCCAAGCCACTGTATTCACAAGAATTAGCCTTGGAACCAATGGGGTTTAGAATCATGAGATAAATTCAAAATAAATAAGAGGAGCTTGGGTCTACCTTCACTGGGATGAAAGGTCTACCTTTCATGCCCTAGTATCGTAGTGGCAAAACAAAGAAAATTCTTACTCCAGATCCCAAGAAGCAAAACAAAAGAATCCATAGAAATGGTAAGATTGTTGGGGGTTCTTGGGTTTTACATTAAAAATTTATGGAACTTTTTATCTATATTTGTATTATGCCTTGTTTGTGAACCTCTTGGAACACCATTGCACCTTGTGTGGGTATGCATACTACAGTTTCCAGGGGCCCTCGAATATTTACAATATAAAATTTTTATATTGTAAGTATAATATACAATATTACATATACAATATATATGTGGTGTTTTTAAAAATATTTAGGACTGTCTGAAGATGGAATGAACTATCTAAGAAGCTTGTAAATAAGCAGGATAACATCCAGGCCACAAAAGGGTGGGGTTAAAACCAAGCCCCTGATCAAGAGTCCTTCTACTTATCTATCAGAGACACTCTCAACTCCTATCCTTCAGAATTATCTCAACACCAGAAGCTCCAAGGACAGTGACCAGCAAAGGGGAAAAAGTAGCAAAAAGTCAAGGACCCATAGAAGCTTTTAAAAAGGCTCCCAAGTAGACAACCCAACAGGAGGAAATAATTTTTTTGCTACTTCAATATGCCCTAAGTCCCATTTCTCCTATTTCTACAATGAACAATGACATGTTCAACAAACTTTTGTCTGTGAGCCAGAGAAATTATTACATTTGTTGAATTATTCAGACTGTAGAGCTGAGAGAAATCTTCACATTCATTTTGTCCAACCTCCCTCATTGTAGAGTTGAGAAAGCTGAATTCCTGTGGAGTCAAATGGCTTGCCCAAGATGTTGAATACTCTTTCTGCAAAGACAAGGTCTGCTGTGATGCAAAGAGAAACTTAAAAATGGCACACTCCGTCACAGCCAATGTCCTGGCCTGGTGACCTCGGGTATGTTGTTACCCTTTCTGAACACATTTCCTTACCTGTAGGTGGTAATAATACTTCAGTGGACTCTCCCGAGGACTTAAAGAGGGAATGTTCTCAAAGCAGGGAGCACAATACCCAGCATGTGGAGGTTGCTTACAAAAATACTCTTGTTCTCCAGTTTCCTACCTTTCTTATTGGATCATTTCCCAAGTCTTCCTGATGGTACATAGTTCTAATAAGAATGAACTTTCCTCTTCTCTTTCCAAGTCACACAACTGAGAGAGAAACACAAAAAGACAGAGATGGGGCCAATCAGTGAAATATTAATAGCTGAAGAATCTGGATCAGGGGCATCTCAGAGCTCTTTGTTCTTGACTTGCAATTTTTCTGTTTAAGAATTAAAATCACTTCAAAACAAATAATTTTTAATGGAAATATAAAACCTATACCATCACATTCTAAAGCCCTATTGCATAGCAACTGGACTAAAGTCTTTAACATGGCATGCGTCTTAAACTATATGTTAGTAAGGGCACCCTTCCAATCTCTCTGTTCTAGAGGAAGTTACAGTTTGTGATTAGTCTTTCACTTGTTGAACATATGACACAAGGAGGAACTGTGGCCAGGATTAGGGAACAGGCTGGAGCTCAAAAGTGCCTTGGTTTGAATGATAAATATATGGTCACCCCCACATTAACCACCAATTAAGAAAAGGTCATGTGCTAAATTGGAAAAGTCCCAATGTAGGAGAAAGCAATTGAGAGTCTTTCGTACCCAAAATAGTACAAGTAGGTTCCATCTGAGAAGAAACACAAATTTGTTTTTCTTTCACAATGATCTTGGGCAGGGGGAGGGGATGGACAACTTTGCCTTTTGGAGCTTAACATACCTCTTCTGTTATAAAAAAAAATTAGGTTCAGCAAAAATTATCTCTAAAGATCACATTAGGTCAATAACTCTAAGAAACAAACTTCAACTAAGACTTTTTAACTAAGACTTTTCTACTAAGACTTGTCTTAAAGGTCTCTATATATGATCTACATATAATAAAAGGTTAAAAGGAACCTGAGGAACCTTCTAATCTACCCCTGCTAGACTGTCTTATTTGTCTTTACATTTCTTATTTCTAGCATAAAAGCACTCAAATGTTTTCCAGTGTTGAGCCACTGCTAATGTGATGCATGATATTTCCTTGAACATTATCTCTAACACATGGCCGTTGGCCAATGCACAGACTGCACACCTCAAAGGTCAGGAAGCTCACTACTTCTGGAAGCAGCCCGTTTATTTTGCAGGCACCTGTAAGTGCTACTGGCTGTCTTTACATGGAGCCAAAATCTACTCCCTGTAATTGTACTCACCAGAGAAAAACACTTTAGGACACATGAGAAGAGGGTAGGAAAAGGACAAGACTATCTATGATTTAACAACTCATAGAGTGACAAGGGGCCTTTAAAGGTTTTCTTTGAGATTCCATTTCACCAGATATGTAAAACTATTCTATGTGAAGAGAGAAGACAAGGATACTGACATTGTGAATAAAAGAAAATGGGGTGAAAGTGAACCAGGCCTCTTTATGAACAGGGAGAGTGTTCATGCTTTTTTATGAATAAAGGATGAGAGGGGCCAAAGTCCAAACTACAAATGACCTAAGAGTTCTCCTAGCAATGAAAGAGAATGTGAAAAACTCAAATGAATCACTGTCTTGATTCAGACTACAAGGCAGACATGACAGTGAAAAATGTGTCCCAAGAGTAAGGGTTGTGCCTATTAAGACAAGTACAGAGTTACTTCAAACACAGATTCCCTATGCTCTGATGAAAAGTCTTGCTGGTCATTCTCTAAAGGGAGTGTCCCATTCATTGCCAACAGCCCTGGGAGCAGGAGCAAAGGCTGAGACTGAAAAGATAAGTTGTAAGTAGAGTGCAATATAGAGTGGCCACCTGCCAAGGGTCAAGGGTTAGGTTTAGAGTCATTATCTCATTGGTCCATTTTTGTCCTGTGAGGGCATGAAATATTTCTGGCTGTACATAAAGAATGCAGTTTTGTGGAAAGAAGAGTGATGCTTTATCTCTAATTGATCAAATCCCTTAACCCCTTTTTATTCCCCTTAACCTTTTTGTAGTGTCATGTGTCCATCTCTGACTAAAAGGTGGAGGGATGCAACACAGACCTTCTATTAGGTCTATTCTATCAAATCTCGTATTCACTCCATGTTATTTTCTCTATCAGAAATGCTCTGCTCCTTAGATTCTGAGAAGGGAATGTGTAAGTTTTCCTACTAAAAACATTTCCCCCAGCAAATGTCCATAATAATGGGCAGCATTGTTGAGGAGTTTCTTGGAACTCCACCTTTGCTGTGGTCTCCTTCTAGGGTCTTTCATTGTTCTCATCTAAAACCCAGCCCAGAGCTACTGAGGGAGCAAGTTGTTTCCAGAAATTATAAGTCACTCACACGACCTATTACCAACTTCCTCCCTCAAGGACTCAGGGCTTCACAAGCAAGTCCAAAGCCATGGCCAATTTTCTTCATATTTTAGAGTGTCATTACCTAGAACCTACAATAATAGACTTGACACAATCACATAAAAGAGTTCCCAGGGGCCTTGAAAACCAGAGAATAGATATCATGGGGTTTAAAAATGGCCACTTAACAAGTCACTGAGCTTATTGGTGTCAGAGGATAGGCAGATACTTTATAGCTACACATGTTAATCTCAGATCTAACATTTTTTGCAGTTTTTAAATATATTTTTCTTTATTTCTTAAATGTATTTGGACCTCTTGATCTTTTTTAAATACTCACTGAGGATGTGTCTTTTTTTATTATGATTTTAGAGAGAGAAGAAGGGAGAAAGAGAGCAAGAAACAATGATGTAAGAAAGAAACATCTATCAGCTGCCTCCTGTGTGCTCCCTGACCAGGGATTGAACTTGCAACCTAGGTATGTGCCCTGACCAGGAAACAGACCTGTAAACTTTTGATACAGGCAAATATGCTCACCTATACCTGGGCCACCTGGCCAGGGCAGGACCTCTTGATTTTTTTAAAAGTAGCATCATTAAAACATTTATAGTGATATACACATCTTTTCCTTTTGTTTTCTTATTGTTATTTTATTGTGGCAAGAACACGACATGAGATACCCTCTAAATAAATTTTCAAGTATATAATATAGTATTATGGACTATAGGTTATAGGGGAAGGGGAATTCCCTCCCCAACCCCCACCAAAGATATTAGGTTGGTCAAAAATTTGTTTACCTTTTTCTGTAAAATAAAAGACATATTTTTAAATTTTCACTGATAACTTCATTGACTTGGATATTTTGAGTATGTCAGCTATCTCCCACTAGTGGCCTCTAGTGGGTAGAGGCCAAGGGTGTTGTTAAACATTTTCCAATGCATCAGATGGCAAAGAATTTTTGGACAAAATGTCAATAGTACCAAGAAACTTCACAAACCACTTTTGACATGTTCAATCAGTCACAACATCTTCCCCATCCATATACTGCACACATCTTTTTTTGTTTCAGTTGCATTTTTTATATTTCTTGAAATAATAAAGCATAATATGCTGAAAATGTGTATCTTCTTCTATCTTCAGTATTAAAATGGCTGCACAAAAATTCACCTTTGATAAGTTTTTTTTAATGCACACTGATATGACAACTATCACAATACAATCTAACAAAATGGTTTCAAATGAAGTTAAAGACAGCTAAGCACTACTGGAACCATCCTATGGGAAAAACTAAACAAACTTTTTGACCAACACAAGAAGTCCCCCATTTTGAGTTCTTATGACTAGACTAATAACAAAACTGACATATGACCAGATTAAAGGCAGAAAAAAATATTTGATACATGTACACGGGAGATCATAAATGCCGTTCAGAGAAATGATGAACCAACCAGTTTTTTATACTTTTTATATGAAGAAACAATAAATCTGTGAGTATTTGACAAGCAAAGAATCTTAAGCTTGGTTGCTCTTTAGTGAGGCATCTAAGCAAAGTCTGGGATTGGGTAGTAAATTAATACATAAGTAACAAAGTTTGTTGATACAGGCTTCTTTGCCCTGGATTCTTAACTTTAGCAATAAGAGTGTCTCTCTCAGCCACTCTCTACGGCAAGGAGGACACCTTTCACAGGGAAGATTTATTTTCTGCATTAAAGAAAAGGGAGGATCAAACGTCCTCCTTGAACCAGCTGCTGGTCAAGTACTAACTTGACTAACTTTATTAATTCAAAGTAATAAATATGTCACTGTGGGATATTTGGGGGCAGCCTGTCCTAGGCCTTACTTAGTAAGATACAATGTTGCACAGAAGATCTCTAAAACTTATTCATCTTGCTTAACTGAAACATTATGCTCATTGAGGAGCAACTTCCAATTTCCTCCTCACCTCAGCCCCTGGAAACCATCATTGTACTCTTTGACTGTATAAATTTGACTATTTTAGGTACCTCATATAATTAGGATTATGCAGTATGTGTCCTTCTGTCACTGGCTTATTTCTCTTAGTGTAATGCACTCAAGTTTGATCCATTTTGTTTTATGTTGAAAATTTCCCATCTTTTTTGAGGCTGAATAGTATTCTGTTGTATGCATATACCACATTTTCTTTATCCGATCATCTGTTGATGGGCATTTAGGTTGCCTCTGCATCTTGTCTGCAAATAGTGCTGAAATGAATATAGGAGTGCTGTTATCTTTTCAAAATCCTGATTTCAGTTCTTTTGGATAAATACCTGGAAATGGGATTGCTGGATCATGTGGTAATTCTATTTTTAATTTTTTGAGGAACTTTCATACTGTTTTCCACAGAAGCTGTTCCATTTTGTATTCTTACTAATAGTATACAAGAGTTCTAACTTCTCCATGTGTTTGCCAAAACTTCTAGTCTGTCTTTCTTTCTCTCTCTCTCTCTTTTTTCTAAGTACCAGCCATTCAGACAGATGTGGGGTTTTAGCTGCATTTCATTGATGACCTTGAACATTTTGTTGGCCATTTGTATATCTTCTTTGGAGAAATGTCTGTATAACTTCTTGGCTAATTTCTAATCAGATTATTTTAGAGCTAATATTTTTTATGATACCTTTCTGAATTTTACATGTGCCAGTAAAGACCAAAGTAACACTTGAATGGAAAATAATACAATAATTAACAAACAAGAATAAACCCTGTGTTTCATTAATCATAACTATAAACATGCTTTTGACCAACCCTTTATATTAATCATAGTAACTGAAAGCAATTCCATCCTGTGACTTTCATGAATTATAATAATTATGTTTTAGTTAATTTTTCCAATTTTCCAAATAAATTCAACCATGTGCTATACCACTAAAGTTAATTAGCAATGTCTTAACTTTAATTTCATTAAAGACATTGTTATTTCTCATTTTTGGCCAAGTATTCCAAGGGCTCTGAAGTATTCCAAAGTATAGCCTAAAAAGAGCTATTATTTTTCAGTTTTAATGTATAAATTTCCCACAAATCCACACTTCACCTGTTTTTTTCTTTGTTCATTCATTGTCTCTTCTCTGATCCAAGGTTCATGTCGTGCTTCTCTGTTCCTGTCCCAGTAATCTTACCTTTTCTCTGTTTCTGCTGGTTTCGACTCCCTCCCATTCATCAGCATTTTCTCTTCTCCCTCACTGACATCTGCTGCTGAGGGTTTCTTTGTGTTCCCAGGCCTCAGTGCACAGCTTCCCTTCCATTTTTCTCCCTCCCTCACTGTCCTCCCTTCCTTCAAGCTTCTTTGTCTTTTGTGCTGCTGATCAGAGCCGGAACAGACTTTGAAAGGTCACGAGGAGTCAGAATTCTGGCCACAGCTAATGATCCAAGGCCCTTGAATCTGCAGGCAACTTGTAACATTCAGGCAGAAAAGGGGAGCACAGAGAAAACCTCTGCTGTGCCTTTCCAGTGATGTCCGTGCTCTAGAAACAGAATAGGGACTGATTCTACTTAGTGTTCAAATCAGCTTGCTCCTCATTCAACTAATATTGTACATCTTGTAGTCAGGCTCCTGGAGTGGGTGCTAAAGATCTTTTCCCTTCTAGTGAAGTTTGGGTTTGGTTTATGTTTTTTGTGTTGTTTGTTTGTTTACCAAGAAAGCAGTTTCACTTCCTGTGCTTTGCTTCACCCATCTGCCTTGCTGGGAAATTTTCTGGTGTTTATTTGTGGAGACTATTGTTTCTCCTTGCCTGGTACCACCCTGGAGAGAGTTTGCCCAGAGACAAGGGGGTCCCAAACACAGCAGTGCCAACATGGCCTCATGGGGCATTTCTCAAGCACCCTTGTCCTACCAAATCCACATGGATTTCTTTGTCAGTTGATGATACTGGAATTTATTGGGTATGTTCACTGCCCTCATTCAGGAGGCAGCAATTTAGGCAAGGTCACAAGACTAACACAAACCGAAAAGATAAAGTACTCAAGGAAGACCACTCGTGATTAATTGAGGGAGACAAATTGTAAGTGAAACCGAGGTTCCTTTTGTCTTTGATTAAATTTAGCTTTAAATCCTGGCTCTTCAAATCCTGTCTGTCTGTCTCTCTCTCACGATGATAATCAGCAGAAGACAGTAGCCTAGACCTGACTGATGGTCACAGAGTCTAGACCTCTGGCAGGCAAAAGATAACATCTTGACCTAGGTTATGTTTCAGTTCCTGAACCCTGAGGTGCAATAACCCCCCAGCTACTTTCCCATGAAACTGGACAGAGGGACACCAGGACAGACCTCAGAGTTGTCCTCAAAACCAGAAGAAATTATTCATCACCCTTACCTCACCTCTGACCAATCAGCTCCCAGCACTACCCCCAACTCCTAACCTACAGGCTCTTGAGATTTTTCCCTATGTAATCCGTAACCTACATGCCATCAGGGAGTTCGGGCTTTTGAGCATCAGCTTCCTGTTCTGGGTGCACCATTCATAATAAAATAGCCAGTCTTTCTCCACTGCAATTCGGGGTGCTTGGTATTTGGCTCTGCTAATGCTAGGTGGGCAAACTCTTTCTGTTCTGTAACATAGGAGCGGCTGGGATTGAAGTAAAGGCAAAAATCAGGGTTGAATGGGAAAAACAGAAGAGCCTCTGGCTTTGACCTGGGCCAGGAAGAGGTAACATTAGATAAGGAAGGTCCAGAGGATTCTAGGCCACAATTGGGACTTTTGTCACCCTACATGATTGCAGTGCCCCAGGCATCTGTCCTTGACCCTTTTTTCTTCTCCATCTATATTCTTCTCCCATGGCTATACCATTACCTAATCTAATAGATTAATGATTCAGATTCATGACTCAAGCCAGGATCTTCCTATTCCAGACTTTTATTTTTATTGTTTACTTGATATTTCCAATTGGTTGTCTAATAAACACTTCCACTTTACATGATCAAAATAAAATTCTTTTTTTTCTTTTCCAAAATCCACTCTCTCCCATAGTCTTGCCTATCTAATTAAATTGTACCACCAGTCATCACTGGGAATCTAGGGGTCATTCTTAAATTCTTCTCCTTCCCTTATACTAATTTTCAACTAGTAAGTTCTGATGTTCAGCTCTAAAGCTTGCCACATGTACTACCATCCCTGCCATGTCTGTTGCCAAAGTCCTAAGTCAAGCCACCATCATCTTTCCTAAACTACTTGATAACCTTCACCTGCTTAGCCTTCCTCCACTACTAACCCTATAGGTCCATTACCCACACAGCAGTCAGAGTGATCTTTTCTAAGGTGAGAGTCAGGGCATTTAGTCTCTGGCTAAAAATCCTCCAACGGCTTTCTATTCCAATAGAATAAAATCAAACTACTTACCACAGCCCTGTATGATCTGATGCCCTGTCTCTGTCTCAGACCTCATCTCTCACCACTCAGCTCCATTCCCATTGGCCTTCTTTCAGTCCTTCCAACCTCCCAACCTGAGTCTAGCCTTGGCCTTTGGACCAGCTGTTGCCTCCATCTGAAAAGCTCTCTCCCCCAATCTTTGTGTGACTTTCTTCCCGGTTTAGTCTATTCAGATGAAATGTCTTCTCAAAAAAAAGAAGAAAAAAATCTCTATTCTAGCTTTTTTTATTTTCTTCACAGAACTTATCTGGAATTATACTATACAGAACACTTATTTACTTTTGAGTTATTTTTGCCTCCATTGAATGCAAGCTCTGTGAGTACAAACACTTTCTCTAGCGTTAGCAAGTGTTCAAAAGATAATTGTTAATGAAGGAAGCTGATGTGGAAGGAGGCCCTCTAAGGGTGGGGAGAAATTCAATCAGAATGAGGACTCACAAGGTTGGCATGGGGACAGAACTCAGGGATGAGGTGGTGATCGCAGGATGCATTCTCTGTGCAGACACTGATACTATCTCCTCATCCAAGCAATTTGCACTGTGGACTTTGGAAAAGCCTTCCTAGAGAAGGGTTCAGATAACAATGCACCCCATTACCATTTCTATACTTACTGAGGGCACAATGCAGGGTACCACATTGGTATGTCATTCTTTCCACCAGTTTGACAGGAAGGTAGTTTGAACTTACTGCAAGTCTTTTCCTAAGTGCTTGGTACTTACCGTAATTGATCCCCACAACAATTATACTGTAAAGTAGGCATTATTATTCCCATTTTATAGATGAGAAAAATCTAGGCTCAGAGAGCTTATATAATGCCTGAGGTCGCAGAGCTACCTCATGCCTGAAGTGGCAGAGAAAGAATACAAACACAGGACTGCTAGATGCTGAAGCCAGTGCTCCTCCCAGCCCTTTCCCATAAGAGGAAACAGCCATAGTGACGAATCAAGAGCTGCTGGCTTATCAGTGGCCAAGGGTCTGCTCACAGTGCCCTCCAGGGGGCCATGGGCACTTTGACAGGAGCAGGTAGTTCTTCTTTTGAGCTCTGTCACCATGGTGGGAAGCAGTGAATGAGGAGGAGGCTGCTGGGCACTGATATGAGATCTGTAAGACAAAGTTCCCACTCCCCCATGAACTTGTCTTGAAGTAAACAGAGGATGTGGCAGAAATGGAGTTCGAGATACACAGCTAGCTGGTGAATCAAAGAATCGTTGTATGAATTTCATTATTGCATGTGTCACCCAGGTGTTTACAGTCCTGACTCCTCATCCAGGTTTGGTCCCATTAGATCCTCTCTTGTCATCATGTATCTTTCCTTCATAGCACTTAGCATAGCTATAACTTTTGATTTTACATGGAATTTTACACAGTGAAGGACAAATTCTATTTTATATTCATTATTATGTGTGTTATGTCACATCAGAAGTACACATGTGTGGTAGTTCTAAATACAGTGATTCTAAATTTGATCACTAAGTTGAGGCAGCAAGAGCCTGATATCTGCATTGTAAGGTATCCCTATGTGTTAGAAAAGAAAAATAAAAGAAATCTTGGGAGTGATGTTTTGATAGCAGTGATTTGTAATCCAGGCTGCTCATTAGAAATCACTTGGGAAGTTTTAAATATCTTCATGCCAGAACTCATTCCAGGCCAATTCCATCAGAATGTCTAGTGGTTGGATAGAGGTGTCACTAGTTTTCAAAGTCTTTTAATGATTCCAGTGAGCAGCTAACTTTGAGAACCACTAATAATTCTGCCCTCGTGTTTTCACTAGGGGTTGAAAAATTGGTGATTTTCTGATTCTATAATTCCTTCTCCCTGTTTTAAAAAGAACTTTCCCTCATCAGTGGAGTTACCTGACTATTCTAAAATATAATTCTATGGAAAAGTCACAATAAATTCTTAATTCTTTTCTCATATGCCTTCTTACTTTGGGAAACTCACATGGTTAGATTATTCTGATGTCAAAGACGCTAATGTATCATTTGTAATCATTGATATCCTTCTTGTGTGAGTCTCTGCTGCTGATTTTTTTTTGGTCTATGTATTAGTTTCCTACTGCCACTGTAACAAAGTAATACCAACTGGGTGGTGTAAAACAACAGAAACTTATTTTCTCACAATTCTGGAGGCCAGAAGCCCAAGATCAGTTTCAATGGTTAGAAATCAAAGTGTCAGCAGGGCCAAATTTCTGCTGGGCTCTGTACCAGGAGAATCTTTTCCTGGCCTTTTCCAGTTTCCTGTGGCTGCCAGCCGTCCTTGGCTTGTGGCCAAATCATCTCAATCTCTGCCTCTGTGGTTACATCGCCTCTTTCTCTATTATGTGTATCACATGTCCCTCTACCTCCATCTTATACAGATCCATGTGTTTTTATTTAGGGAAAATCCAGGATAATCTAGGATAACTTCCTCATCTCAAAATACTTATATCCACAAAGACTGGGGGGGGCGTGGTGGGCAGGCAGAGGTACATATAAGGTAATTTTCACAGGTTCCAGAGATTAGAAGGTGGATATCTTTTAAGGGGATACTATTTTTCAACCTACCACAGTCTCAGCAGAAGACAGGCCATATGGGGAGTCAGTTAAGGTGTAGTTATCCTATTCTTTATTTTTTCTCTCCCTTCTCCTAAATTTTATTAATTTTACCTCTTTTCCTGTATCCTACCAGCAATCACCTATTACAATAGTTATTATTCTATTCTAATGCTTATCCTCCTGCAGTTATCAGCAATTCAGTTTCCTTAGCCCCTCCCTTTCTATCTGTCTATCACTTTGCTTCTGTTTATGTCCCAAAAGACATAAAAATGATCTTTGTTCCTACTGATTCTTCCTGGCCCCAGAATTCTGTCTCTCTTTGACCTTATACATGTTATCTTCTATTTCTCATCTTTATGTAATTCAGCTTTTTCCTTTCTGCCTGGGAAATATTTGCTCCAGAGTTCATCTCAGAAAATGTTGCCTTCCTATCTTTTAGCACTCCTCAATAAATACAAGTGATGACAAATTTCAACAGACACGTGAATACGATTCCCACATTATTCCAGACCTGTGCTATTTTCTGCAGGACAGTTGAACCTTGCCTTTCTGAAACTTGGCTAGGCACATCAAATCTCAATTGGTTCCACACTCTTTTCCTCTCCTTGAGTTCTCAAATGACTCTATTTAACATCAATATTTCTTTCTGTGTTCTTGGTAGGTGGTAATTCATCTGTAAATGTTCATTTGGCCTTGAACATCTTTCACAGTATTCTGCTGCTAGCAGAGGAAAGCAAAGTGCAGTACAGCGGCGCTTACCAGCATGCCAAAAAACAATCAGACCTTATGTTGGGCATCCATTCCAAGAAACTTCACACCAGGTTTTTAAAAAAGAACCCTTTGCTTTCCAGTTTCCCAGGGAGATAGATGTGCACCCTCACATGTTACAGGGGAACAAAATGGGACTTGGTATTTAACTATAGCAATCAAGGTGCTAAATACAAGAACACTATTTTTTTCAGTTCTATTCATTTATAATAGATAAAACCCTTTCTATCAGGCCAAATGAGGCCAATTTTTCATTAACTCTTTATCAAGCCAATATCACTACTGTGTGATTCTCACTGCTGAACCTCAATTACTTAGGAAACTTGAAAAATTCAATATGTAAATAATCTAATTTTCTAGTGACTCAAAAAAAATTTTATTGCCAAACTTTATTATTAAATATCTTTCTAAAATGTGAGTCTATTTTTTAGTCTCAGTAAACATGGAATGGTGGTCATGATTTACTCTATTTCTACATGATTAAGAAACTTACAATATTGTATGCTGAATATTCTGAAGAGTAATTATGGTTAGAGCAAAGGTTCTTAATCTGGAGTTCATGGTTAAGCTTCACATTTCATGAACTGTCTGAAATTGTATACAAAATAGTTCACATTTTTCTGTGAGAAAATTGGCCATAACTTTCATCAAATTTTCAAATTGTAATGAAAATAGACCATTTCTTTATTATATGAAATATATGTAGAGCATGATATTATTTATACAAAGTTTTTAAAACTGTTCATGGATCTACATAAATATAATATTATAAAAGTATAAATCCTACTTGGAGTTGATAAACACCAAATTCAGAATAATTCTTACCTTTGCAACTTAGTCTACTTGGGCTGCTATAACAAAATACCATAAACTGGTGGCTTAAGCAACAGAAATTTCTTTTCTCACAGTTGGGAAGTCCAAGATTAAAGTTCTGATTGGTGAGTGTCCTTTTCATGGCTTGCAGACAGCCACCTCCTCACTGTCCTCACATGACAGAGAGAGAGCTCTGGTATCTTTTCCTTTTTAAAAAAATTTTATTACACAAAAGAACTAATGATGTATTTAGAAACATTTGTAGTTGGAATAACAATCACATGATTTGCTACTGTTTACAGCTAATAAAAATACTTGCATCAAATGAAGTTGTCTAAATCTAGGTTTTTTTGTTCTTCCTGATCCAGTTGAAGGTCATACTACTTCCCCTTCACTATTGTACGTTGATTCCTTCACTGACAATTCTATATCTTTAAGTGGTGCTATGTCCTGTTGCTCTCTTAGAGGCTTGTCTTCACAATCATTGCCAAACCAAAGTGGGGGGTCATTAGGGCTGTATTCCTGCTACTGAACTATAGATGACATTTTCTTAGCTGCCTCCTTGGAAATAAGTCTGCAGTATTGCATCTTAAGGATTCGAAGTTGTTTGCAGCCTATCTGAAAGGTCTCAAGCATTTGGTCAGTAAGCAGGACACAATCGGAAATATCAAAAATGTGCAGGTAATGGCATTTTGTTGATAATATCTCCATCACTAAGTCAGTAATTGTTCTGGAGGTTGAGAAGTCTAAGATCAAGGGGCCCACAGATTCAGTGTCTGGTGAGAACCTTCCTCCTGGCTTGCAAGAAGCTCTGGTGAGCAACCTTCTTGCTATATCCTCACATGGCAGAGAGCTTTTGTTGTTGTTGTTGTTGTTGTTGTTGTTGTTGTTGTTGTTTTTAATGCACCAGCTCTAAAGGGTCAGGACCCAATTCTTAAGACCTCATTGAACCTTACCACCTCCTTATAGGCCCCATCTCTAAATACAGCTATGTTGGGAGTTAAGGCTTCAATATGTGGATTTCTGTGGGACACAATTCAGTCCACAGCATTCTGAAAAGGGGAGATGGAAAGGGAACGGGTCTGATTTCCAGTACCCATGTGATACCATACATAGTTATTACAATATTATTGACTATATCCCCTATGCTATAGTTTACAACCCCTTCACTGTTTTGTAACTTCCAATTTGTTCTTCTTTATCCCTTCACCTTTCCCCCCAGCCACAACAGCCCTCCCTTCTGGAGCCATCAGTCTGTGTTTGTATCTCTAAGTCTGTCTCTATTTTGCTTATTTATGCTGTTCCTTAGATTCTACATATAAGTGAAATTGTATGGTGATACATTTTGATATATAATTCTCTTTGCTTAAAACATTTTTAAAAGAAAAAACAACCAAGCAAAAATGTATTTACCTTTCTCTAGAATATGAATGTCATGTGAGTCGGGTTTTTGTTCATTTTGTTCCCTGCTGTATCTGAATTGCTTAGAAGAGTGCCCAGTCCAGAAATGGCATTCAATAAATATCTGTTGAAGCAACCTAAGTGCACATCAGTAGATGAACGGATCAAAAAACCATGGTACATTTACATGATGGAATACTACACAGCAGAAAGAAAGAAGGAGCTCCTATCCTTCCAAACAGCATGGATGGATCTAGAGAGCATTATGCTAAGTGAAATAAGCCAGGAGGTGAAAGGCAAACACAGTATGATCTCACCTCTAAGTGGAAATGAATCAACAAAACAAACAAGCAAGCAAAATATAACCAGAGACATTGAAATTAAGAACAAACTGACAGTAACCAGAGGGGAGGTGGGAGGGGATTATGGAGGGAAAGAGGGAAGGGTTGTCAAGAACATAAATAAAGGACACATGGACAAAACCAAAGGGGGTAGGATCAAGGGTGGGAGGTGGGGATGGCTGGGGTGAGGAGAAAAGAAAACTACTGCACTTGAACAACAATTAAAAAATGTGAATAAATAAATAAATATCTGTTGAATGAAAGGAAATGGCTAGAGAATTAATTTGTCTTTTTACTGAGCCTAAAATATTCAGCAATGAAAAACTTTTAGTAAGGCTGTGTTCCTTTTCTAGAATTTCTTTACATAGGTGATTATTATAAATCACACTGACATACAGAAAATATGGTCCTAAATGTCAAAACAATCATTGTAGTGAACCTGGGTATGAGACACGGTGTCTTACTTGTCATAGGATTAATATGAGTCAGAAGAGGTTTGGAGTTAAGTATGACTTTTTAAATATGATTCCTGCCAATTACATTCACTTCTAAAGGAATATGAGTTCCCTGCAGTTCTGCTAAAAGGGTAGCAGCCATGCTTTCTAACACATAACCTACCGCTTGCTGACTATAACTGACTGTACCAGGACGGGAGCTGATCTCAGTGTAGCTCATCTATTGGTTGGCCAAGAGTCTACCACTGTTTCATAAAGATGAGCTGTGCCTGTCAGTTTCCTTTCCCCTAGGAGAAATTAAATGGAAACTGACAGACTGTGCAATTGACAGCAGAGGCAAAAACTAAAAATTTAGAACTATCAGAAATTAGAGAGGAGAGTCTATCATTATGGACCAGGTGAGGATAAAGTTCTAAGAAATGGAAACTGAAGAGGACTCACAGAAAGACAAATGGTGGAGAGAGGAGAATAGAACAGATCTACAGAAAAAGAGATGTTGAGAGAAAAGGAAAGAGAAGAGTCTGAGGGTATTTCTAAAAGCCAAAAGCAGCCCAATTAAAAATCATGTGGTCAACCTTCTTAATTTATAAGTGAAAAATCTGATTAGTTTGCTAATTTGCCCGAGGTCAACAAGAGTAATAGAGAAAGACATGATGGTGTTTTTACCATCCTTTAGTGCTTTTCTAATTCTTACAGTGTAGTGATCCAGTGGCAGAGGGGAATGAACAACTACCAGGATGTGAAGGCACAGTCTAAAGCAAGTTACTTTAAGAGAAAAATTTCATTTTAGATTTACTTTAAATTCTTGCACTCTACTCCATAGTATCTCTGGTTTAATATACATACAATGAAAGTTAAATACATAATATATGAAAATGTATCATATTTGGTCTCACGGTTCTAAGCCAAACTTATTCTCATTGGGGGGGTTTCAAACTCATTTTCACAGGGGGCCACATCAGCCTCATGGTTGCCTTCAAAGGGCTGAATGTAGAGCTCCTTGCCCCTAATTAAGGAGTAGTTATATTTACACAGTCCGAAAATTACATTCAGCCCTTTGATGTGGTCCCTGGTGAAAATGAGTTTGACACCCCTGTTCTAAGCTCTGCCCAGCACACTGACTATCCTCCCAATTTGAGAATGTCCCATGTCAACCCAGCACTCTCTTCTTTCCCAGAACACATCTGGCAGTTTCAGATGGAGTTCTTTGAATGGTGAGCTCTCTTTCTCTGAGCATGTAGATATTCACTTGGACCAGATAAGGGAGATGAATTTTGTGAGATTCTTGCATCCTTATGTATTACCTGCACCTAGGAGTCCCTAAAGCCTCTGAACTGCTCTGTAACAGCTTATTTCAGCAGCTTCATCCTTCTTTTCATAGGCTGTGAGAAGGCCACCATTTTTCCACCCTCCTGGGGGTGCATATGTTCTCACTGACACATTTCACCTCAGTAAACTATTCCCTCTGCATTCCCCTGCCTGAGTGCACCCCCAAACAATATAGCTGCATTGCTCCAATGTCTGAAACACATTGTGCGTATAAGTGTGAGCCATCTTTGTTCTTAAATATTGGGATCTTGTTCCTATCTCTGCTGCTCCCAGAGCTCTCACCCCTTTCCTGGGGAACTACCTATACAAACTTCAAATTCCTCTCTCTGTCGTAGGCAGAGCGGCTCAGGTCTCTCTGGTTCTGCATTTCCTTTCAGGTCCATGTCCTGTGGGCATCAGCTTCCATTCCCAAACAGATCCATTCATGCATTTTTACTAAGGGAAAGAAACATCAGCCTAAGCAAATGGAAGTTTGTAGTATTAAATAGGTGAGTCAGGGTAAGCCTCATTGTAATGTGAGATTTTAGCAAAAACTTGAATGCATTAGGGCAGCTAGCTAAAAGGTTCTTTGGAGGAAGAGCAAAGGTGCTCCAGCAGGAAAGAAATTGGTGTGTGTACAGCAGAGTGAGCAAGGATATAGCAGTAGCAAAGGAGACAGGACATAATGGGGGGGGCGGTGCTGATCCTTATTGGGTCAGAGCTGGTAGCATGTGGTGTGAACTCTGGTTTTTACTCTGAGTGAAATAAAGCTATCTCAGGGTTTTGAGCCAGAGAAGTGACATGATCTGACTGGTTTTCAAAGGACTCTGCTTGAACTGGCTAAGAGGACATTTGTGTGGGTGGGCAGCCTGGCACAAGATGTCTTGAGCCCAAGAGGGAAAAGAGGGTATCCCAGGCAGTAGCAGCAAAGAAGGGAGGTTGTGTTGGGGAGGGATTTCTGCAGAAAAGACCAGTATTCCTTGTTAAAATGCCCGATTCCAAGGCTCAGACAGGGAAATTATAAGGTAAGCCTAGAACATCTTGTGCCAAGGAAGCAAGGAAGGGGAAAAGGAAGGAAGGAAGGAAAGAAGGAAGGAAGGAAGGAAGGAAGGAAGGAAGGAAGGAAGGAAGGAAGGAAGGAAGG